>CM037785.1:61669222-61719222 GCA_021229015.1 Solen grandis
CACCTCTATCAAACACTGTTTAAAACTGACAGGCCTTTTCCAAAGTATATCTGGAAAACAATTTTTTCCTCTAAATTGGGAAAATTCCATGCAAAAAGTTCAAAATGTGGTAACAAAATTTGCTAAAATGAACTGTCAAATTTGTGAATTTCTTTTGGGAATATGTCAGAATATCTGACCCACAGAGCACCTGTTAGAAGACCTGACTGGCAACAGATTTCTTAAATTTCCAATAACAATTAAGAACCATATATATTTGTAATTCAAAAGTGTCAGGTCCCACCTAAACCCTCCTTCTCTTACCAACTTAATTTCTAATTCAAATTACACCCATTGGATGCTCCATGCTCCTTCATAATGATGATGGCCTACTGTAGCAGTAAATGACAAGCAGCTTGAGTCAGTTAATGGAGGCTGTAATGCTCAGATTATTCAGTTTCCGGCCAAACATCTGTACATGTGACACGGAGAGATGTTGAGGTGATACAGTCACACAACAAAAATCATCACCACTGTCTAGGGACCAATTCCATTAGTTGAAAACGTCACTCGCTAAAAATCATTATGATTGTTTCTCTCACACTTGTCTCTCACCAGTGTGAAAAGCATAGATCTTCGATGTACTTCAATGATTGCAATTGACTGCTTAACTATAACAAACTCGTTTCCGAAGTAAACCTGAAAGTTTTTACTTTCTTGCGATAATAAAGGTCTGCTGTTTGAATGCCGATTCATTGAAAGTTATACACATGGCTGCTACACTACCTTGACTCAACAACATGAGAACAAACTTAAAGAAAAACGGGATGCAACAGAAATGGACAACTTCCTACATCTATGTAGCTGCCCCTCACACAACTTTCTGAGTATTCACGAAGATTTGATACAAATCTGATGGCATATGTAGGACTGCAATTTCATATCAAGTAAAAAGATTAAAATTGAGTTATACTTCTCCAAATTTTCTACTGATCTCTGGCTCATTAACATCATTATTCTTTCATATCCCCAAACAGAAACAGCAAACAAAATATAAAATTTCAGAGGAGATGTCTTTTAAAGCAAATTGTTGACGACGGACGATGGACGACGACGGACGACGGACGAAGGGTGATCCCAATAGCTCACCCTGAGCACTTCATGCTCTGGTGAGCTAAAAATAACTGCAACACAATCCTCAATGGTTATTTCACAGTTAGGTGGTGAATGATAACTAGTTTCTAGTGAGTGATAACAGTGATCATGAAAACCATCAGTCCCACAGACCCAACTGATAAATTTTGAACCGGTCTGACAAAAATGATAAGCAAATCAGTCTGTATGTCCGGCTATTTTTATCAGCTGTGGGAGTAAAAATGTTCTCATAAATCCTAACAAGAGGGCCAAGATGGCCCTGAATCACTCACGTGAGAAATATTGCTTTCATTGCCTTTTACAACATAGTCATACTGAATACAAAATCCATGCAGAAGAACAGCAATATAATCTTAATTTCACACAAAAAGATTACATGTGGTAAAAAAAACAACAAGTTAACCTAATGTGGGACCAATTTTGACCCCAGATGATTTTAAAACTTGGTTCAGGCCCACAAGGCCATGTTACATACCAAATATCTAAACCCATGATCTTGTGGTTTCTGATAAGGATATCTTTTAAAAATCTTTCCTATGTAAGTCTATGTAAAATAAAGTGACCCCTGCAGCAGGGCCAGTTTTGACCCCAGAGCCATGATTTATACTTGGTAGATGTCCATAAGGCAATGTTACACAATAAGATATCCAAACTGCAGGCCTTGTGGATTCTGAAAAGAAGACTTTTTAAGATTTTCCTATTTAAGCCTATGTAAAATCAAATGACCCCTGGGGCATGGCCAATTTTGAACCGAGGGCCATTATTTGAACAAACATGGTAGATGTTCATAAAGCCATGTTACACACCAAATATCTTAACTCCAGGCCTTGTGATTTCTGAGAAGATTTTTTTTTTTTTTTTTTTTTTTCTATACAAGTCTATGTTAAATCAGGTGACCCCCAGGGCTAGGCCAATTTTAACCCCAGGGCCATGATTTGAACAAATTTTGAAGAGATCCACTAGACAATGCTACACACCAAACATCTTAACTCCAGGACTTGTGGTTTCTGAGAAGAAGATTTTTCTAGTTTTTTTCCTACATAAACCTATGTAAAATCAAGTGACCTCTGGGGCCGGGCCAATTTTGACCCCAGGGCCATGATTTGAACAAACTAAATATCTAAGCTCTAGGCCTTGCAGTTTTGCAGAAAAAGATTTTCCAGTTCTGCATTTTTAAAATCTAGTTTAAGCTCCTGTGACCTACTTTTTCAACCAATCAAAATAATTTGAACAACATTGATAGAGGGCATTATAAGGATGATTCCTGTGAAGTTTAGTCAAAATCCATTCAGCAGTTTAGGAGGAGATGTTATTTAAAGGAAATTGTTTACACTGAACACACGGACACTGGACAAAAGGTGATCACAATAGCTCACCATGAGCAGGTTGTGATCAGGTGAGCTAAAAACACATGTATTAAATATTTTCTTAACAAACACGCAACAATAAAAGACTTGGATGTGTAGAGGCCTAATTTTTGCAGTTACTCTCATTTTTCATTTACTCTGGATATCTTTGATGCTGCGAAAGATGAAAACAGGTGCCTGTTTTCATAGAAAGGGTGCATACCTCTTTTGATTTGTTCATTTCAGTCTCATTCACTTCTTTTATTGATTTAAATTTAAATGAAATTTTATCTTTTTTAATTGTTGAATGAAACATGTTAATCTTCATTAATGAACTGATAATTTAAATAATACAAGTCAACGCTTATTTACCATTGAATTTTAAATTGCAATATTGTCTACACTCGGAAGCGAAAAAGTTATCAAAGCTAATCTCCCACAACCTTGTCATATTACAAAACAAATGGTCTACAAATAAAGTACAATTGATTAAAACAGGAGACAGAGAGGGAAGAGGATAAATACTCGTATGTGCCTGCATGTATTTAACAATAGAAATAATATAGGATAACCAACTACAAAAAGCATGATTGTCTGAGTTTAATTGATTATATGATCCCAGTTACAGAGTCATGGTTATTATAATTAATGATTACTAGCCCAAAATAATGGGATGCTTTAGAAAAAGATATTTCTTACCACTAACCCTATGTTTTAATAAAGATTAATTATGGATTTTAACTTTAAACATTCAATTTTCAATTCAAAATTTTAGGAAGGATATTGAAACAAGAGAGCCATGATGGCCCTGGATCGCTCATCTGAGTATAGAGTTACCCAAGAAACATCAGTCTGTATTAAAACATTTTGAAATCTGGCCAGTAGTTTTGACGGAGGTGATCCCTGCGAAGTTTTATCAAATTCTGTCCAGCAGTTTCAGAGGAGATGCTGTTTAAAGATTTCACTAAATACATATAAGGCAAATTAGCTCGCCCCTGGCAGCCATGTTTTTTTATGGATCGGAATAATTTCAGCAACTTTTGTGAAGCTTCATCAAAGACCCATCCCTGCCAAATTTATTCAAATTCTGTCCAGTGATTTCAAAGGAGATGTCGTTTTAAGATTTCACTAAAAACATATAAGGCAAAATATCACCGTCCCTGACATCAGTCTGTATTAAAACATTTTGAAATCTGGCCAGTAGTTTTGAAGGAGGTGATCCCTGCAAAGTTTTATCAAATTCTGTCCAGCAGTTTCAGAGGAGATGTCATTTTGAGATTTCACTATATACATATAAGGCTAATTAGCTTGCCCCGGGCGGCCATGTTTTTTTACAGATCGGAATGATTTAACAATATTGGTACAGAGTTACCCAAGGAACATCTATACCAAAGTATTTTGAAATCTGGCCATTAGTTTTGAAGGAGATGTTTATTAAAGTTTTCATAATTTTTTTCTTTCCATTGCCATGGTAGCCAGAGTTCCAAATGGATCAAGTTTATTTTAGCAACTTTTTTGAAGGTTCACCCAAGGAACATCCCTGCCAAGTTTATCAAATTCTGCCCAGCGGTTTCAGAGGAGATGTAGTTTAAAGTAATTCGTTGACAACTGACGACGGACGTCGCACGATGACGGATGCAGGGTAATCACAAAAGCTCACCTTGAGCACTTCGTGTTCAGGTGAGCTAAAAAACAATAAAAATAATATACTGTTACATATGATTTCATTACATATGAACACATGTTCGATTGTAATTCATTATAACTGTTACAAAAAGTAAAATGGGCTTTCAGATAATAGTTTTAATATAAACTTGTTGGACTGACAAATTTTCTTCTGGACCAACAAAATATCAGGTTCAGTCAGACCGAATGACTAATACTTTTATTTTCAACTTTCACAATGAGGTTTAACTTCAGCAGGGTTATCTCCAAGAATGTATATTAGGGACATTTAGGTTTAACTTCAGCAGGTTATCTCCCAGAATGTATATTAGGGACATTTAATCTAGACAATATGGTTTAACTTCAGCAGTGTTATCTCCCAGAATGTATATTAGGGACATTTAATCTAGACAATGTGGTTTAACTTCAGCAGGGTTATCACCCAGAATGTTTTGAAGGGACCATAATAACTACTGAATGGTTCACTTTGGGGAAATTTTCAATTTCAATGATATCATTTATCTATATTAAGCAATTGTAAAAATAATGGTACACCAAATATTGCTTACTTAACAATAACAGGTGCCTTATTAAGAAATACTAAAATTATTGCAGCAGCAATGGTCCTTTTAAAAACAAGAGGCCCATGATGGCCCTAAATCGCTCACCTGAGATAAATAGGTTGACCCAAGGAACATCTGTACCAATTTATTTTAAAATCTGGCCAGTAGTTTTGAAGAAGATGATTTTCAAAGTTTTCATTTTTTTTCTTCTTTTTGTTGCCATGGCAACCAGAGTTCTACATGGATCAAGTTTATTTTAGCAACTTTTGTGGAGGTTGACCCAAGGATCATCCCTGCCAAGTTTAATCAAATTTTGTCCAGTGGTTTCAGAGGAGATGTTGTTTAAAGGTTTCTCTATATACATATAAGGCAAATAAGCCCCGCCCCTGGTGGCCATGTTGTTTTACGGATGGGAATAATTTTAGCAACTTTGGTAGAGGTTGACCCAAGGAACATCTGTACCAAATTATTTTGAAATCTGGCCAGTAGTTTTGAAGGAGATGATTTTTAAAGTTTTCAAATTATTTTTCTTTTTGTAGCCATGGCAACTAGAGTTCTTCATGGATCAACTTTATTTTAGCAACTTTTGTAGAGCCTCACCCAAGGATCATTCCTGCCAAGTTTCATTAAATTCTGTCCAGCGGTTTCAGAGGAGATGTCGTTTAAAGCAAATTGTTGACGATGCACGACACACGACGCCGGACGCCGGACAAAGGGCGATAAAAAAAGCTCACCTTGAGCACTTTGTGCTCAGGTGAGCTTAAAAATGGGATTATTTTAAAAAAGAGTGTTGTGCAAAAAGGAATGCCAGGGAAAATCCTACATAATTTCACAGCTCATAAAGTAAAAACAAGAGCTGTCAGAGGACAGCACGCTCGACTATTCAAAATGCTTGTTGGTAAATCAAATGAAATCTTTTTCAATTCTTGCCCTTCACATACCCTGTACATAATAATAGTCAAAAATGATATACCTTGATAGTCTGATACCCCTTAATATTTTTATGATGTCTAAAATCAATCCCATGCCTTAGTTACTGAGACATAAGCACAATACCACTGTGCATGCAAAACTTTAACCAAAAATCCAAGTTAGAAAAGGGCCTTAATTTGTATAAAATTCAGTCCAAAAGTTCTCCTCCTTGGTTTTCTGATGCCCCTGAAGACACTCCTTAACTTTCTAGTCAATTCCACAAGCAATTTCTGAGATATAAGCTGGATAGTAGCTTGAATGCAAAAATTTAACCAAAATTCTAAGTTAAAAGGGGGACATTTTAATATATTCCATCAAGTGTTATCTTCCTTTATAGTATGATACCCCTAAACATATTAAAGATGTTTCAAATCAATCCCATGCCTGGACTCTGAGATATAAGCATGAAAGTACCTTGCATGCAAAACTTCAACCAAAATTTCTAAGTTAAAAAGGGGCCATAATTTGTACATATTCTATCAAGAGTTATCTACCATTAAAGTATGATACCCCTAAACATATTAAAGATGTTTCAAATCAATCCCATGCCTGGATACTGAGATATTAGCATGAAAGTACCTTGCATGCAAAACTTTAACCAAAATTTCTAAGTTAAAAAGGGGCCATAATTTGTAAAATATTCCATTTAGAGTTATCTACCATGAAAGTATGATACCCCTAGACATATTAAAGATGTTTCAAATCAATCCCATGCCTGGATACTGAGATATAAGCATGAGAATATCTTGCATGCAAAACTTTAACCAAAATTTTTAAGTTAAAAAGGGGCCATAATTCATATTAAATTCCATCAAGAGTTATTTACCTTGGTTGTCTGATGCCCCTGAACATATTCATAAACTTTCAAGTCAATACCATGAATGGTTATTGAGATATAAGGTTGATAGTAACTTGCACGCAAAACTTTAACCAAAAGCTGCAACGCCAACGCCAACGCCGACGCCGACGCCAGGGCGACTACAATAGCTCTCATATTCTTCGAATAGTCGAGCTAATAAGTCTTTAACTCAAACCACAGAGCAAATCTTTCAAAAATGGGACATGAAAATTGAGGACAAAACATTCTGGGCATGAAACCAATTATGAGAGTAAGCATTTCAGCTGCCAGTAATTTGGGTCCATAATGTGTCTGTGAATGTCTCTCTATTTCATTGCCAGAGCATTCCTTGTCAAGGATGTGTTGCCTTGAAATCATGCTGTCTCCTTTTAAATGGCTTTTCAAAGATTAAACAGTTTCTTGATGGTTTTCTGGAGTAATACACATCCTTAGTTCCATTTTTTTAAACCTTATTCTGGCTTTTAGTTTTCAATTCTGGATTAAAGAGAATTGCAGGAAAAGGGAAAGAAACATGTTATTAAACAACATGCAATTTCAAAAATGGGTCTATAAATGATGGAAGGAATGGAAATCAGATTAATTCAAAGTTTGAAACAGATTGTAAATCTAACTCTTCACCTCATATAAACATGTTTTCACATCTTGGCAAACAAAGCAGACCCAGATCAGACAGTTCCCTCCAGGACCAGTTTAATCAAGGTCTCATTTGTTTCCTCATACAACATTGTAGCTCAGATTCTACAATGTCTGTATGGCAAAGAAATATCTATTATTTAGATACCAGTAGATAAATATTTATCAAGTTATTGTTTTGTTCAAGAGAACTAAAGGGTTATTCATGTTTTTTTTAATCACCCTAACTTACATTTCTGGTGGATTTTTTGCAATCTGTTTTCTCGCTGCTTTATAATCAAGGACAAACTCGACTCTCTGGTTATCAAACTTGATCAAGGCATTCTGCCAGTTTGGACTGTGACCAAGACTTACCTACATTTACTGAAGCTGGAGAGTGAATAATATTAAATGTGTTACCTTTTCATCCATTTAAGGGCAATAACTCTTGAGTTACTGGCAATTACTGGCTTGTTACCAAGTCTGTCAAAGGTACTGAGATATAAAACATTGTGATCATGTTTGGTAAAAAATGTGTCTCTGTTAAGCCTGCCAGAGTTCATTTTATCTCTTTTTTTTATCCATACAAGGACCAAAACTCTTAGGTTATTTGGAATTTCTGGCTGATAAATGACCTTGACTGAAACAGTGTGCCAATAACAGTTTGGTCAAGTATGGTGATTACTGATCTACATGAACTGGTGTTAGAGTGTTGAAGCTGTTACTTTTGTTGTTTATATACTCAAGGATGTTAAAAAGGCCACACTTTGGAAAAATGTTGAATATATTTACATCATATTTTCTTAACAACTTTAGATTATTTAGAATTGTAATGAGATATATTTCAGCAATAGATTGGTGCATGTTTTAATATTGTCCTTCTTTCACACTAGAAAATAAGAGTATAAAGGAGGGGTCAACCTGTGAACAAGATTACAGCATCAGGATTCCAACACTTGTCTGTTTGAGTTTTTGTTTAAAGGGGGAAAATGGACATGAGTGTTGTGGCCCTTGATGAAAATGTAGCCCTTGCGATAGTAAACAAGTAAGTGAAGTTTGATGACAGATGGTAAAATAGCTTAAAGTTTCGAAGTTATGACCAAGGTTAAAGTATTTCACTGTAGTTTTCTTTTTAAAAGGGTAATAAATATGGTAAAAATTGACTTAAGAGTTGTGGCCCTTGATTGGAATATAACCCTTATGATAGTGAACAAGTATGTGGAGTTTGATGACAGAAGCTTTAATAGTTCAGAAGTTATGGCCAAGGTTAAAGTTTTTCATGACGACAATGCCAACGACAATGCACCAACTACGACACCAGAGTGATAAAAATACCTCAACATTTTTTAGCAAAAAATCAAAATGATTGAAGTAAATATTTAAGTTTTATACATGAGGTGTTTACATTACTCTTATGCTTATTAATAAAATTGGCCAAGAAATATACTGTGCTAAAATATATCTTAGCCATGTTTAGTAAAGATTGGTCCATGTTTATTAAACTCAAATCCTTAATCTTATTCTGAACTCAACATTTCCACTATATTAACTCCCATTCTCTGTGAGAAAGTCGGACCTTATCCTAGCTTTACATCATTAAACATAAGATTATTCTACTTGGGAATTCTTCCCCAGTGAACAGCTTTTATTGTTCACATTACATATAGATTTGACCATTTTCATTCATTTATAATGTCCTAGGGAGCATTTCATGACATCATTTCCCTTAATCTTGTGAAAATTATCAGAGTTTTATAAATAATGTTTTATTACTTTTCTCTTTAAATCACTTTACAAGTTCAGCTTTGTAAATAATTGAAAAAATATCAAAATATTTGTAATTAATGCATATTGTGATTGATCTGGAATTCCACTGGTATTGATCTGGATTCAATCCAGAATTTCACTGGTATTGATCTGGAATACCAGTAGTATTCTCCTGGAATACCTGTAAAATACCAGTGGAATTCCAGATAAAATTCCAGTGGTATTCCAGATGGATATTTTTACTTGGGTAATATTATACTGATTGCTATTGCAATAGACACAAAATAAATCACATAGATGCATAGTTAATTATGAGAAAAAAGGATATAAATTATTAACCAAATACCAGACTTATATGCATAAATAATTTTTACAAAATAATTATTTTAGATATATATTTGTATAGCTTATCATCAGAGACTGGGAAATGTTTTTTTCAATGTGACATTTTCTGATTATGACAACCATGACACAGGTGACCTTCCTTTCCTTGTCATTTAATACTGAATTATTGGGAGTTAAACTTGTAGTACTTCAAGGCAGGTGATACAGACTACTTCAAGGCAAGTGATTCACAGTACTTCAAAGCAGGTGTACACAGAACTTCAAAGCATGTGATACACAGTACTTCAAGGCAGGTGTACAGTACTTCAAGTACATATGTCAAAGTAGGTATACAGAGTACTTCAAGGCAGGTATACCAAGTATTTCAAGGCAGGTGTACAGTACTTCAAGGCACATATGTTAAGACAGATATACAAATAACTTAAAAGCAGGTGATACACAATGGAAATTAAGGCAAGTATACACAGTACTTCAAGGCAGGTATACAAAGTACTTCAAGGCAATATAGACAGTACTTAAAGGCAGGTATACAAAGTACCTCAAGGCAGGTATACAAAGTAATTTAAGGCAAGTTTTCACAGTACTTCAAGGCAGGCATACACAGTACTTCAAGGCAGGTCTATGCAGTATTTCAAGACAGGTGTACAGTACTTCAAACATATTTATAATAGGTACACAGTACTTTCAGGCAGGTGAACAGTACACAGTACTTAAAGGCAGGTATACAGTCCTTCAAGCTGCATTTAGAGCTACATGTATACAATATTACCAGAAAGAGTTTAAATCTAGTGCAGGAATATTGCTTTAAGGTATTTGTATCTTTCAGATAAGTTTCAATTATCTTAGACATTTATTTATAAGTTCAAGACAGTCTAGAAACTTATTAAGCCTTTGTGCCTACATTGATATATTCAATGACTGACAGATGAATGTTTTATTGGGAATCTAATATTACTCTAATCTAAAAGTAAAATGACACTCAAGTTCCTAAATTAATCTACAATTTTGCAGGGCATTGCTTTTAGCGGTTTTGTATCACAAAGATCTAGAGGATGTGGTAGTCATGAGTTCACAATAAAATGTGCTTATGATAAAGATAAAAGTATCATCACATCAAATATTGTTTTAGGGACTTTGTCTACATGAGGCAGATATAGTGCTGTATTACGCTAATATTAAACCATATTTATATTTATTAGTGACATGATGCCACATCCAGTCATATTATCCTGAAACTGGGCCATTCAGTTCTGGAACATATGTGCTGAGTACCAGTACACTTGAATATGTTGCGGCAGGGAATCAAACCCACAACTTACTGCTTACAGGATGGTGGAGGTTCTAGGTGTTGGGGGCATAACAAGAGCTGTCCAAAAGACAGTGTGCATGTTTTTTCTACTGCTTATATATGGTTAACAAAATTAAGTTGTACACAAAACTTTTACCAAAATTCAAAAGAGGCCATAATTTATTAGTCAGTTATGAAGTAAAGTCAATCCCATAAATAATTGCTGACACAAATTCATGACAGTATTTTGCATACAAAACTTTAACAACAAGAGGGCCAAGATGGCCCTATACTCGCTCACCTGAGAAACATTGCCATCATTACCTGCACTGCTAAAGAAATGAAGATGCTTGAGTGTAAACAAAGTGAAACCTGGCATTTTTTTTATATTAAAAAGGGCATAACTCCTGACCTCTAAGGCTGAAATCAGCTATAATCAAAATTGATTGAGAGATTAAGGTAATAAACATTGTCATAAAGTTACGAAATGATTGTGCAAGAAATGAAAATGCTAGAGTGTAAAGAAAGTGAAATCTTGATTTTTTTTTTATATTAAAAGGGGCATTACTAATAATAATAGAGACCTAAATGGCTGATATAAGCCAAAATAGAAATTGAACAATGAATTATAGTCACAAAATTAATATTTTCATTAAGTTTGGAAACGACTGCTTACGAAATGAAGATGCTTTAGTGTAAACAAACTGAAATCTGGATCTTTTTATATTAAAAGGGGCATAACTACTGACCTAACTAGCCAATATATGCTATAATCGAACTTGATCGAGAGATTAAGGTCATAAACACTGTCATAAAGTTTGAAGATGATTGTTTAAGAAACTAGAACTGCCATTGTCATGGCGAAAATACCCCCCGTATGCCGCTTTGTCACAGGAATTTTTTATATGACGCAAATGGGGGTTACAGTTCTTTGGCACTGCACTTCTCTTCAATGAGATCTATCCACATATGAAGTTTCATATTGAAATCTCTTATCCTTTTTGAGTTATTGCCCGGACAAAAATTAGTATGAATATTTACAAAGGGCAATAACTCCAAAATTATGCAATAGAGACTTTTTAATCTTGGGCACTGCATATCCCCTCAATAAGATCTATCCAAATATGAAGTTTCATCTTGATATCCTTTATACTTTTTGAGTTACAGCCCGGACAAAAATTAAGTATAAAAATTTACAAAGGACAATAACTCTAAAATTACGCAACAGAGAGTTATGGTTCTTGGTCACTGCACGCCCCCTCAATGAGATCTATCCACATATGAAGTTTCATCTTGATATCCTTTATACTTTTTGAGTTACAGCCCGGACAAAAATTAAGTATAAAAATTTACAAAGGACAATAACTCAAAATTACGCACAGAGAGTTATGGTTCATGGTCACTGCACGCTCCCTCAATGAGATCTATCCACATATGAAGTTTCATCTTGATATCTTTTATACTTTTTAAGTTACGGCCAGGACAAAAATTAAGTATGGAAATGTACAAAGGACAATAACTCCAAAATTATGTAACAGAGAGTTATGGTTCTTGATCATTGCAACTTAAACACAAAATTATAGTCACAAAATTAATATTTTCATGAAGTTTGAAAATGATTGTTTACAAACTGAAGATGCTAGATTGTAAACAAATGAAATCTGGCATTTTTTATATTAAAGGGGCATAACTCCTGACCTAATTGGCCAATATCAGCCATAATTGAACTTGAGTTAAGAAAGTGAAATCTGGAATTTATTAATATTAAAAGGGGCATAACTCCTAACCTTACTGGCCAATATCTGCCATAATTGAACTTGACTGAAAGATTATGGTAATAAACATTGCCATAAAGTTTGAAGATGATTGCAAAAAAATTGAAGATGCTAGAGTGTAACAATCTAATTGGGGACGATAGACGGTTGAGGGTCCATTCAACGATCCTAATATCTCATCCTGAGCACAGTCATGTGCTCAGGTGAGCTTAAAATGTCTACATCCAAAAAGGGTAATAATTTACACAAATTTGGTCCAGAGTTATCAAACTTGTTTTATGACCCTGCATAATGAAAACAATAGTGGACTATAAAATATGTATGATGGTAAGTTGCACGCAGTATTACGACAACACCGACGCTAATGCTCTTGGTAGTAGGATAGCTTTCCTTATTCTTTGAATAGTCAGGCTAAAAAAAATGTTCAGAAAAAAGTGCAAAAAAAAAATAAATACCATTTCTGTCCTGAAGGCCAATTCTCTCTCTAGTGTGGACAGGTGAGAGAAATGTCGGTCTCTCTCGAACATGCCAGAGATGTGGTTCCTGCAATTAAACAAGCAATATGCAATTATACGATAAACATGGAACTGACAAGTCACACATCACTGACCTGAGTGGTGCCAATAACCATTTACTTCATAAATATTCATGTACACATTCATGACTTGATGAATATTAACTTATTAAACTTGAAATGGCATATAAAGCAATGGACTTTTTTGTCAGACTGTGTAGAATCTGCACTAAAATATTGTATGGGCAAACAGAGAAAACCCTGATTAAACAGCTCTATCAGATCTGGATCTGCTCTGTTTCCCAAGGTGTCAAAGCATGTAAATCTGCGACAACCTTTGTTACTAAACATAAACTTGCGACAACTTTTGTTATGTAACATTAACCTGCGACAACCTAATTTGTAACATTAACCTGCGACAACCTTTGTTACTTGACATTAACCTGTGACACCTTTGTTACATAACATTAACCTGCGACAGCCTTTACCACATAACATTAACCTGCGACAGCCTTTACCACATAACATTAACCTGCGACAGCCTTTACCACATAACATTAACCTGTGACACCTTTGTTACTTGACATTAACCTGTGACAGCCTTTACCACATAACATTAACCTGCGACAGCCTTTACCACATAACATTAACCTGTGACAGCCTTTACCACATAACATTAACCTGCGACAACTTTTGTTACTTGACATTAACCTGTGACAGCCTTTACCACATAACATTAACCTGCGACAACTTTTGTTACTTGACATTAACCTGTGACAGCCTTTACCACATAACATTAACCTGCGACAGCCTTTACCACATAACATTAACCTGCGACACCTTTTGTTACTTGACATTAACCTGTGACAGCCTTTACCACATAACATTAACCTGCGACAGCCTTTACCACATAACATTAACCTGTGACAGCCTTTACCACATAACATTAACCTGCGACAACCTTTGTTACTTGACATTAACCTGTGACAGCCTTTACCACATAACATTAACCTGCGACAGCCTTTACCACATAACATTAACCTGTGACACCTTTGTTACTTGACATTAACCTGTGACAGCCTTTACCACATAACATTAACCTGCGACAGCCTTTGTTACTTAACATTAACCTGTGACAGCCTTTACCACATAACATTAACCTGCGACAGCCTTTACCACATAACATTAACCTGCGACAGCCTTTACCACATAACATTAACCTGCGACAGCCTTTACCACATAACATTAACCTGCGACAACTTTTGTTATGTAACATTAACCTGCGACAACTTTTGTTATGTAACATTAACCTGCGACAGCCTTTGTTACATAACATTAACCTGCGACAGCCTTTACCACATAACATTAACCTGCGACAACCTTTGTTACTTGACATTAACCTGCGACAGCCTTTACCACATAACATTAACCTGCGACAGCCTTTACCACATAACATTAACCTGCGACAACTTTTGTTATGTAACATTAACCTGTGACACCTTTGTTACATAACATTAACCTGTGACACCTTTGTTACATAACATTAACCTGCGACAGCCTTTACCACATAACATTAACCTGCGACAACTTTTGTTACTTAACATAAGTAACCTTTGTTACTTAGCATAAACCTGCGACAACTTTTGTTACTTAACATAAGTAGCCTTTGTTACTTAGCATAAACCTGCGACAACCTTTGTTACTTAACATAAACCTGAGACAACCTTTGTTACTTTACAAAAACCTGCGACAACCTCCAACAACCTTTGTTACTTTACATAAACCTGCGACAACCTCCAAAAACCTTTGTTACTTATTTGTATTTTACACACCCTGATAATATTTATTATTCTTTATATATATATAAATTATGATGCCAATTATTTGACATGTACAAGGACCTACTGAGACCCAGTTCTAAGTTGTCATGGATTAAAGACAGATCTCTCATCTATATTGTAAATAAAAATCCATAGTTACTGGCCAAATATTCTACCAGTCTATACACACTACTGTATAAACTTACCTAACACAAACTAATTCAAGGCACCGAGAGACTATTTTGTAAACTGTCATAAGAAAGTTACAAACACTGAAATGAACAGATATAATTCAAAGCTCATAAGATGAATTTTAAAGGGTACCATTTAAAATCAGATATGTGGCAATCTCAGGGCTGTTTAACAAGATTTCAATGTTTATTTCATCTCTTCCTAATAGCACAGAGAAATATGTGGAGACATTTATACAAGGAAACTGTCACTTTACTGCCTGCAATGAAGAATTAATTACTTTCTTCTTACCAATATCTAGATCTGGAATTGCATAATGCTAACTTTATGTCCCTCCTTCTGCTTCTATGTTACAGTGTACAATCTTCCTATCTCATAAAACTTCAAAGGATTTATTTTGCTATGAGAGGTCATTCCTTTTTTGTAGATGACTAACTTGAAAGCTAGTCTGGGTATATTATGTTTGGGTTCTACATGAATAAAATTGGGACCAATGAAAATGTCATCTTATCCAATTTATAGAACACTGATATGGCATTTGACTGAAATATAGTGGGCAAACATGAAGGAGGGCTACAACTCCATCCGTCAATTAAATGTCTTAAAGGAAGCAGCAAATATCAATAGATCATGTTTACATGTGACTTAAAGTAAACACACAGTACGGCAGTAAACATGAGCAATTTCTGAGAGAGTTTGAATGTGATCTGAAACGGGTTTATATCATATGGTACTCTTGTTGCTATGGAAAATTATGGAACCTTGGTAACATTTCAAAACTTTGAGAACACAAATCAGAAAAGAATAATTCTTGATCTGCTTAGCTTTGTGTGGAAAAATTTCTATCAAAAAGACCTTAAGACTTTTTTCATCACTATTGTATAAAAACATTGATTTTATTTCAAAAGGTATCGTGTAAAAGAAAATTTACAATGTTTATAAACTGAGTTGCCATATGAAAACACTATTTTAATGTTAAAAACATGTTACAAATAATAATGGCACTAATTTCTAATAAATATGACAACTAAAAGGACTTGAAATTGAAAGTATATTTTAAGACATAAATCAATGAATCATTTTTACTTTTTTTTAATTTTATTGTAAAGTAACATATTTTTTGTATATATATGTATATGACATGTCACATGGGCTAAATCAGCCAGTCAGAACATCCTCTTTGAAGTCACACAAGAAACAAGTATTTTTTGTATAAACATGAAAAGGAGCATGGAATATTTACCATGCATGACCAGCATGCTGATTCTTGAACTGCATTAAGTATTATATCCAAACAAAAATCCATTTGGAGACAATTGTTAGGACTGGTACATGACATACATGCAGAGAAAAAAAGTGTTTAGTGGATTAAATGTTCTCCCTACTGCAATGTATCAATCACACACAAAGCACAATAAACTGAGAAAAGATATTCATTAATTTGTAATGCTTCAAGTTTTGTCTACATGAGACAGATATGTACATGCCACAAACAAGTGGCATAAAACCAAAGCTGGTCACATTATCATGACACCAGCCCTGCCCTGCATTCAGTTACCATTAAAAATCCCTAAGGTTAGCATTTGTATCCCTGCTGTAGTATAGTGTACAGAATGCAAGTAGGAAACCAAATTCCTAACAGTTGCGAGGCTTATGCTTAACTGGATGCAAGGCTCGCCAGCCAGTTCTGGACCTGCCCTTACATAATGAGTACCCATCAAAAGAGATATATCCAATCCAAGTACCATTTGCTATGACAGCCACCGATTGAATAAAGCAGATAATTTAACCATTCAAGCATCATTACTAACATTGCATGGCACCAATAATATCTGATATAGAGACACTCATTCCTAATAACTCTCCAAAAATAAAAATTCAAGAAAAAATTGTCCTTTTATTTCATTTCAATAATTACATTAGTGATTATGTTTATGGATCTTTCTTTGTCATTTAAATGTAGAGAAGGACAACTCCATCTGAGAACTTAAAATATACTTTCTAAGAAAAAATAATTAGTTTGACGGCATTAGAAATGGGGGGAAATAATTGCAAATTCTTCCTTGACATATGGGAATAGCCGATAATCTAGTCCAACAGAAGACTGTACATTCACAGTAACTAAGAAACAATGAATAGCCGATAATCTAGTCCAACAGAAGACTGTATATTCACAGTAACTAAGAAACAATGAATAGCCGATAATCTAGTCCAACAGAAGACTGTACATTCACAGTAACTAAGAAACAATGAATAGCCGATAATCTAGTCCAACAGAAGACTGTACATTCACAGTAACTAAGAAACAATGAATAGCCGATAATCTAGTCCAACAGAAGACTGTACATTCACAGTAACTAAGAAACAATGAATAGCCGATAATCTAGTCCAACAGAAGACTGTATATTCACAGTAACTAAGAAACAATGAATAGCCGATAATCTAGTCCAACAGAAGACTGTACATTCACAGTAACTAAGAAACAATGAATAGCCGATAATCTAGTCCAACAGAAGACTGTACATTCACAGTAACTAAGAAACAATGAATAGCCGATAATCTAGTCCAACAGAAGACTGTACATTCACAGTAACTAAGAAACAATGAATAGCCGATAATCTAGTCCAACAGAAGACTGTACATTCACAGTAACTAAGAAACAATGAATAGCCGATAATCTAGTCCAACATAAGAGTGTACATTCACAGTAACTAAGAAACAATGAATAGCCGATAATCTAGTCCAACAGAAGACTGTATATTCACAGTAACTAAGAAACAATGAATAGCCGATAATCTAGTCCAACAGAAGACTGTACATTCACAGTAACTAAGAAACAATGAATAGCCGATAATCTAGTCCAACAGAAGACTGTACATTCACAGTAACTAAGAAACAATGAATAGCCGATAATCTAGTCCAACAGAAGACTGTACATTCACAGTAACTAAGAAACAATGAATAGCCGATAATCTAGTCCAACAGAAGACTGTACATTCACAGTAACTAAGAAACAATGAATAGCCGATAATCTAGTCCAACAGAAGACTGTACATTCACAGTAACTAAGAAACAATGCAGATAGCCGATAATCTAGTCCAACAGAAGACTGTACATTCACAGTAACTAAGAAACAATGAATAGCCGATAATCTAGTCCAACAGAAGACTGTACATTCACAGTAACTAAGAAACAATGAATAGCCGATAATCTAGTCCAACAGAAGACTGTACATTCACAGTAACTAAGAAACAATGAATAGCCGATAATCTAGTCCAACAGAAGACTGTACATTCACAGTAACTAAGAAACAATGAATAGCCGATAATCTAGTCCAACAGAAGACTGTACATTCACAGTAACTAAGAAACAATGAATGACTAGAAGAGGGTCATATCTTCTTTGTACTACAATACACTTTTTGAACAGGGTTTCTTGCAAATTTATTCTATAGTAGCCTAGATTTTGCATCCAACCACATTTCAGGGCTATATTCAGAGTAAATTTCCATCCTTTTTACTATGTGAAAATAAAGTTCCAAATTGTGTTTTCTGCCTTATCACTTATTGATGTTAATTCTTAAGTTTATTTATGAAATATGATTGCATTATGGAAGTCAAAACTGAATTAGAATATGTTATATTTTGATATATATTAATGGAGTCCGAGATAACTTGTGTAATTAACTGTAATAAAAAATAAATATGCAGAGAGTCAATTGTAATTTATTCAGAGATATACATACAAGTCATTAAAGTTACTACCCAGATAGCTCAGTCGGTAGGCCAGTCGGTAGAGTACTAGGATAAATAAAATAAGCCCACTATCTAGGAAGGTTGTGGTTGTGCAACATACTGTATACTGTACATGTATTTTTTTTTATTTTGACAATATTGTTATGTGTCAACTGCTGAAAGAAGACTTACGAAAAAAGTATGACAGACAGATGGACACACAGATGATGGAAAAGTGATCCCTATGTGTCACCTCTGTTTACAGCATGTGACACAAAAATGAATGTCACCTTTGTAACATGAGTAAATGGAAGGTTCAGTGGTTAAATGGCAGGAAACATGATTGTGGGCTCAAGCCTAGGTGAGGACAAACATCTTTTTTCTTTCTGATTAACAATGCTTCCACCCCCCCCCCCCCACCCCCCCGTGTAATCTCAATACGGAGACATTAGGTTTTAAACACAGCAAAATGTGCTCACAGAAGGAGAGACTTGCTCTCAGGCTAATCTGCCATTTCCATGGTAAACAGGAGTGAAAAAAGAAATTATTGAATGGGTAAGGATTAATGGTTCAATTTACTTCTTATCTCGATTTTATTTCACTTAGCTTTTCCTATCTCAGAAAGTTTTAAACATTTTATGCAATCATTTATGAAAGAAGCATGGAATGTTTAAAGTTCAAACTAGTTTTCAAATTTTGCAATCATTAAAATAAATCACAGTAAAAAAAACCTGACTAATGCATTAAAAGTTTTAGATTTCTTTTCAATTACCCTCATTTCATTCAAATAGAAGGATTCACAAGAAGGTCATTAAAGATTGTGTAAAGCAATTTAATTAGGGTAGTTTTAATTAAACCACAGATCCAGCATGAGTCTGATTCCCAGCAATGATATTCTGCTATCTGGTGCCCAGGGAGCAGCTTTATAATGAGTCACAAAATTCATCATCATCATCATCATCTTCAGTAATCACATGACTCAAAATTTCAGTTGTCTCGCAATGTGGATTAAAAATACTGAGAGTGCATAGCAGTCATGGAAGCATTTTTACAGATAAAATTTTTCATATACACAGATGAGTTAAAAATTGATTTGCAGATAAGCTTATTTGGCTCCCAGTCTCGCAAAAGCAGACTGGAAGCAGCTAAGAGTATGTCTTGGGGGAGTTTGTTCCAGAGAACGATAGATGCTGGATAGAAGCTGTATAGGTATGCCGATTTTTTTGCAGATATTTGGATGAATTGTTGGCTGTGCCCTCTAGTGATGTTACTTGACGGGATTAAAGGGGGGGGACCGTATCTACATGATTGTTTAGGATCTTATATAGCATAATCAAATGGGTGGAATTTCTGGTCCTTGAGAGTAATTTTTTACAAAGTGGGCAGCTCTTTGCTGTACCAACTCAAGTTGGTTGATAAGGTAGTCTGTGTGAGGGGCCCAGACTGAAGATGCATTCTCTAGGCATGGGCGTATGTATGTGTGGTATGCATTTGCCTTGGCCTTGGGTGAACAGGAAGAAATATTCCTTCTGATGAAGGACATCGTTGAATTTGCCTTATTGGTTATGTTATTGACATGGTTTGTCCATGAAAGGTCGTTAGTGATGGAGACTCCAAGATATTTGACTGACTATAATTAACTGAATATTTAATACTTTGTCACTTAAAACCATTTTTATTAAATCATTTAGGACAAGCTTTATCTACAAAATTTTATCAATATCTTTGAAAGAATTTTCGTTCACATAATTTAAACTCTTCATCCTTTATTTGTTGGATATGTTAAAGAACCTGGTGATAGATCCCTATCGAAGTCAACTTAAAACTTTTCTCTATAGCTGATCTGGCTTGATACTAGCAACATTGTTTCCAGGTAGATTTGATTGGTTCTGGTGTCTGTTCAAACAGGAAGTACAGTAATGTTCCAACAGGAAGTACAGTAATGCGTCTGCTGACCCCATACAAACTAAACCAGTCTAATTCTTGTTCACAATGCCTGAGACTGTTCCAAATCACAAAATGGAGACAAATTGGCAATTTGGATTCTGACTATTTATTTTATTCAAATGTAGATTTAACACAGACATAAAACATATATTTTGGTTGATTGCACGCAGCCAGGGAGCAATATATTCCATGAGAAGTCCTTTAGTTCAATATATATCTTCACTTTGGTTTGAGATGTACTGGCTATACGCCATTGATTTAAACAAAAGATTTCTTGTTATTTCTCAGTATTCTCTTTTTCAAAATGTGTTCCATGAAATTCAGCAATTATTTCCAATAACCATGTAAATCTGGTGTTCTCCTGGGCCCTATATTCAACCATTTAAAGGAATTTGTATCTCAGACACAGTCTCAAAAGGGGCACATTTTCAAAGTGATATACGTTTTACTTATTCTGAAAAAAATTCAGTGACTCTCATGATTTTTCTTAACAAGAGGCCAATGATGGCCCTAAATCGCTCACCTGAGATAAATAGGTTGACCCAAGGAACATCTGTACCAATTTATTTTAAAATCTGGCCAGTAGTTTTGAAGAAGATGATTTTTAAAGTTTTCATTTTTTTTTTTGTTGTTGCCATGGCAACCACATTTCTACATGGATCAAGTTTATTTTAGCAACTTTTGTGAAGGTTGACCCAAGGATCATCCCTACATGTACCAAGTTTAATCAAATTCTGTCCAGTGGTTTCAGAGGAGATGTTGTTTAAAGGTTTCCCTATATACATATAAGGCAAATAAGCCCCGCCCCTGGCGGCCATGTTTTTTTACAGATCGGAATAATTTTAGCAACTTTGGTAGATGTTGACCCAAGGAACATCTGTACCAATTTATTTTAAAATCTGGCCAGTAGTTTTGAAGAAGATGATTTTTAAAGTTTTCATTTTTTTTCTTCTTTTTGTTGCCATGGCAACCAGAGTTCTACATGGATCAAGTTTATTTTAGCAACTTTTGTGAAGGTTGACCCAAGGATCATCCCTACCAAGTTTAATCAAATTCTGTCCAGTGGTTTCAGAGGAGATGTTGTTTAAAGTTTTCCCTATATACATATAAGGCAAATAAGCCCGGCCCCTGGCGGCCATGTTTTTTTACAGATCGGAATAATTTTAGCAACTTTGGTAGAGGTTGACCCAAGGAACATATGTACCAATTTATTTTAAAATCTGGCCAGTAGTTTTGAAGAAGATGATTTTTAAAGTTTTCATTTTTTTTCTTCTTTTTGTTGCCATGGCAACCAGAGTTCTACATGGATCAAGTTTATTTTAGCAACTTTTGTGGAGGTTGACCCAAGGATCATCCCTGCCAAGTTTAATCAAATTCTGTCTGATGGTTTCAGAGGAGATGTTGTTTAAAGGTTTCTCTATATACATATAAGGCAAATAAGCCCCGCCCCTGGCGGCCATGTTTTTTTACAGATCGGTATAATTTTAGCAACTTTGGTAGAGGTTGACCCAAGGAACATCTGTACCAAATTATTTTGAAATCTGGCCAGTCGTTTTGAAGGAGATGATTTTTAAAGTTTTCATTTTTTTTCTTTCGGTTGCCATGGCAACCAGAGTTCTGCATGGATCAACTTTATTTTAGCAACTTTTGTAGAGCCTCACTTAAGAAACATTCCTGCCAAGTTTAATCAAATCATGTCCAGCAGTTTCAGAGGAGATGTCATTTAAAGCAAATTGTTGACAACACACGACACACGATGACGGACGAAGGGTGATCACAAAATCTCACCTTGAGCACGTTGTGCTCAGGTGAGCTAAAAAAGGGGCCATAACTTAAAATATATTCCATCAAAAGTTATCTACCTTGAAAGTATGATACCCCTAAACATATTAAAGATGTTTCAAATCAATCGCATGCCTGGATACTGAGATATTAGTATGAAATTACCTTGCATGCAAAACTTTAACCAAAATTTCTAAGTTAAAAAGGGGCCATAATTTTTAATATATTCCATCAAGAGTTATCTAACTTGGTTGTCTGATACCCCGAAACATATTCATAAACTTTCAAGTCAATATCATGAATGGTTTTTGAGATACAAACTGGATAGAAGCTTGCATGCAAAGCTTTAACCAAATTTTCTATTGCATGCAAAACTTTTACCAAAATTTTTGAGTTAAAAAGGGGCCATAATTCATATTAAATTCAGTCAAGAGTTATCTACCTTTGTTGTCTGATGCCCCTGAACATATTTATAAACTTTAAAGTCAATACCATAAATGGTTATTGAGATAAAAAGTTGATAGTAACTTACATGCAAAACTTTAACCAAAAGCTGCAACGCCAATGCTGACGCCGATGCAAGGGCGACTACAATAGCTCTCATATTCTTCGAATTGTGGAGCTAAAAATGACCCAGCTGAGAAATTGCTATTATGTCATCAATAGACAAACTTTGCAATCACTATAACTAATTTCAAACTAAATCCAAGATAACAATGAAATGATTAAGAATGTAAATGTGTAGATCAATTCAATATTTTACAGTCATATCAAAAATGTTAAGATATATTCTTCAGACTTAATAAAGCTGGTCGCTAAATGTACTAAATATTGATAAGGGGGGGGGGGAGGGGGGGGGGAGGGGGTCATAATGAAAAAAAGTCATATAAGGTTGTATTCTTAAAAAAATATTTGATAATACTGACATAAAGGTCCTGGTCATATCAAAAATATGAGAAACATTAATAAACAGTTTAAATACGTTTATATCAAAATCCCACTTATTTTCCTTTAAAATCCTGTATCTGCGATGGGTTCCACAGAGACCATATTTCTAAATGGTTAAAATCCCTAACATATCTAACTGATAAAAATTAAGTTTTTTGTTTGCTATGATTATGTCATCTCCTGTTTGGGGTCAAACATTGGGTAATTAAAGGGTTACCTAGGTTAATTGATCAGGGCGTGTGTGTCGGAGAGGTGCCTAATTGATGGGCATAGTTAGGTAGGTAGTATCTTTGTTTACATCTCATCATTGTACAAACATGAAAATAATTACACCATCAAAACAATGTTTAAATTAGTAGAATGCCATTCCATATGGAATTATAAGAGATGAATATTTACATATTAAAATAACACTTTATAATAACTGAGCACAATGCTCTAATAGCATAAAAATATTACAAACTTAACGGTAACTAACTAAACACGTAAAATGATATAAAAGCGATAAAGAGGAGGCTGTTTAAAACATGATAAACAGCAGCATCACAGACACTTATTTAATACAGTGCAACAATCAACAAATATAGTATATGGGCATGATTTATGGCCCTGTCAACTCTCAAGACAATAGCCAATCACCTCAAGATGTGAACAGACGCATAGGAAACATTGTCAAAAAGTTAATAATGACAAAGATTAAGTCATAAGTAATGTGGTACATAGGAACTGTCTGATCAGGGTCTCCTCTGTTTTCTCATACAATATTGTAGCTAAGTTTCTACACAGTCATCTCTGGCAAAAAAACAAAACAAGAGGGCCATGATGGCCCTATATCGCTCACCTGAGATAAATAGCCTTCAATGCCAAACATGCTAAACATACTGCTTTAGAAATAGAGATGCTGAGGCGTAAACAGTGATATTTGAGGTTTTCAGAAATTTCTTAGAGTGCTAACAAAGCCAAATAAGCCATTTTTATCATTTCAAAAGGGAAATAACTCCTGTCCGAACGGGCAAATATCAGCCAAAATTCAAAATTTTATGACACTTAACATTTTCACAAATTTTAGAGATGATTGGTTAAGAAGGCCCTAGATCGCTCACCTGAGTACAGGGTTACATATTAACCTGTACTAAACATGGCCAGGAAAAACAGAGTTCCTTATGTATCAAGTTTAAATAACAAACTTTAGTTTAAATTACTTTAGTAAGTTAAGTTTTGCCACATGATCATTCCTGCAAAATTTGATCAAATTTTTTATAGCTGTTTCGTAGGAGATGTCGTTTAAAGATCTCACAATTAGATCTTTGGTAAATAGTAGCCAAGATCATCCCTGCAAAATTTGATCAAATTCTGTGCAGCTGTTTCAGAGGAGATGTCGTTTAAAGATTTCACTATATACATATAAGGCAAATTAGCCCCGCCTGCTGGTGGCCATGTTTTTTTGCAGATCCAAATAATTTAGCAACTTTGGTAGATGGTCACCCTAGGATCATTCCTGTAAAATTTAATCAAATTCTGTGCAGCTGTTTCAGAGGAGATGTCGTTTAAAGATTTCACTTATCATATAAGGCAAATTAGCCCCCCCTGGGCCATGTTTTTTGGCGATCCAAATAATTTTAGCAACTTTGGTAGATGGTCACTTAAGGATAATTCCTGCAAAATTTGATCAAATTCTGTGCAGCTGTTTCAGAGGAGATGTCGTTTAAAGATTTCACTATATACGTATTAGGCAAATTAGCCCCGCCCCTGGCAGCCATGTTTTTTGGCAGATCCAAATAATTTTAGCAACTTTGGTAGATGGTCACCCAAGGATCATCCCTGCAAAATTTTATCAAATTCTATGCAGCTGTTTCAGAGGAGATGTCGTTTAAAGATTTCACTATATACATATAAGGCAAATTAGCCCCGCCCCTGGCAGCTATGTTTTTTGGCGGATCCAAATAATTTTAGCAACTTTGGTAGATGGTCACCCAAGGATAATTCCTGCAAAATTTGATCAAATTCTGTGCAGCTGTTTCAAAGGAGATGTCGTTTTAAGATTTCACTATATACATATAAGGCAAATTAGCCCCACCCCTGGCGGCCATGTTTTTTGGAGGATCCAAATAATTTTAGCAACTTTGGTAGATGGTCACCCAAGGATAATTCCTGCAAAATTTGATCATATTCTGTGCAGCTGTTTCAGAGGAGATGTCGTTTAAAGATTTCACTATATACATATAAGGCAAATTAGCCCCGCCCCTGGCGGCCATGTTTTTTGGCAGATCCAAATAATTTTAGCAACTTTGGTAGAGGGTCACCCAAGGAACAGCTGTACCAAATTATTTTGAAATCTGGCCAGTAGTTTAGAGGAGATGATTTTTAAAGTTTTCAAATTATTTTTCTTTCCGTTGCCATGGCAACCAGAATTCTTCATGGATCAACTTTATTTTAGCAACTTTTGTAGAGCCTCACCCAAAGAACATTCCTGCCAAGTTACATTAAATTCTGTCCAGCAGTTTCAGAGGAGATGTCGTTTAAAGAAAATTGTTCACGACGCACGACGGATGACGCACGACGGACAAAGGGCGATCAAAAAAGCTCACTTGACCACAAAGTGCTCAGGTGAGCTAAAAAAGATTATTTCATAAGCCATTTAAAGATCAGTCAATCAATATTCATCAAGTCATAAATGTGTACATGAATATTTATGAGGTAAAAGGTTAAATACTGTTTGTTAGTTTGTTGGGTTTAACGTCCCATTGACAATATTTCAGTCATTTTGGTGACTATGTCTACTTTAGACAGATACTATGCTACCACACAGCAATATCACACTGTAGACATGTGGCATGATACCACACTGGGTCACATTATTCTGACACCAGGCCAACCAGTCCTGGAACTACCCTGCATGTATGCTGAGTGCCAAGTAAGGGAGCCATACCATATAGATTGATGAATAAGAGCCCTGATGTTCCTATTTTTTTCTACCACTGTCAATATTATTGCATATTTTAGTTATATCCATGTTAACTTAAAATATTTTCGAACAAGTGCATGTATTTGTAAAAACTTAGTCTTACAATTATTAAGCTTTTTTTTTCTTTTTTCCATTTAAAAAGAATAAGGTCACGGTGAATGGACACTGATTAAACACCCTTCCTATTATAAAATTAAATACAAATTTAAAGATGATTAATTCTGAATTATAGTCCACATTGTATTAAGAGACCGCTCAATGGACTGCCAAAAAGTGGTCGCTTAATGAAATACTCTCGTAATAATTTTTTTTTTTAAAATCCAGGCAAACAAGTCAACAAACTGTAAACTAAATTGTATCATAACGTTATTTTACAACATGAATTCGATGTAAACTACAAAATGTTTTGTTGTTTTATACCAATATACATCAACATGATTTTTCGATATTTCTTTTGATTTTTAAGCTGTTATGTTGGAATAATACCTTGGTTCATTGGCTGAGGCTTGCATTTTGTGTTAAGTGGAAAAACATAACATTTGACATCAAATTCATGGATGCATTGGGACATTTTCAAGAAACAATATTATTTACCAATGAGCTTTCCTTATGTCTCTTATAACATAAATCCTGAAACCCACTATACATTAATTTCCAGCATGCCCTGGTCGCGATTCATAAGACGCAACATAATGAAAATATTGTTTTACCAAAATCCAAAGCATTCGGCATTTGGAGGGATGGTTTCACCTTTGTTATGCTTAGTAAGTGTTGAAATGGGATCTAGGAACTATATTGACCAAAAGCAATTTAGAATTTACTTGCACGTGGTGCATTCATGCGTGGTCTAAACAAATTGGTTTCAGGTGAGCTCTTATGATCAGGATAATTGCTTGTTTGGATGTGATAAAGATGAATAATATACAATTCATGTCAGTCACAGAAATTAGGATTGAAATTTACAAGCAAATCGGGCTAGTAGATTAACAATTTTCACTAGCCCGAATGAAAAAATGATTTCTTTTTATTTTACAAGTAAGTCTAAAAAAAAAGGTAAAAAAAGGAAAGAATTATATAAGTAATGTATCAATAAACATTTATTCTCAAGAATACAAGAAACTCATTTTTTGTATATTTAAGTTAACACTAAATTTTGTTTTATATAAGGAATATTCAAACATGTTGTTTGTTTTGAAACTGCCAAAAAAAAAAAAAAAAAAAGAAAGAAAGAAAGTAAATATTTTATATATGTCTATAACTATGTTGTTTATCTTTTAAGAAAAATAGCAATCAATAAATTTATAATGGCAAGATTGCAAGTGTTAGATGTCTCCTTTTTATCCTAATATTTTATTGTATATTTCCTCCTGTCCAGCAGTTTTCGTTACGATGGTTCAGAAAAATTTCAGTCTCACACGATCACGGGAAATAAACCGGTGTCTCCAGTAACAACCATTTTTCAATTTTGTCAGTGCTACTGTTGCACAACTAAAAGAAATCAATTGATTTTGCAAACATGCCTGCTTTATTTTACATTAAGAATTAATATCAGCCACAGTGTGTAATTTGTTTTACAGTTTAAAAGACAATTCTCAACTTAAAATCTTTTATTTTAATATCGGCACCATTTATGAAACAAGCACTTGTTTGCATCTTACGCAACTTCACGGCGCTGTGAGGCTTGAATGAAAATGACAGATTACAACCGCATGCATTTAAAATGACTGTAGAATCGAATAACAGTAGTAAAAGTTTTGCAAATAAATCCAATGTTTGTCAGGCATGAATAGCCCTGTTCAGTATTATATATTTTTGGGAATCTGAAAATAATTTTCCGAAAATAAAACAATGATGACTGATTTTTTTACTGGACATTGTGTCCGACAACAACAGGGGTTTTCATATGGCAAAATGGATACCAGACCAATGAACATTCGCATTGGCTGCTATATTATATATATTGAGCAGCTCAAAAGTTTGTTTACAAGGTGAATATGAAAGTACAATCACTTTTCATGATCTAGATTTTACAAGCCTGTCGGGCAAGTAAATTAGGAATTTCTACTAGCCCGAGAGAAAAACTACTAGTTTTTTGCTGTATAGCTAGCGCTCATTTCAACCATTGACATGTTCCAGCAAACTCGATAATTAGCAACGTGCAAAAACGTCCAAAGGAAATCAAAAACATGGTCGCTCAAAAAAGTTGATTTTGCACATAATCTTAGGTGCTAGGACTTGGTTTATGTGGTCACTGGTCGCAAAATAAAAAAGTTGTTTAATGGGATAAATTTATAAAGTAAAAAGTTCAGGCGGGATTTACAACAGTCATTTAATAAAAAAGTCGTTTCATACAGGTGTACAATGTTGACTATATTCAAAATTTTGTAAACAGATTCCTTTTATTTTTGCTGCAATTCACAAATACACATTATGGAGAATTTAAAACTGTTATAATATTAACTCAGCAGGACTCTCCTTTGACCCGAGCTCCCGGGTTTTGACCTGGGAGATTTCTCAGTGACGCTTATTTGACCCAGGGTAAAATTGCTAGTGGGAGGGGACACCCCTCTCACACCCTCCCCTTCTCGGCTCTTCGTGCCTCGCTGTGCATATAATTTTTCAAAGTCTGGCTAGGGCTATGTACGTCTACCAATAAAATGGATTAAGCATACGCAGGGCTCTCCTTTGACCCGAGCTCCCGAGTTTTGACCCGGGAGATTTCCCAATGACGCTTATTTGACCCGGGGTAGAATTATACCAAGCGTCATTTTGACCCGGGGCAATAACAGCTGGTGCGTCAGTACCACCAGATCAGCCGGTCATAAAAGTACCGCCTCTGACAGATTACGTGATCAATGAGTGCAACTGACCCCCTATTGACATGCTATCACTGTCAGTTACTCTAATTAGCCTAATAAATTCTCGTATTGCTTCGGCAATCTTCGTATCCCTTTGTTGGCAATTTGTGTACTCTCAAAATTTTATTTACAGAACTGCTCTTTACGATGTGTGAAAAGATTAAAGGCGAGGAACCATGACAAAATGTGTTTACTTCCTATGAATTACCGATCGGAATCGGCTGAAATTTTTATTGTTTGATAGTAACAAATAGTTTAATGGCAGTACTTTAACCATGCTGGTTTAAATGAAAGTTGTGAAGATTGTAACAAATAGGTATGATTAGTCTGTCAACTGAAAATCTGGGACCAAAACCGAAAGTAGATTGACTCTTTCAGAATCAAACAAGGTTTAAAAACAACAACAAAAAAACGTAATGTTGAAGGTAAGTAAAACTTTTATTTTTCCTTAGCTATCTTTCTGTATTGAATAACTGATAATGATATGAGCAATTATGTTTTAATATGCCTGGATACTTATCTATGTAATTTTGAATGATATTGGTCAGATTTTTTTTTTGGCCCCAAGAGTCAATTTTGTTTTTGCCATTACCAAATACCATCTTAGGTTTTCTACTTTAAATAAAAAAGGTAGTTCTAGTCTTAATAAGAATATTGCAGCTGTCATTTTCTTTCCATGTTCAGGGAAGAATTTTTTCACCACTTTTTTTTTAATAAAACCTAGATATTCTAGAATTTATAAATTAAATTATCCTGTTTACATTTGAAATTGACAAGTTTATTATGATGACTTGGACTATTCCATGATAAAAATGCAGCTTCCCAATGTGACTGCACTTCTAAGCAATGGAACAGATTATAATTCTTATTTTCATTTATTTTTTGGTTGACTATTTTCAGGAGTTCCAGTTACATGCTTTGTGTGTTCATTGTGACAAATAATCTGTCATTGATGGCCCAGAATGAACTCATCACCATTCAGCAGGAGAAAGGGGGCTACCTTCCAAGAGGACAAATCATCAGCATATGCCGTTGTCCAGATATTTATTATATTCTTGTGTTTTGTGTGCAATATTATAGAAATAAATTTAATTTTCATTTTGTTTTGTTTTGGTTTAAAACAGGATTATTTTCAATCAGAACACTTATTGTAAATAATATGTACATACAATAAACAAGTATACATTACATACAAACTTTGTTAATCTAAAAATGTATATCACTACATGTAAACATACATACTGCAAATTTTATTTGACTCTTAAGAATTTGTTCCAAAGACTAAGGAGAGCCCTGAAAATGAAATTTTTGAAGTAAAATTAATTTTAATTAGTAAATACTTACCTGTTATTACTTCAGGTATGTGTCTATTTGTGCACAGCTTCCAAAACAGAGTCCGCAAAATAAACCATTCCCTAAACCCCCTAGTTACCGGAAGTGTAACCCCCGTTCTCCAATTGTATATGAAGCCATCGAGGGATACAACCGCCAGCAAGCGGGGAGGGAGGTGGGACTCTGTAATAACAGGTAAGTATTTACTAATTAAAATTAATTTTACTTCAAAAATTTCATTTTAATAGCATAAATACGTTACCTGTTATTACTTCAGGTATGACTTCGTCGCTAAGGCGGGAGGTTGCTAACAAAGAACCTTGATTGCAGCGACACCCGAAGTAGGAAACGACCAAAGCCGAGGCGTCAGACATGATGATTAAACTATTGTCTGAGCCACTACAAGTGGACCCAAATCCACAAGGTTTTGTGATTGGTTAGCCAGTGAGCGGAGATAAAAGGAAGAAAACGTAGTAGAAGACTTCCAAGAGGCCGCTTTGAGAATATCATCCATGGGAGATTTATTCAAGAAAGCCCAAGAAGCAGACAAAGCACGGAGCTCATGTGGTCTAATTCTTAAAAAGGATAGATCCCTGTCCGAAAGATCTGAATAGGCAAACTTGATAGTTGAGGCTACCCAACGAGATATTGATGCTGCCGAAACTTCGCCCCCCCCTTTTATTGGGAGGAAAAGTCGAAGACGACGACCCCGTAAAGATTTAACCTTCTGGAGGTAAAACTTCAAGGCTCTAACCGGGCAAAGAAGCCTATCAGGATCTCCCCTGGCGCAAGACCTAGCAAGGCTCGGAATAACTACCGGAGGGGGACAGACCGAAGGGAGCTGGGTTTTCGCAAGGAAACCAGGTTGAAAGCTCAAAGATACAGAGCCATCAGATTTGTTAAAGCGTAAATAGCCTTCCTCAGTAGAAAAGGCGTGAATTTCGCAACGACGTTTAGAAGACGCCATTGCTATGAGAAAGACCGTCTTCCATGTTACGTGCAGGAGAGAAGCCTCAGAAAGAGGTTCAAAAGGTGCCTTAGTAAGAGCCAGTAAAACACAAGAAAGATCCCACTTTGGAGTTAACGAACGAGAAACTGGCCTAGACAGTTCAAACGAACGAATAATTTCCGAAAGATAAGGATCCGAACCAAGGGAAGAGGATCTGTGAAACTTAAGAGTGTTCGATAACATAGACCTATAACCCTTGATAGAACTGACCGCAAGTTTTTTCTCGTTAAAAAGAAAAACTAGAAAGTTAGCGATTTCTCTGACAGGAGCTTTGACCGGATTAATCTGCCGTGCGATACACCAATCACGGAAGACCTTCCACTTTGCCTGGTAGACAGATCGAGTAGATTGTCTCCTGGCTTTAGAGATAATAGAGGCAACTGTTGCCGAAAATTTCTTCTGTCTAACTCGCTGTTGGATAACATCCAAGCGTGAAGACGAAGAGCGCAAGGATTGTCGTGTAGGACCCTGTTCCGACCTTGTGACAGAAGGTCCGGAACCTGGGGAAGTTCTACAGGATCGTCTATCAGAAGATCCAGAAGATCCACGAACCAGGATCTCGTTGGCCAAAGTGGAGCTACAAGGAGGATCCGGCACTGAGATCGCAGGATTTTCCTTAGAACTAAGGGAATCAGAGAAAACGGTGGAAACGCATAAGCAAATAGATGATCCCAGTTTACAGACAGAGCATCTATCGCCCAAGCCCGGTGATCCGATACCGGTGACACAAACAGTGGAAGCTGGTTGTTCAGCCTGGTAGCAAATAGATCGACAGACGGAGACCCGAAAATCGCAAACAGAGTTGTCGCGATCCGAGGAAGTAACTTCCATTCCGAGGGGAGAAGAGAATGCCTGCGGGACAGTTGGTCCGCTAAAACATTTAGACGACCCGGAAGATGTCTGACTTGAATGAGTACCGAAGACACCTGACACCAATGAAGAAGGTGCCATGCTTCCATGCACAGAGAAGGCGAGTGCGTCCCCCCTTGTCTGCGGATGTAAGAGACAACAGTCGTGTTGTCTGTAGATACTAGAACAGATTTGCCTCGAATGAGAGGAGAAAACTGTCGTAAGGCTAGTAGAACCGCTTTGAGTTCGAGGTTGTTGATATGAAGAGAACTGTCCCGAGGGGACCAAAGACCCGAGGTTGTGAGACCCAGAGGTTCCAGATGAGCACCCCAGCCTGACAGACTGGCATCCGAGAAGAGGAACAGTTCCGGTTGAGGAGGAGAAAGAGGAACACCCTCTCGGAGAAACGAGGGGGAATTCCACCAACTGAGATGATGAACCAATTCCGGAGAAACCGGAAGAATGGTCTGTAAATGGTCTCGACTGGGACGCCAGATCGAGAGTAGGATAAATTGAAGAGGTCGCATGTGAAGGCGGCCCAGCGGAACAAGATCCGCTGCTGCATTGAGTACTCCGAGAAGCGATAGGAATTCGCGGGCTGAGATCGATTGCCGACGCGAAAACCCCCGAACCAGAGTTAGAAGAGACATAATTCTGGGTTCCGGAATTCTGATCTTGTTTAGGTCGGTCAGAAACTGCATCCCGACAAACGTGAAGTTCTGGGATGGGATCAACTCCGATTTCTCGGAGTTGAGGATGAAGCCTAGCCGGAGAGCTAGGTCTGTCACCCATCGAAGTTCGTCGAGAAGAGCGACTGGGTCCATGTGAAGAAGAAGCCAGTCGTCGAAATACGCCAGGAGGCGTGAGCCGCGAAAGTGAACCCTGGCGACCAGAACCGAAACTATTTTGGTGAAGATTCTGGGGGCCGAAGACAGGCCGAACGGAAGGGCCTTGAACTGGTAGACAGTTTGACCATCCGTAAAACGAAGGTATTTCCTGGAATGAGGATGGATAGATACATGGAAGTAGGCATCCGATAAATCCAGGGAAACAGCCCAGTGACCGGGGAGGACGGCTGCCCTGATCGACGAAGTTGTTTCCATTTTGAAGTGTTCCTTCGGAATGAAGGAGTTTAGATGAGATAGGTCTATGACCGGTCGAAACCCGCCGTCCTTCTTGGGAACCAGAAAGAGACGGCTGTAAAACCCCGGAGAGGTTGGAATCGAGACCCTTTCTACCGCTCCTTTTTTCAGAAGATCTGAAATGGCGAGTCCCAGACGAGGATGATTGGAGGAGAGATGAATGGGAGAGCGTGATAGTGGAGGGGGACGACTGAACGGAACCCGATACCCGTGTCTCACGATAGACAGGACCCATTGGTCGTCGGTGATTGTCTCCCATTGATGAATGAAATGAGTGAGTCTGCCGCCTACTGGAAGGGGCAGAAACACTCTTCCTCCTAATCGAACGTCTGGAAGAGGAAGCGGAAGAAAGGACGTACCCCTAGGGCTTACTCCTACCCCTTTGACTGGTAGAGGTAGAAGAAGGGGTGGGGGGCGATGAAGGAGGAAATCGTGGTCGCTGAGGACCAGATTGGCGAGCGCCCCTGGAAGAGGGATTGCCTCTGAAAGGAGATTGAGGCTTGCCCTTTTCCGAGTCCTTCGGGGATTTACCGGTAGAAGCCGAAGGTTTCTTCGGTATCCGGAATTTAGGGGGAGCCGAAGTAGGAGTGCGGGGCTGGAAGGCCACCGCGCCGTGCATTTGCTTCTCCCTGGAGGCATCCGCTACTTCCTTGATTCGGCCCCCAAAGAGGGACGAAGAAGAAAGAGGGGCCGACCTAAGCTTTTCTCGAGAAGAAGAGAGAAGTAGCTTGTTGGGGCCGTCCAGGATGGCATCCCGCCTGCAGCGAGTCATCTCGGAAGAGAGAGAGAGAGATAGCAAAATCGAATGTTTTGCCGTCGCTGCTAAGGCCTCTAAAAGAAGCCTGACGGAAGCAGATAAGGCATCCTTTTGTTGTAGCTTGACCGAAAGAGCGGCCACGAAGGAGTCAGTATGCGACGAGATGCCGGAAAGAAAGCGGGAGCGTTGCTCCCAGCGATCCAGGACCTTCTGCTGAAGCGGTAAAGAGGAGGGGACCTTGAGCCGGAGCCGACTCGCATCTAGGTCCAGTTTCGGAGGGTGGATAGAAAAATCACCCTCCGGAAACTTGTAGGTCTTGGGGTTAAAACCCAAAGGCCGAAGGTCTGAAGTTGGAATAAACCAGCCCGGTCCTGGCTTAGAGGAGGATGAAGATTCGAAATCCTCCAGAGCCGAACGGACGACCGGAGAGAAAGGGAGCAACTCCGGTTCGACTAATTTGGATTCCTTAGGCTTACCGACAAGGTCAAGGTAACCTTCGCACCTCTTCCGGGAGGGAGGAGGGGCCGGTTTGCATACTGATGCAGGTAAGGTAGCAAAGACCTCCTGAACAGCCCTGTCCATGGAAAACCGACTGTCGTCTGACTCCTCGTCCTCGTCAGAGAGAGGATTGTCAGTACGAGGTTCGGAATGAGCGCTGGATCGGCGCGAGGTGGACGAAAGAGGCACGTCCTCAGCAAATAAGGAGTCCTCCTCCGGAGCATGAAGGGAGATTTCATCCTCCAAGTGTCCGCTCAGAGCAGTCCCACTAGTAGGGGGATTGTGAGTAGAGGGAGGAGACCCAGCCTCAGGGCGAGATGGGGGAGCATCCTGAGGGGGAAAGCCCATAAAGGGAAATGGAGGGAAAAAGGGCCACATAGGGGGCTGTGCAGAAGAAGCGCCCTGTGGACCCGAGGAGGGAGGAGACTGAAGGAACAGTCTGTGATCTAGGGTCTCTGGTGGAAGAGAAACCCGATCCCTCCTAGAAGATGAAGGCTCACCCGGTATGACGGGGGGGGAGGCAGAACTGAAATGCCTGGCGTGGAAGGGTCAAAGGTCTGAGGTTGTGCTGAAACATCCGCACCTTGAACCTTCGAAGACGTGGTGGAGCGTAAAGGGGACCGGTCCCGAGTAGCAGAGCAGAGCCGGTGACCGGAAAAACCCGGGGAACGGTTGTAGGGCCGTTTCTTGGGCACCCTTGAACACGAGGGAGCAGGTGGCCGAAGCGGAGAAACCGCAGGGCTACCTGAGGAAAAACTCGAGTCCGAACTTTTTTCAGACAAAATCGGCGAAGACTGGTGACCCACACGCCTAGAGTGGTGAGCCGACCTGGCCGTTGATCGGTGACGATCTCTTGCCGATGACCGGTGATGACCGGTCTTGGGTCTCTGAGACCGATCGCGAACAGTAGATGTTCGACAATGACCGGTGACCGGTGATTGATGACCGGTGCCCGGCGGTGGTATGCTCCCCTGGGGCTGACACAAGGAGAGCCGGGCAGGGAGCCAGGAGATGAAGGCGGCCTCTCCGGAGAGGGGCGGGAAGCCTTCTTTCTGGGAGGGGGAGAGGGACTCCGACCCCCAGCAGCACTGAACCCAGAGAAGGAGGAGGAAGATGAGGCCTTCCTTTTCCGGGATGAGTAAGACCGACGTGAAGAGGCTTTCTTCCAGATCTCGTCTGTCCACGAAGCACAAACGGTGCAGGTGTCGACCCTAGAGCACCCTGAACATGAAAGGCAGGACTGATAGGAATCCCAGGACGCCTTGACATGTCCGCAGGAGCCCCGAGACTGCGACATAGTAAAAAGCAATACAAGAAGAACAATGTATGCAAAATAAAAAACGGGAAGACCGAAGAAAACCCACAAAGAAAATCTCGAAACGAGACAACAGTATATACAAAATCAAAATAATAAAACCAGTGTCACGGGAGCCGAAGCACGGAAACCCGTGACACAAGGCAAAAGGTCCCGATACGGGACGGGGATTGGGAATTCTACACGTATATAGAATAAAACCAATAAGAACAATATAAACAACACAGCCGAGGCTATGAAAAGATAAGAAAAGGAGAGCTGTAGCGCACAGAAGCTATCAAGAAAGGGACACGCTAGGTTACCCACTGAAACTCGATGGCTTCCAAAACACAATTGGAGAACGGGGGTTACACTTCCGGTAACTAGGGGGTTTAGGGAATGGTTTATTTTGCGGACTCTGTTTTGGAAGCTGTGCACAAATAGACACATACCTGAAGTAATAACAGGTAACGTATTTATGCTATTAAACTGTATTTGAATGAAACTCAAAACATGAAATTTGTAAAATCAATACAATTTACAGAATCCTTCTTCATAACACATAACAAAATAAAAAACAGGAAAAGAAACCTAATTGTTTCTTTTTTGGAAATGTCTGAAAATTACTGCTTATATCAAAATGTTGTACAATTTATTTAAAGTTTCTTTGAACTTCACTAGACCAGTTTTAAATGAGTCATATATTGGAGATCAGTATAACATACAACCCTAAAATGTTTGCGTTTATGTACCTACCCTTTGAATCATGCATATCTCAACATGGAGATATACCTATATTTTGTTTAAATTTCATTGAAATCCATCAAACCATTTAAAGATTTATTCAGCTCAAATTTCAAATTAATATTGGCTAAAAAATTGATTCACTTTGGAACAAATGTGTTACCTGCTGAAGCCTGATGGACAACGGCAATGTGATCCCTATGTGTCACCTCGGCTTATAGCAGGTGACATAAAAATGATATCATTGTAAATTGGCCAGTGACATCAGTTGTAATATTCAAGAAAAAAAACCTTGTCCAAGGTGTTTACGGAAATACATCAGCCGTTGTCTGTAAAGCTTGCTAATAATTATAAATAAAAGAAAGTTAGTTCACAAGGCAAATTAAAGGTCACAAATACAAAATGGCTAAACAGCATTCTAACAATGACAAAAATAAAGGTTCTATGTAAGGGAGAAAGGCCAAAACAGAAAAGATGTGTTTTTCTATGAAATATTGGATAGTTTGAGGTGTTTCTCATACTTAAAATATTTTCCCTTTGTTATAATATTTGAAATCACAATATAAGCATGAAGCATTGGAGGCATTCTTGCTTTCCTTTGTTGAAGTAATAGGCAATACTCAAGAAACATAAGTAACTGGAACTCTGCATGTTTGCCTTATGTAAACAAGCATGTCTAATGCCAGCGTAATGCTGTCTGCAGTCCCCCACAGCTTCATGTAATTGGGGGAGCAAAATGTGCAGCCTTTTTGCTGCCTCATTAATATTCATGACATTCCGAACATTTCTGAATGTGATTGCATTGTTTCTGTATTTTTTAAGGAAATCTTTGTTATTATCCGTCAGTTAAAAAGTCAGTGTTTTTTCTTTAAATTTTCTTATGTTCAAATAACTTTGCAGACTTTTCTGGAAAAATTAATTTATTTTCATACAGTGTTTCACCATCAAACTTTCTTTCAAGAATTGGTAGAGATAAATTTGGACCAAATACATCTTTAAGAAGATGCACATATATACAGACAAACTGACAAATGGATAACACAGACTGGCTGATTCAACAACTTTATTTTCTAGGGATATACTATTACCTTTTCCAATTACATACATATCTAAGAAACATATTCCTTGTCACTGATCTATTTATAGATTAATCTAATAAATCAACACTATGAAACAGTGCAAATCTTGAGTCTCACACACAGACTTTTAGCAGATTGATGAATTATGCTCCTGGACTGGTTTCAGAATTATTTATGAAGACATATCCTGTCTACAAAATGACTGGTTCAAAGAAACTGCCAGCAGGTCACCTAAAACTGCATCCAGCTTACAACCCATACACTGTTTTACGGAAAACAGCTTTTGGCTACAAGGAAACTTATCACAATGGTAGTAATGGAATAGTTTCTTGACTGGTTGGCTGAAAGTCAGGATAATGCAACTGGATATTAGTTTGGTATCAATCCCCCACACGAAAAATAATGAATTCCGTATATTTTATACCCTGCAGAACATATATATATTATACGCTGCAAAACACAGTTTCTTCCAATTGCAGGCAGCAGAAGCACCTGTGACTCAGACAGTGAGATAACCAGGAGGTATAGAACCACACTTGTAAACTCACTAATCACAGCAGAATAAACACCTAGAGAATTCACAAGTGTGCGGCCCACAAGCTAAAAAGATATCAGAGTTTCAGAAATGTAACTTTTGACCAGGTCTAGTCTAATCTGGCTGTAAAGTGTGACAGTACCATGCATTCAGTGATCAAATTGGCATGCTTATTTTGGGACAAACCCATTTGACATATAAGCAAAACAGGAATAATCTTAATGAAACAGGAATTTAGTTTTCCATTAATCTTAGGAGTACTATTCAGCTAAAGAACATTTTAAGAATTCAACCAAATTAAGTTGCATGCAAAATTTAAACTGAAATTGTTCAAATTGGGCCATAATTTATATTAAATTTTGTAAAGAGTTATCTTCTGCCTCTGAAGAAATTAAAATCTTTCAACTCTGAAGAAATTTATACCAAAAAATTTTAAGTCTATGCCATAAAGGGTTATTAAGTACATGTATCTTGAATGCATACTCAGCTGAAATGCCAACAATGATGCAAACACCACTGCATAGGTGACTGCAATAGCTCTCATATTCTTTGAAAAGCTGCGCTAAAAAAAGCCAAATACAATAATAAAGAACTCTATGAATCATGATATGTGGCAAAAATCAAAATTCTAGCTGTAATGTGTCTATTACAGTAAGGTTTCACAAATCAAATACTTGAAATTAAAGAGAGAGAGTCACACGATAGCACTCTGACAGCAGCCTGTGGCATATCAAGCTGAATATTCTAAACTTAATTAGCTGCTGATTGCAGTGTGGCATCTCCGTAATAATCTTCTGGACAAGTTCTGCGTGCAAAATGAAAGATTCTTCAGTGAACGCTAGAATTATCTTGCCTTATATATCCAAACAATTTGAAGTTTGTAACAAATAATTTGGAAAGGAAGGTTAAATATCTTCAACTGCATGGTCTATCAAATTGGAGAAGTAAAAGGTTATCTCTATAGAATGATCAAATTATTTGGAGTGGACAGCTACAGATAAGGGAGACCATAGGTGAGAAAGAATGATATATATATATATATATATACCATGTGCATAGTGGCAACCAGGTAGCACCACAATCTATGGAAAGTCACCTGGAAGGTTTTTCTCCCTTGAAAAATGTTGTTTGAGAGTTACCATCCCCAATATGCACAGAGACAACCAGGCAGGACCACAAACCTTAGTATTGCAAGCCTCTGGAGGACTCCAGATCAGGACTTGAATCTGCAAAAGTTATGGTTACAGCATAGCCTCAGGGACCTAACTTGTCTTGAGATGCAATCTGTACATACTCATTGATGACAATGTTACTACAATGCATAAGTGAGAAAGAATCTTTTACCTGAGATTATTCAATTGTTTACAAAAATAACTAATTTGCATATTCCGCATATATTTGTCAATTTTCCACAGACACTCTTTATGTCTCCCCTAATGAACCACAAGTACATAAACTGATGACGTAGCAGATAAAAAAATTGTAATTCGATGATGGTTTTTCAAATTCAAATTATTTCCAATTACAGACTGTCTTCAGGAAAACTCGCCAATGCAAAATGTAAACAATGAGAGTATTTTGACATCCATCCAAAATACTAAATTGCATTATTGGATCAACATTTTCAATGCGTTTACCTGTTATTTTACAACAGATTTTTGCACATTATGTGCCATTTGTGTTATTCTGCGATATGTCAATGTTAATTTATCTTTTCTTTTTAAAGAAAATTGAATCATTATGAAATATAATGGGCCTTTAACATCATCTTCAACAACAATCAGGTCACAAGGCCTGTGTGACAGAATGGTTATAGTTGCTGACCTACTTTTACTTCAGTCCCGCACCTCTGTGAGTTTGAACCCAAGTAGGGTCCCTTGAATTTTTCATGAGAGGAAACATATGAGCTGGCTTACAGTAGGTAAGGTGTTCTTACTCAGCACTCTGTGCTCTAAGAGGTTGTCCTCCACATATTCTCAGCTGGACAATGCTGAAATATCGTCATGGCAAATGAAAACTCAAAAATATGACACACAGGGATCACAAGAAAAGCAAGGCAAGCAAGTCTGCTTTAAGAAGGCGATAAAACCAATGGCATAAGTCCAATTGAAGATGTCTACAGAAAAGTGACTGTAAAATAAATATTAAAAAAAAATCTGTCATTATTTTTTTCTCAGTCTGACAAACAAGATGGCCAGATTTGTGAAGGGCAACCTGAAATTCTGTAATATCATTAAATATTTGTGAATGTTTGCGCTTTATTGCACATTAACCCTCCAATGGGATCCACTCTCGCAGAAATTATGATGGTGAAAAATTGAACCTATTTACTTCCAATATCATAAGATCATTGCTACATCTCCATATGACAATGATGTATCATCCACGAGGAAGTACTACAGTGGTAATGGACTGATAGGGAGAGACATAACAGGGAGAAATCACCATATTTCTATGGAAAAACCTGCTGTAAATTTTCCCCTCCATTGTATGCAAAGCACTATACAGCAAATCAAATTTTCAATCCTGGGGGCCACTAATGTAAGGTTCTGACACATCCATTTATCTTGGCAGGATCTTAACCATTCAACTACACAACATCTTAAATTGGGCAGTAACAATAACGCTGATAGCTACCAGTAGTCTGTGAAAAATAATTCTACAATAAATTTCAAGATATCTTATACATTTTACAAATTCACTTACTAACTGTCCTACTGGTTTGTTTATTATATTACTTTGGAATTACTTCAGTGGTTACCAATTTTGTTTTTGAGTAATAAAAGAGAAAATATGGTGGCTACCAATTTTGTTTTTGAGTAATAAAAGAGAAAATATGGTGGCATAATTTTCTGCCAGCCACATATCCATTTAACTAAGTCAAAATTTTTCTGAAAAAAAAACAAAACTGTTACATATTCAGTTAGTATCTGGCAAGTAGAAAATGTTGAAGTTATCCACTTTGATACTTTAACATGACAAAACTGTCTTTTAGTGCCCACTACTGCCAAACACATATTCACTTATGTTAACTGGATATCATGATTTTTTCCAGATAATTATGTAAAAAAAATGCTTGTTATCCAATAATTTTACTATCTTGATAAAAAGCGAGATATCGAGTTATCTTATGTGAATATATGACTGGCAGTAGTGGGCACTAACAGGCAGTTTTGTTCTAGATACCTAAGAGGATGACATGAAAGTTTTCTACTTGCCAGATACTAACTGAATATGTGACAATTTTTCAGAAAAGTTTCAACATAGCTAAGCGGATAAGTGGCTGGCAGAAATATGCCACCATAAGAAAAGCATTTTTGCATGCATATACAAAATGAAAATGTGTATTGTGTGTATATCCTGGCATCAAACATTTCATTGGATTTATCTTGCAGCAGTAGACGTCATTGTATGTAGGAACTTGCAGCAGACGACAAAGTACATCTATATTATCTGGTTGTCAAACAGTGGTCTTTTCTGACAACTGGGATGTCTGGGTATTACCTCGGTGACTTAACAAGCAATCTACGATGTCTAGTCGTTGTTCCTTGCATTAATCAAATCAAAACTCTGGCCCCTATATAACCGATAAAACTGTCATTATTTTCAGGACGAATTTCAGGAAGAGTTCTGCGGAATCATTCACTAAACTGGGATTACTGTGTTGACTTAATCAGGCATTGCCTACATTGTAAAAGATTTGTGACCTAAATAGTATTTATAATCTGAATGTTTCCCTAACGAGGAGGCAGTCAGCCACCTGAGAAACACTGACTTGATTGCCTGCACAAGTTTTTATATTGTAGCATAGTCACGCTGAATATGTTACTCATATAGAAATACAGTAAAATCATTTTAATTCCACACATCAAACAATACATAGAAGGAAGTAGCTTAAAAATACAAAAGTAGGTCATTGGGTCAAGGTCATTCAAGATCAAAGTTCAATGCCATACAAATAACTGGACCAGTGGTCCAAATTTTAAGACTGCGTGCAGCTTAGAATATCAAAAGTAGGTCACTGAGTCATGATCACGGCCATTCAAGGTCAAAGTCAAATTTCACAAACAAAATTGTACCTATGCTCCAAAATTGAGAGTTATATAGCTCCCTATATAAGTCTATGTGAAAACAAGTTAACAATTTTTTTTTAAGTTTTTTTCCTGTATTTAAAGTCTATAAGAAGTCAAGTGATTCCTTGGATGGTGCCAATTTTGAACCCAGGGCCATGATTTCAACAAATTGATAGAGGTCCACAAGGCAAAGTTATAAACCAAATACCTAAACTCTAGGCATTGTGGATTTTGACAAGAAAATTGTTCAAATTTTTTCCTGTGTAGGTCTATAGGCCATAGCTCCTGGCTGAATTGGGCGATATCAGCCATAATCGAACTTATATAGCCAAGATATTATGGCAATACAAACTTTACCTCGAGATTATGGCTATAAAAAATTGTCATAAAGTAAAAGATTATGAAGATGCTATAGTGAACACAAAGTGAAATCTGGTATCTTATCATTCAAAGGCCATAACTCTAGATTTCAGCTAAATTTGTACTTAGATGTGAAATTATGGCTATTTACTTTTTCATAAAGTTTTTTCCGGACATTGACTGACCACAATTCCTTGAACTTCAAGGTCAGCTAAAAACAAATTTCACCACTGAAGGGGATTAACAAAACCCCTACCACATCCCTCTTTCACAACTAACTTCTCTAATTTAGAAACTATGTCCCTGCCCCCAAAACACTACAAGAGCTGTCAGAGGACAGCACGCTCGACTATTCAAAATGCTTGTTGGTAAATCAAATGAAATCTATTTAAATTCTTGCCCTTCATAGTAATAGTAAACAAGAGGGCCATGATGGCCCTGAATCGCTCACCTGAGTACCATTGCTTCAACTGATGTCAAGGTTTTTAAACAGACAAGGATTCTGATATAACTTAATCTAAAACATTTTACCCCTGACAATACTACACACCAAATATCTAAGCAATGGGCCATATGGTTTCAGAGAAGACTTGGGCGCAGGGTCATTTATCACCGTAGGGCCAAGACTTTGAAAATCTTTGTAATGAACCATTAGATGCTACTACATACCAAAAATCTTAGCTCTAGGCCTTATTGATTCATAGAAGAAGATTTTTTAAGATTTTCCTATTTAACTCTATGTAAAACAAGTGACCCCTGGTGTGGGGTCATTTATCACCATTGGGCTATGATTTGTACAATCTTGGTAGTGGCCCATAAGATGATGCTACATACCAAATATCTAAGCTCTAGGCCTTATGGATTCATAGAAGAAGATTTTTTAAGCTTTTCCTATATAACTCTGTGTAAAACAAGTGACCCCTGGTGCGGGGTCATTTATCACCATAGGGCTATGATTTGTACAATCTTGGTAGTGGCCCATAAGATGATGCTTCATACCAAATATCTAAGCTCTAGGCCTTATGGATTCATGGAAGAAGATTTTTTAAGATTTTCCTATATAACTCTATGTAAAACAAGTGACCCCTGGTGCGGGGTCATTTATCACCATAGGGCTATGATTTGTACAATCTTGGTAGTGGCCCATAAGATGATGCTTCATACCAAATATCTAAGCTCTAGGCCTTATGGATTAATGGAAGAAGATTTTTTAAGATTTTCCTATATAACTCTATGTAAAACAAGTGACCCCTGGTGCGGGGTCATTTATCACCATAGGGCTATGATTTGTACAATCTTGGTAGTGGCCCATAAGATGATGCTACATACCAAATATCTAAGCTCTAGGCCTTATGGATTCATAGAAGAAGATTTTTTAAGATTTTTCTATATAACTCTATGTAAAACAAGTGACCCCTGGTGCGGGGTCATTTATCACCATAGGGCTATGATTTATACAATCTTGGTAGTGGCCCATAAGATGATGCTACATACCAAATATCTAAGCTCTAGGCCTTGCAGTTTTGCAGAAGAAGATTTTCAAAGTTTGCATTTTTAAAATCTATTTTTAGCTCCTGTGACCTAATTATGCAATGGACCAGAACCATTTATACAACTTTAGTAGAGCTTCATCCAAGGAACATTCCTGCAAAATATTTTTCAAATTGGCCAAGCCGTTTAGGAGGAGATGTTGTTTGAAGCAATTGTTGACGCCGGACGCACGCACGGACGACGGACGCCGGACAAAAGGCGATCAGAAAAGCTCACCTTGAGCACGTTGTGCTCATGTGAGCTAAAAATGATATACCTTGATAGTCTGATACCCTTTAATATATTTATGATGTCTAAAATCAATCCTATGCCTAGTTACTGAGACATAAGCACAATAACACTGAGCAAGCAAAACTTAAACCAAAAATCCATGTTAGAAAAGGGTCATAATTTGCATCAGTCCAAAAGTTATCCTCCTGTTTTCTGATGCCCTTGAAGACACACCTTAACTTTCTAGTCAATTCCACAAGCAATTTCTGAGATATAAGCTGGATAGTAGCTTGAATGCAAAAATTTAACCATAATTCTAAGTTAAAAGGGGGTCATAATTTTTAATTTATTCCATCAAGTGTTATCTTCCTTTATAGTATGATACCCCTAAACATATTAAAGATATTTCAAATCAATTCCATGCCTGGACTCTGAGATATAAGCATGAAAGTACCTTGAATGCAAAACTTTAACCAAAATTTCTAAGTTAAAAAAGGGGCCATAACTTGTAATATATTCCATCAAAAGTTATCAACCTTGATAGTATGATACCCCTAAGCATATTAAAGATGTTTCAAATCAATCCCATGCCTGGATACTGAGATATAAGCATGACAGTACCTTGCATGCAAAACTTTAACCAAAATTTCTAAGTTACGGTAAAAAGGGCAATAATTTGTAACATATTCCATTAAGAGTTATCTACCATGAAAGTATGATACCCCTAAACGTATTAAAGATGTCTCAAATCAATCCCATACCTGGATACTGAGATATTAGCATGAAAGTACCTTACATGCAAAACTTTACCCAAAATTTCTAAGTTAAAAAAGGGGCCATAACTTGTAATATATTCCATCAAAAGTTATCTACCATGAAAGTATGATACCCCTTAACGTATTTAAGATGTTTTAAATCAATCCCATGCCTGGATACTGAGATATTAGCATGAAAGTACCTTGCATGCAAAACTTTAACCAAAATTTCTAAGTTAACAAGGCAGTCCAAAGGACAGCTATATCCCCCGCCGCTGGCCAAATATTATAATTTGTTTGGTCATAGGATTATGTTCACCTTAACCTGGCATGGTTGTAGCAGACATAGAAGATCAGTTTAAGACAATTTAACTTTCCGGAGTTATGTATGAATCTCAGAATTCGGAGGCACATATATTAAAAGTTTACTGACAAGTTTTACATGGGAAACAGTACAAAAAGTGAACATCAATGAAGTATAGGATGTGTTAGGTAACCACAAAATACATGTGTAACTCAATTAAAAACTTTATATATCATGACATAATTTGTATGATTGTGAACATGACATACTATTATTTACCGAATACAATAAATCACGAGATACCGAGATGACATGAAAAAGTGGAGACTTAAACATTTGACCTTCAAGGATGACCTTGACCTTAAGCCAGCGTGACCGCCTCATGCCTCCTGCACATCAGCTCAATGAGGTTAACATTTTAGCCGAGTTTGAAGAAACTGATTCCAAGCGTTCATGAGATATGGAGCGTGCACGAAAATAACATTTGACCTTCAAGAATGACCTTGACCTTGAGCCAGCGTGACCGCCTCATGCCTTCTGCACATCAGCTCAATGAGGTTAACATTTTAGTCGAGTTTGAAGAAAATGTGTCCAAGCGTTCATGAGATATGGAGCGGACACGAAAATAACATTTGACCTTCAAGTATGACCTTGACCTTGAGCCAGCGTGACTGCCTCATGCCTTCTGCACATCAGCTCAATGAGGTTAACACTTTAGCTGAGTTTGAAGAAAATGTGTCCAAGCGTTCATGAGATATGGAGCGGACACGAAAATGTTTCGGACACACTGACGGACTGACTGACGGACGGACGGACGGACGGACGAAGGGCATTCCTATAACCCCCCCCCCCGCTTCGCGGCGGGGGATTAAAAAGGGGCAATAATTTGTAACAAATTCTATCAAGAGTTATCTACCATGATGGTATGATACCCCTAAACATATTAAAGATGTTTCAAATCAATCGCATGCTTGATACTGAGATATAAGCTAAGAGTATCTTGCATGCAAAACTTTAACCAAAATTTCTAAGTTAAAAAGGGGCCATAATTTGTAATATATTCCATCAAGAGTTATCTACCTTGGTTGTCTGATGCCCCTGAACATATTTGTAAACTTTCAAGTCAATACCATGAATGGTTATTGAGATACAAACTAGATAGTAGCTTGCACGCAAAACTTTAACCAAAATTTCTAAGTTAAAAAGGGGCCATAATTTGTAATATATTCCATCAAGAGTTATCTACCTTGGTTGTCTGATGCCCCTGAACATATTTGTAAACTTTCAAGTCAATACCATGAATGGTTATTGAGATACAAACTAGATAGTAGCTTGCACGCAAAACTTTAACCAAATTTTCTATTGCATGCAAAACTTTAACCAAAATTTCTAAGTTAAAAAGGGGCCATAATTCATATTATATTCAGTCAAGAGTTATCTACCTTGGTTGTCTGATGCCCCTGAACATATTTATAAACTTTCAAGTCAATACCATAAATGGTTATTGAGATATAAGGTTGATAGTAACTTGCATGCAAAACTTTAACCAAAAGCTGCAACGCCGACGCCAGGGTGACTACAATAGCTCTCATATTCTACGAATAGTCGAGCTAAAAACCATGCAACAAACCCAACACAAAGCATAACAAGAGCTGTCTGTAAGACAGTACGCTCGACTTTTCAAATGCTTGTCTTTAACAAGAGGGTCAAAGAGGCCCTGGATTGCTCACCTGAGTGTAAGGTTACCCAAGGAACATCTGTACTAAAACGTTTTGAAATCTGGCCAGTAGTTTTGAAGGAGATGGCTTTTTTTTTTTTTTTTTTTTGTTGCCATGGCAACCAGAATTCAAGATGGATCAAGTTTCTTTTAGCAACTATTGTGAAGGTTCACCCATGGATCCTCCTGCCAAGTTTAATAAAATTCTGTCCAGCGGTTTCAGAGAGGATGTTGTTTAAAGTTTTCAATACAAACATTTAAGCAAATTAGCCCGCCCCTGGTGGCCATGTTTTTTTATGGATCAGAATAATTTTAGCAAACTTGGTAGAGGATTACCCAAGAAACATCTGTAATAATAACTGAAATCTGGCCAGTAGTTTTGAAGGAGATGATTTTTAAAGTTTTCATATTTTTTTTCTTTCCGTTGCCATGGCAATCAGATTTCTACATGGATCAAGTTCCTTTTAGCAACTTTTATGAAGGTTGACCCAAGGATCATCCCTGCCAAGTTTAATTACATTCTGTCCAGTGATTTCAGAAGAGTTCTTGCTTAAAGCAAATTGTTGACGACGGACATTGCACGACTCATGCCGGACGCAGGGTGATCACAAAATCCAACCTTGAGCACATAGTGCTCAGGTGAGCTAAAATATAAATATTGCAATTAAAGGCAAAATGAGAATCTCTGTCATATCAAAATATACACATAAGCAATAAACATGTGCTTCAAGTTTTAAAGCACAATCTCAAAGAATTCAATGAAAAAGTGAGTTAATACAAAATGATTAATCAAGTCAGAATAGAGGAATAAGTATGTCAAAATCCAAAACAGAGTTATGCACTCTTGTTATGTACAAGTAGAGTCGATGGTCATAAACAGGTATTCAATGTTTCAAAGCAATACCTCAAAGGGTTAGGTGAAACAAGAGGGCCAAGATGGCCCTGTATCGCTCACCTGAGTAAGATGGCTGTGTTAGGCATAATGACAAAAAATCTGGCATCTAAAGTGTTTTTCTAATATTTGACTAAGTGACCTACATATTGATTCTACCTGAATTTGCACTCAACTGGGAATTCATGCAGTCATCATTCATATCAAGTTTAATGAAGACTGGGACAAAAATGTAGGCCTGTAGAGTGTTCACAAGGTTTTTCTAAGATTTGACCTGGTGACCTAGTTTTTGATCCCACATGACCCAATTTCGAACTCATCTGAGATATCATGTAGACAAACATCCTGACCAAGTTTCATGAAGATTGGGCTAAAACTGTGGCCTCTAGAGTGTTCACAAGGTTTTTCTAAGATTTGACCTGGTGACCTAGTTTTTGACCTCACATGACCCAATTTCGAACTCATCTGAGATATCATGTAGACAAACATCCTGACTAAGTTTCATGAAGATTGGGCCAAAACTGTGGCCTATAGTGTTCACAAGGTTTTTCTAATATTTGACCTGGCGACCTAGTTTTTGACCCCACATGACCCAATTTCGAACTCATCCGAGATATCATGTAGACAAACATCCTGACCAAGTTTCATGAAGATTGGGCCAAAACTGGGAGGCAAAAGGCAACAAAAGTCACCCGGTATAAAGGTGTGAAAACCTTAACAGAGATTCTAAAAAAGAAGGGGGGGGGGGTATAATAATTTTAAAGTTCATGACACAGCCTGATCCCCAACACAGGTATGCAGTATCATGTGTGAATTATGAGACATCCATGGAAAGAAATTGGAAATAAAAGCAATAGTTAACAAAAGTTTTAACATTTTTTCAAAGTCCAAAAAGGACTTTAAATATGCAAAATATTTGGAAGAGTTACTGTCCCTGTTTCTAATAGTTGGTCTGATGATGATCAAGGCATGTGTGAAGTTTGAGGAACATCCATTGAGTAAAACTGGAGATAATAGCAATGTTAAACAAAAGTTTAACAATTTTGCTAAGTCCAAAAAGGGCAATAAATATGCAAAATTATTTGGAAGAGTTACTGTTCCTCTTCTATTGGTTGGTCTGATGATGATTAACACATGTGTGAAATTTGAGGGACATCCATTGAGTAATAGTGGAGATAATGGCAATGTTAAACAAAACCTTAACATTTTTTGGGATGCGGACGTGACATAAAATTACAATGTCTCACTGCCTGAAAGTCAAACATTTTGCAAACTTACTATCATTAGCATGCTCTGACAGTAAATGGTCTTTAGTTTCCTCAATTCTATAATACTTGTGGTGCTACAGTATTTGAGATATATGAGTAATGTGGAAAATCCCAAATGGAAATGTTTTGCGAACATCAGCGATGTAAGATGGCAGGATGGGATATATTCAATAGGAGTTCCACCGCATCACATTCCTGCACCTTAACGACACCTTAACGACATCAATATAGTCCGTCAACGTCAACATTTTTTCAATCAGCAGCCATTTTGTTTGTTTATTAAAGATTTTTAATGATTTGATGTCATAATAGACGATGAACAATTGAGAAAATAAAACGACTACTTAAACCATGGTTCTTGACACACTCTTGTCTATTTTTAGCCACTGTCATTGCGTCATTATGAAATTGACTAGGTTACAAAATATGAATCGGCAGGATGTGTATTCAATGAGGGGCATTATAAAAGTTTACCAGAGAGGGAGAGAGAGAATTTGTATGCTGCATTTTGGTTGTTATCTGCATTTCACAAACATGGTATAAAA
>CM037785.1:61719322-61739815 GCA_021229015.1 Solen grandis
ATTAGTCATTTTCATAAGAACTGGATAAAAGTTGAAACTTACACAGTTTGCAGTTCTGCAGAATTTCTCAATATATTTTGAGTCGTGACGTCAAATGTCGTCATGTGACGTCATAAGCATACATCTTAATTTTAATTTGGGGCAATGATTTTGACATGATGACAGTTGTTCAGAATAATGAAAATTTCAATTATGACAGAAATAGATGCGCTTTTGAAAAAAAAGCATCATCAGCACCCTATGACGTCATGTGACGTCAGAGCTAAAAATAGTGAAAAATGGTGTTCACGCTCTACAGCCGCCATTTATGGTCGAATTTTCTTCAAATTTTCACAGATGGTATATCTTGAAACTAAGATATGTATATCCTTTAAGCTAACCGAAATTCCGAAAGACCGAAGTTCTGTGGCTGAAATAAGATTCGAACATAGGACCGAAAATTTCATTTTAGGATTAAAGAGCTTCAGAATGAGATAGAAAGTTGAAACTTACACAGTTTGCAGTTCTGCAGAATTTCTACAAATATTTTGAGTCGTGACGTCATAAGCATACTTCTTAATTTTTATTTTAGGACAGTGATTTCGACATGATGCCAGTTGTTCAGAATAAGGAAAATTTCAGAGTTATAACAGTAAAGTATACATTTTTGAGCAAAAACATTTTCAGCACCATATGACGTCATGTGACGTTAGAGCTAAAAATAGTGAAAAATGGTGTTCACGCTCTACAGCCGCCATTTATGGTCGGATTTTCTTAAAATTTCACAGATTTTACATCTTGAAACTAAGGTGTGCATATCCTGTCAGCTAACCGAAATTCCGAAAGACCGAAGTTCTGTGGCTGAAATAAGATTCAAACATGGGACCGAACATTTCATTTTAGGATTAAAGAGCTTCAGGATGAGATAGAAAGTTGAAACTTACACAGTTTGCAGTTCTGCAAAATTTCTTAATATATTTTGAGTCGTGACGTCAAATGTCGTCATGTGACGTCATAAGCATACTTCTTAATTTTCATATTAGGGCAATGATTTCGACATGATGTCAGTTGTCCAGAATAATGAAAATTTCAGTGTTATGACAGTAAAGTATGAGCTTTTGAACAAAAGCATCTTCAGCACCCTATGACGTCCTGTGACGTCAGAGCTAAAAATATTGAAACATGGTGTTCGCGCTCTACAGCCGCCGTTTATGGTCGGATTTTCTTCAAATTTTCACAGATGGTACACCTTGAAACTAAGTCGTGCATATCCTGCCAGCTAACCGAAATTCCGAAAAACCGAAGTTCTGTGGCTGAAATAAGATTCGAACATAGGACCAAAAATTTCATTTTAGGATTGAAGAGCTTCAGGATGAGATAGAAAGTTGAAACTTACACAGTTTGCAGTTCTGCAGCATTTCTACAAATATTTTGAATCGTGACGTCATTGGATGTCATAAGCATACCACTTAATTTTAATTTGGGGCAATGATTTCGACATGATGCCAGTTGTTCAGAATAATGAAAATTTCAGAGTTATTGCAGTAAAGTGTGCGCTTTTGAGCAACAGCATTTTCAGCACCCTATGACGTCACGTGACGTCAGAGCTAAAATAGTGAAAAATGGTATTCGCGCTCTATAGCCGCCATTTGTGATCAGATTTTCTTCAAATTTTTACAGACGGTACATCTTGAAACTAAGGTGTGAATATTTTGTCAGCTAATCTTAATTCCGAAAAACCGAAGTATTGTGGCTGAAGCAAGATTCGAACATAGGACCTTTAAACTAGAAATCAAGTTTGCAGTCATGTCCTGACGTCATATAACATCATGTTACGTCACAGACTAATACTAAGTTCTTATCATTTGCACTAATTTCGGAATATAATGTCAATTGTTTAGCATGAACATGAAATACTACCAGAGGTGAATCATTACATGAAACTTCTATTTCCTGCTTTTTGCATTAACACAGCTTGCAGAAAGTCCTATCATTCGTTTTCACGAATGACATCTAGTTATTATTATTCTTTTTTTCTTCCTAACTAAACGCTTATTTTTATATGTTGCAATGGACATAGGACGATGAAATTTTTATGGCTTATTAGTCACGTGAGGAAATTTTGATTTTTATGATATTCAGCACCCTATGACGTCACATGACGTCACAGCTAAAAATAGTGAAAAATGGTGTTCGCGCTCTACAGCCGTCATTTATGGTCGGATTTTCTTCAAATTTTCACAGATGGTACATCTTGAATCAAAGGTGTGCATATCCTGCCAGCTAACCGAATTTCCGAAAGACCGAAGTTCTGTGGCTGAAATAAGATTCGAACATAGGACCGAAAATTTCATTTTAGGATTAAAGAGCTTCAGGATGAGATAGAAAGTTGAAACTTACACAGTTTGCAGTTCTGCAGAATTTCTACAAATATTTTCAGTCGTGACGTCATATAACGTCATGTGACGTCATAGGCATACTTCTTATTTTTCATTTTAGTGCAATGATTTCGATATGATGCCAGTTGTTCAGAATAATGAAAATTTCAGAGTTATTACAGTAAAGAATGCGCTTTTGAACAAAAGCATCTTCAGCACCCTATGACGTCACATGACGTCACAGCTAAAAATAGTGAAAAATGGTGTTCGCGCTCTACAGCCGTCATTTATGGTCGGATTTTCTTCATATTTTCACAGATGGTACATCTTGAATCAAAGGTGTGCATATCCTGTCAGCTAACCGAAATTCCGAAAGACCGAAGTTCTGTGGCTGAAATAAGATTCGAACATAGGACCGAAAATTTCATTTTAGGATAAAAGAGCTTCAGGATGAGATAGAAAGTTGAAACTTACACAGTTTGCAGTTCTGCAGAATTTCTATACATATATTGAGTCGTGACGTCAAATGACGTCATATGACGTCATAAGCATACTTCTTAATTTTCATTTTAGGGCAATGATTTCGACATGATGCCAGTTGTTCAGAATAATGAAGATTTTAGAGTTATGACTGTAAAGTATGCGTTTTTGAACAAAAGCATCTTCAGCACCCTATGACGTCATGTGACGTCAGAGCTAAAAATATTGAACAATGGTGTTCGCGCTCTACTGCCGCCATTTATGGTCGGATTTTTCTTTTAATTTTCACAGATGGTACAACTTGAAACTAAGGTGTACATATCCTGCCAGCTTACCGAAATTCCGAAAAACCGAAGTTCTGTGGCTGAAGTAAGATTCGAACATAGGACCAAAAATTTCATTTTAGGATTGAAGAGCTTCAGGATGAGATAGAAAGTTGAAACTTGCACAGTTTGCAGTTCTGCATTATTTCTACAAATATTTTGAATCGTGACGTCAGAGGACGCCATAAGCATACCACTTATTTTTAATTTGGGGCAATGATTTCGACATGATGACAATTGTTCAGAATAATGAAAATTTCAGAGTTATTGCAGTAAAGTATGCGCTTTTAAGCAACAGCATTTTCAACACCCTATGACGTCACGTGACGTCAGAGCTAAAAATAGTGAAAAATGGTGTTCGCGCTCTACAGCCGCCATTTATGATGAGATTTTCTTCAAATTTTTACAGATGGTACATCTTGAAACTAAGGTGTGAATATTTTGTCAGCTAACCTTAATTCCGAAAAACCGAAGTATTGTGGCTGAAGTAAGATTCGAACATAGGACCAAAAATTTCATTTTAGGGCTAAAGAACTTCGGGATGAGATAGAAAGTTGAAACTTACACAGTTTGCAGTTCTGCAGAATTTCTTAATATATTTTGAGTCGTGACGTCATATGACGTCATAAGCATACTACTACTAGTGCTACTTTCTTTTTTTTCTTCGTAACTAAACGCTTATTTATAATATAATGTCAATTAATCACCATGAACATGAAATCCTACCAGAGGTGATACATTACATGAAACTTCTATCTCCTGCTTTTTGCATTAACACAGGTTACAGAAAGTCCTATCATTCGTTTAGACGAATGACATCTAGTTCTTCTTCTTATTATTCTTTTTTTCTTCCTCTTATATTTGTGTTAATTTCGAGGTGTTGCCATTGACTCAGAACAATGAAAATTTTATGGCATATATTTCAAACCATGAGCTTTCGGATGCAATGAATTTTATATTCATACGACGTCATATAACGTCAGATTTGACGTCAGGTGAAAAATGTTTGTACGCGGTCTACAGCCATTATTTCTGGACCGATTTTCATCAAAATTTCACAGAATGTGTATGTTAGGCTCTAGTTGTGCATCCCGGTGTCCGTTTTTCAAAATTCGAAAAGTCCATGGTTCTATAGCGAATCCAAGATTCGAACCAAGGTCGTAAATTTTTAAATGCTTATAAAATCTGTCCTATTTATGATAGAAAGTTGATATTTAGTCAGTATATAGGTCTCTAGAAATTTTAAACATTTTGTGAAAATAAATGTCATATGACGTCACGTGACGTCATAATATGATAATGTATTTCTAATATTAACAAGAATATTTCTATATGTTGAAATTGTCGAAGGGCAATGAAAATTTAATGACACATGCTTCAAAGGCTGAAATTTTGATTTCTATGATTTTCATATGCCTATGACGTCATATGACGTCACACTTGAAATATGCAACAAAAGTTTGTACGCGGTCTACAGCCATTGTTTATGAACCGATTTTCATCAAATTTTCACAGAATGTGTATATTAAGTTCTAGTTGTACATCTCGGTGTCCGTTTTTCAAAATTCGGAAAGTCCATGGTTCTATAGCGAATTCAAGATTCGAACCAAGGTCGTAAATTTTTAAATGCTTATAAAATCGGATTTATTTGAGATAGAAAAGTGATATTGGGTCAGTATATAGGTCTCTGGGAGTCTTAAACATTTTGTCAAAATAAACGTCACATGACATCACTTGACGTCATTATATGATAATGTATTTCTAATATTAATAAGAGTATTTCTATATGTTGAAATTGTCGAAGGGCAATGAAAATTTAATGACAAATGATTCAGACGCTGAAATTTCGATTTCAATGATTTTCAGAAGCCTATGACGTCATATGACGTCACATTTGAAATTGACTACGAAAGTTTGTACACGGTCCAGAGCCATTATTAATGGGCCGATTTTTATCAATTTTCACAGAATGTGTATATTACGTTCTTATTGTGTATACCGGTGTCCGTTTTTCAAAATTCGAAAAGTCCAAGCATCTATGGCGGATCCAAGATTCGAACCAAGGACGTCAATTTTTAAATGCTTATTAAAACTGTCCTATTTGAGATAGAAAGTTGAAATTTTGTCAGTTAGTAGGTCTCTGGGTGTCTAACAATTATGTGAAAATAAACGTCATATGACGTCACGTGACGTCATTTTTTTATCATTATTACTCTTTTCTTCTTCCTAACTAAACGCTTATTTTAATATGTTGCAATAGTCCTAGGACCATGAAATTTTTATGGGTTATTAGTCACCTGAGGAAATTTTGTTTTCAATGATTGTCAGCAGCCTATGACGTCACATGACGATACAGCTAAAATAGTGAAAAATGGTGTTCGCGCTCTACAGCCGTCATTTATAGTCGGATTTTCTTCAAATTTTCACAGATGGTACATCTTGAAACTAAGGTGTGCATATCCTGTCAGCCAACCGAAATTCCGAAAGACCGAAGTTCTGTGGCTGAAATAAGATTCGAACATAGGACTGAAAATTTCATTTTAGGATTAAAGAGCTTCAGGATGAGATAGAAAGTTGAAACTTACACAGTTTGCAGTTCTGCAGAATTTCTACATATATTTTGATTCCTGACGTCATATGACGTCATGTGACGTCATAAGCATACTTCTTAATTTTTATTTTAGGGTAATGATTTCGACATGATGCCAGTTGTTCAGAATAATGAAAATTTCAGAGTTATGACAGTAAAGTATGCGCTTTTGAGCAACAGCATTTTCAGCACCCTATGACGTCACGTGACGTCAGAGCCAAAAATAGTGAAAAATGGTGTTCGCGCTCTACAGCCGCCATTTATGATCAGATTTTCTTCAACTTTTTACAGATGGTACATCTTGAAACTAAGGTGTGAATATTTTGTCAGCTAACCTTAATTCCGAAAAACCGAAGTATTGTGGCTGAAATAAGATTCGAACATAGGACCAAAAATTTCATTTTAGGGTTAAAGAACTTCGGGATGAGATAGAAAGTTGAAACTTACACAGTTTGCAGTTCTGCATAATTTCTACATATATTTTGAGTCGTGACGTCATATGACGTCATAAGCATACTACTACTACTGCTACTTATTTTTTTTTCTTCGTAACTAAACGCTTATTTTTCGCGGAATATAATGTCAATTGTTCAGCATGAACATGAAATACTACCAGAGGTGAGTCATTACATGAAACTTCTATCTCCTGCTTTTTGCATTAACACAGGTTGCAGAAAGTCCTATCATTCGTTTTGACGAATGACATCTAGTTAGGACTTTCTGCCTACAGGCAGAAAGTCATATTGGGTTTGTACTTAACACAGTTGTGAGTTCTTTTTTTGGTTTTTTTCTTCTTCTTCTTATTGGTTTTCGATCCTGGGCGAAAACCTATTGTTCTTCTTCTGTTTTTTTTTTTTTTTTTTAGGTTTTCGCACCTCGCAGTGCGAAAACCTATTGTTCTTCTTCTGTTTTATTTTTTTTTTAGGTTTTCGCATCGCTTGCGAAAACCTATTGTTCTTCTTCTGTTTTATTTAGGTTTTCGCATCGCTGGGCGAAAACCTATTGTTCTTCTTCTGTTTTATTTTTTTTTTTTTTTTTTTGGTTTTCGCATCGCTGGGCGAAAACCTATTGTTCTTCTTCTGTTTTATTTTTTTTTTTTTTTTTTTTTATTATTTTTCCGCCGGTTTTTGTGAACGGCATATCGCCATGATAGAAAAAAGGCACAATTATGAAATTTCTCCCAGTTTTTTCTACTTATATGAACTTAATCCTTACGTTGAGAAAATTTTCATTTTTGTCTTTGTTTTTCCGCTAGGGGGCGCTTTGTATAAAATCATAAAAAGAGGAGTAACTCTGTTATTTGGGGTCCGATTCAAATGCGGTTTTTTGCATTATGTTCACTGATGATAGCCTAATAAAATATGATAGATTTCAATGATTGGCGTACATAAATCTTTTGAGCTACGGAAGGTTGAAAGTTCAAACCTTACAAAAAATGGTGAAAATGAGGGTAGGTCTACGAAAAACCTATCCAGTTTTTTCAGAGATGAGATAGAAGAGTTCTTTTTGTTGCATATGATTTGCAAGACATATACGCACAAAATATATGGGTTGGCGATTTTGAAAAATGCATTGTTTGTCTTCTAGAAACGGTCAAACTTTACTAAATTTTGGGACAAATTAACATTTCTTGAACACATTTGTGTTGCTCCTGATTTTATTTTTTGTTCCTTTTCCATGAAATTTTCACACTTTATGTAGTTTAATGTTCTGAATGTTCCAGAGAAAATTTTTTTAAAAAATAATGCAAAGGTCAAGGTCATATCATGATTATTGGATTTTTAAACGGCCTCAAATAGCTCAAAAACTAAAAATATTTCATTGTTATCATGTGCGGATAAGATTTAGGTCTTGAAGAGACCTTTCAAATGATGTTTAGTTTTTGAAGATCGGGCTTGATTTGGTCATTTTATGGCAGTTCAAAGTGTATCCTCTTTGGAAAAATTGTAAATTTGTTTTCAAAGTTTGAATTTAGTTATTTTTTTGTGTGATTATCCTGAAGTTTAAAATCTTATAATTCAAGTAAAATAATCTTGATCAAAATCGGTTGTGAAATGTAGTATCTATGACATGACAAAGTTAATGGTTTCTGGAGAGAAAAAAAGCTTCTTATCCTGACGAGGATTACATGTATATGCAAGCTAAAGAGGCAGACTGTCTTATCTCAAGTAGAATGAGTACCGCTGATCAATTATGTAGGTCAGCCTTTGGAGATTGGTAGCTATGTTTAAAAGCAGACTGACTTATCTTAGCCACCAATGCAGTACACTGTTATTGAAGCGAATAAATCACTATAAGTTTCTGCTCACATCCTTACCTCTCTATCTGTCTGTCTGTCTCTCTCTCTCACATAGATTTAATTGGGCATAATGAAAAATATAGCTATGAAAATCTCAACATTAATGTTTTTATGCTAGAGTCAGTTTTGCAAACAATAAGTAATGTGTACCTTTGCATATACCTTTCTACACCAGTTTTTAAAAATGTATATATGATTGTAAGGTTACTTGATTTCTGAATACATCTCAGCCTTAGAAAATATCTGCATCATAACAATCATTTACGAATTTTATGAATTTCATATATAATAACTTTATTATGTGTATATACAGTGCGGCTTGTGTGCAAGTCGGCACACGGAACGCACGTTACACGGACACGGAACGCACGTTGCACGGACACGGAACGCACGGTACACGGTGCGCGCACGTTACACGTTTGGTTCATATACACGATACGATCCATGCACGATACTAACGCTGCCAGTTTATTCGGTTAACTTGGTTTTCGTGCATTGACTTCTTTACGCGTCATTTAAAGGAGAAAGCTAAATGATCACTCATTATTGGGAGACAGACAAAACAACCATCCACTGATGATTTTACAAGACGTATAAAAAATCAATGAGTGTGGTTAGAGCGTCAGTTTTACTTTCTCTCTCTCGCCCCCCCCCCCCCCCCCCCCCCCCCCCCCCCCTTGTCATAGATGTAACATATAAATCACAATACACCACTACAGCATAGTTATAATACTGCTGTAATCAATTGATTAGGTAGAAAATACTTAAAAAATAGGATTTCAAATTAAAAAGTCAGTTGTATTGAAATCATTCAGTATTGTATTGAAAACGAGGACACTTTACGTAATCATAACAACAAAGTTGATAAACTACAGGCTAGATTCACGCGTATATAGCACCTTGGAAGATAGAATTTTCAATATTAAGGGATTTTAATTATAAACATTGCATAAGTCTTACATAGGTTGGAAACATTAGCATTACAGGCAAAAAAAATCATCATGTGATGTACAGGTAATCAGCTAAGTAAGCTTTTAAATCAACCTAAATTTAAGTGTGAGATTAAAAAAAAGAGAGAAACAGACAGGGAGAGAGACAGTGAAGTACCATGAGAATTAATCGAATACTGCACTGATACATAGATAGCATAGTGTAATAAACAATAACTGATGCTAGTCTAATAACAGAGTATCATGTTCGTGTAGAAAAAATGTGGTACCGGGTGACTCATGAAAGCAAATCAAAACAACTGTGTTACGGATTTTTACAAAGTATTAAAGTTTCAATGGAGAAAGATTATATAGATATGGCATGGTTTCTTCTATAAAATGATTGTCATGTTATATATACTAATGACAACATGCTTATAGGTGATTTGACCAACCAGTAACACACATCCTTATATACACATGATCTAGGATAGGATACGGATATGAAGTAAGTTTATAATATTGTATTCTTATTGGGCACCAAATTGCACCAAATAAAAAAAAACATGATTTGGTGATGTAATATTGGTAAAAATTTGATCTTTTTTGGTTACATTTTCTTTTGCTTCAAATTGTGATGTATAAAGAAAAGTATTCGACTTGTGCTTCTTGTATACTTGACTGAACTTTCTTCAATGGTGGATTATTTTAGACATTTCGTGTGTTCGTGTCTTCATTCCGAAAGGCAAAAGGCGAAATAACAAAAACATGCCATAATGTCGTTATTTTACCTTTTGCCTTTCGGTGCAAAAACACGAAAACACAAAATATTCCAGGCGAAATAATGAAATTTTAACAGGCAAAGCAAAAAAAAGTACCCTAATTGAATAAAAACTTTCCTCTTTGAATGTTTCATGTTTGCAGGTAGAAACCATTTCATTTTGTCGTGTTCTTGTGTTCGCACCCTAAACCTGAAAGGCGAAGACACGACACTGTAGCAGATTTCGTGTTGTCGTGTTTTTGCGCATCAAAAGGAAAAGTCGAAATAATAAGATAGCACTATGGTTTCGCCCTCCGGTTTCTATTTGTATATATGATCAGGGGACTGTGGTGGCTGATTTCTGCCATTTCGCCCGAAAGGCGAAATAACGAAAAATGCCACAATGTCTTTATTTTGCCTTTCGGGGCAAGGACACGACAACACGAAACATGTCAAGCGAAATATACATTTTTTAAAGGCGAAAGGACAAAATGTTTCGTCTTTGAATGCTTTGAGTTTCTCCCTCCAGATTCTCATCCTATATAGGGTCACCAGTTTCCTGCTTTGTGCATATAGTCAGCAGTTTCCAGCATGTCTTACATAAGAACTTGCTTATATCATATATAAATTGAACTTTTCCATACTAATTTTTTCAGTATTACATTTTCATATAATTATTTACTCTATGTTCTTAATGTCAGCAGATTCTTCAGTGATTAAGAATAACCACGGATGGCAAAACCAGAAGTGTTGTCATTTTGTTCCTTCAACTTTTTTGTTAGTCGAAAACACTACAACAGGAAATCTGCTATATCGTGGTGTCTGATGTTTATAACCCAGGACATGAAACATTCAAAGATGAAACTTTTCTTTCCTTCACCTATTAAAATTTTGTTATTTTGCCAGGCATATGTTGTGTCTTTGACCCAAAAAGCAAAAGGCGAAATAATGACAATATGGCATCTTTTCATTCTTTCGCCTATTAGGGTCAAGATACAATATAAGACAGATAAATGGTTCTGACATAAAAGGTTTCGTACTGCTAACAAGAAACATTCAAAGACGATACTTTTTTTCATTCGCCTGTTAAAATTTTGTTATTTTGCCTGGCATATTTAATTTCTTCACAACGACAATATGGCATGTTTTGTAATTTCACCTTTCGCCTTTCAGAGTGAAGACAAGAACACACTAAACTGCAGAAATCCTAATTTACTGCATTTCTAAAAACTAAAATGTAATATGTAAATAAATTTGTTTATCGTTTTGCTGCTATTGGAGATTTTGCTTAATATCATTTTTGAGTAGCCTGACTATAGTATAGGGGTTACTTTGTATGTTCCTTTCAATGACACGGAGTGCAGTGCGCAAGAACCATAACTCTACCTTACTTTGTCACAATAAGTTTGAATGACTTGAAACTTCATATGTATGTTCTTTGCAATGACGCCAAGTGCAGTGCACAAGAACCATAACTCTACCTTGTGCACTTTTTGTGTTATTCCCCTTTGATAGAATTTCTTGTCCGGAGCATAACTTTGTCACCATAAGTTTGAATGACTTGAAACTTCATATGTATGTTCCTTGCAATGACGCCAAGTGCAGTGCACAAGAACCATAACTCTACCTTGTGCACTTTTTGTGTTATTCCCCTTTGATAGAATTTCTTGTCCGGAGCATAACTTTGTCACCATAAGTTTGAATGACTTGAAACTTCATATGTATGTTCCTTGCAATGATACGGAGTGCAGTGCGCAAGAACCATAACTCTACCATCTGCACTTTTTGAGTTATTCCCCTTTGATACAATTTCTTGTCCGGAGCATAACTTTGTCACAATAAATTTGAATGACTTGAAACTTCATATGTATGTTCCTTTAATGACGCAATGTGCAGTGCGTAAGAACCATAACTCTACCTTGTGCACTTTTTGAGTTATTTCCCTTTGATAGAATTTCTTGTCCAAAGCATAACTTTGTCACCATAAGTTTGAATGACTTGAAACTTCATATGTATGTTCCTTGCAATGACGCGGAGTGCAGTGCGTAAGAACCATAACTCTACCTTGTGCACTTTTTTAGTTATTTCCCTTTGATAGAATTTCTTGTCCGAAGCATAACTTTGTCACCATAAGTTTGAATGACTTGAAACTTCATTTGTATGTTCCTTGCAATGACGCGGAGTGCAGTGCGCAAGGACCATATGTCTACCTTGTGCACTTTTTGTGTGTTATTCCCCTTTGATATAATATCCCTAGGGGGCGTTTTGTAAAAGTCACTAGAGGCTAATAACTCTGTTATTGAGGTCTGATTCAATTACGTTTTTTTTGCGTTGTGTTGCTTGTCAAAGCCTAATCAAATATGATACATTTCAATTTCTTTGTTTAAAAATGTGATTGAATTGCGAACCGATGATATCGCAATTGATTGCGATTGTTTATTTTATTATTTTTTCACCATTTTTGTGAACGGCATATCGCCATGATAAGAAAAAAGGCACAATTATGAAATTTTTTACCAGTTTTTCACTATATTGAACTTGATCCTACGTTGAGAAAATTTTCATTTTTGTCTTATTTTCCGCCTAGGGGCGTTTTGCAAAAATACTAATGGCTAATAACTCTGTTATTTGAGGTCCGATTCAATGCGGTTTTTTGCATTTGTTCCTTGTAATAGCCAAATAAATATGATAGGTTTCAGGATAATATCGCTAAAAGTATTTGACTACGAAGGTTGAAAGTTCGAACCTCGCAAAAACGTGAAATGAGGGTAGGTCTACAAAAATCCATTTTTTGATAGAGATAGATAAGAATTTGTTTTGTGCAAATGATTTGCAAGACATATACGCACAAAATATATGGGGTGGCGAATTTGAAATGATGGTTTGTCCACTGACAACGGTCAAACTTACCAAATTTTAGAAAATAAATTCAAAAACATGTTTTTTTTCGCTCTGACTTTATTTTTTGTTCAATTCTTCATATATTTTCACAGTTTATGTATTTATGTCTAAAGGGACATAATAAAAAGTAAAAAATAATATGAAAAGGTCAAGGTCATATTACGATTATTGTTTTTATTCGGCCTAAATAGCTCCAAAATCTAAAAATATTTCTATAGAAGTATATGAACAAAAGTTTTAGTTATTGAAAAGCTCTTTCAGTGATGTTTAGTTTTGAAGATCGGACTTGATTTGGTCATTTTACGGCAGTCCAAAGTTTGATCCTTTTTTTGGAATAATTGTAAATCAGTTTTTATGCTTCAAAATGTGATGTATAAGAAATAGAATGTTCGACTAGTGCGATTGTATACTTAATTGAACTATTTGCTGCATTGCTAGGTACCTAATGGTAAAATTTTAATCAATTTTGTTTCTCATTTTGCCGCTAGGGGGCGCTTAGCTGAAACACTTTTCTACTTATAACTCAAAATGTTGAAGTCTGATCCAAATGCGGTTTGTTGCATTTGTTTCCTTGTTGATAGCCTAATAAAAGTATGATAGTTTTCTAGGTAGATGAGTGGCTGAAACTTTTTGAGCTACTAACGGAAGGTTGAAAGTTCGAACCTCGCAAAAATCTGTACAAATGAGGGTAAGTCTACGAAAAACCTATCCATTTTTGTTAGAGATCAGATAGAAGAATTTTGTTTGCTGCATACAATTTGCAAGACATATACGCACAAAATATATGGGGTGGCGAATTTAAGAAATGCATGGTTTGTCCTCTAGAACGGACAAACGCCACTAAATTTTAGGAAAAATCAAAATTCCTAAAACATGTTTTTGGCGCTCCTGACTTTATTTTTGGTTCATTCTTCATGATATTTTCACAAGTTATGTATTGTTATGTCTGAAAGGGCCCCACAATTAAAAGGGTAAAAAGAAATTGCAAAGGTCAAGGGCATATTACGATTATTGTGTTTTTATTCGGCTCCAAATACCTCCAAAACTAAAAATATTTCATTGAAAGTATATTAACAAAAGTTTTAGTTCTTAAAGAGCCCTTTCCAGTGATGTTTCTTTTTTGACGATCGGATTTGATTTGGTCATTTAACGGGAGTCCAAGGTTTGATCCTCTTTAGAACAATTGTAAATCAGTTTTTATGCTTCAAATTGTGATATATAAGGAATAGAATGTTTGACTAGTGCGACTTGTATACTTGATTGAACCATTTGCTGCATTGCTAGGTACCTAATAGTAAAATTTTAATCAGTTTTGGTTCTCATTTTGCCGCTTGGGGGCGATTAGCTTGAAATCACTATTAATAATTAAAAAAAAATGAAGTCTGATTTTTATGCGACTTTTTTTTTTTTATTCTATTCTTCGGTGACATCAATTTGAAAAGACACAAAAAAGATAATGCGATATTTCATGAAAATGATAGTCATTCAATGCAACATTTGTTCGTAATAGTGTTGAGTGGCATATTGCATTGTCGTGTGTCATATTATACTGTTGTTTGTCGTTTGCAATTGTTGTTTATCGAATACAATTGTCATTTGTCTCCATTATAAAGCAAAACACACATATAACATTGCAGTACCCGAAGTCCGTAAATTTTTTTTCAAATTTACGACTATATAACAGGCAGTTAAAACTCAAAAGTATTCTTCTTGGTAAAACGTAATTATACATTGCGACAAAAAAATATGAAAGATCAATGTTAACAGTATTCAACAAGCCATTAAACAAAGAAATATATTTTTCGATTCATGCGACTCGTCAACTGAATGGAATTGCTTTCGTGAAAACTGATGATATTGCGACTACATAACTGACAGGTAATACTCAACAATACTTTATTGGGTAAAAAGTCTGCTTAAACATTGCGACAGAAATGTTTGAAAGATCACTGTTAACAGCATCAACAATCAATTGAACGAAGAAATGTTTTTCGAATCATGCGACTCATGAACTGAATGGAATTGCTTTCATGAAAACCGATGATATCGCGACTACATAACTGACAGGTAATACTCAAAAATATTCTTTTTGGTAAAAAGTCTGCATAAACATTAAGACAAAAATGTTTGTAAGATCACTGTATTTAACAGTATTCAAAAAGCCATTGAACGAAGAAATATGTTTTTCGAAACATGCGACTGGTGAAAAAGTCTGCTTAAACATTGCGACAGAAATGTTTGAAAGATCACTGTTAACAGTATCAACAAGCCTTAAAAAAATGTTTTTCGAATCATGCAACTCGTGAACTGAATGGAATTGCTTTCGTGAAAACCATTGATATCGTGACTACATAACTGACAGGTAATACTCAAAATTATTCTTTTGGGTAAAATGTCTGCTTAAACATTGCGACAAAAATGTTTGAAAGATCCTTTAACTTTCGACAAGCCATTGAAGAAGAAATATGTTTTTCGAATCATTGACTCGTGAAATGAATGGAATTTTTTCGAAAACCGATGATTTCTTCTTCTGTTTTATTTTTTTTATTATTATTTTTCTAACCTTTTTTTGTGAACGGCATATCACCATGATAGAAAAAAGTCACATTTCTGATTTTTTTACCAGTTTTGTCCTATAATCTGAATTTGATCCTAACGTTGAGAAAATTTTCATTTTTGTCTTAGTTTTGCCGCTAGGTGGTGTTTTGTAAAAATGACTAAGGGCTAATAACTCTGTTATTTGAGGTCCGATTCAAATGCGGTTTTTGCATTGTGTTCCTTGTCAGAAACTTAATAAAATATGATAGGTGTCAATTATTTGCGTATATAAAACTTTCGTGCTACAGGAGGTTGAAAGTTCGAATCTCGAAAAAACGATGAAATAAAGGTAGGTCTACGAAAAAAGTCCCCATTTTTTTCAGAGATGAGATAGGAGAATTTTGTTTGTTGCACGTGATTCCCAAGACAAATACGCACAAAATATATGGTGTGGCGATTTTGAGAAATGCATGGTTTGTCCACAGTATGCGGTCAAACTTAACCAATATTTTCGAAAAATCAACATTTTCAAAGCATGAATTTTACGGTTATTTGCAGCTCCTGATTTTATTTTTTATTCAATCTTCATCATTATTTCACTGTTTATGCATTTTTATAAAACAAATAAAGTCATAAAAAAATTATTATTTTTATCGGCATACAATAGCCAAAAAAATATTTTATAGAAAGTATATGAACAAAAGTTTTAGTCTGTGAAGAGGTCTTACCATTAATATTTAGTTTTTGAGGATTGGACTTCATTTGATCAAATGACCACAGTCCAAAGTTTGATCCTCTTATCAAACAATTGTAAATCCATATGTTTCCACTTTTTCGCTGCTCCTGACTTTATTTTTTGTTCAATCTTCATCATTATTTCACTGTTTATGCATTTTCATAAAACAAATAAATTCGTAGAAACGAAAATCAAGCATAATATGCAAAGGTCAAGGTCATATACAAGTTATTGTTATTTTTATCGGCATAAAATAGCTCCAAATCTAAAAATATTTTATAGAAAGTATATGAACAAAAGTTTTAGTCTGTGAAGAGGTCTTACCATTAATATTTAGTTTTTGAGGATTGGACTTCATTTGATCAAATGACCACAGTCCAAAGTTTGATCCTCTTATCAAACAATTGTAAATCCATATGTTTCCACTTTTTCGCTGCTCCTGACTTTATTTTTTGTTCAATCTTCATCATTATTTCACTGTTTATGCATTTTCATAAAACAAATAAATTCGTAGAAAAAAATCAAGCATAATATGCAAAGGTCAAGGTCATATACCAATTATTATTATTTTTATCGGCATAAAATAGCTCCAAATCTAAAAATATTTTATAGAGAGTATATGAACAAAAGTTTTAGTCGTTGAAGAGATCTTTCCATTAATGTTTAGTTTTTGAAGATCGGACTTCAATTGATCAAATGACCACAGTCCAAAGTTTGATCCTCTTATCAAACAATTGTATATCCATATGTTTCCTCTTTTTTGCTGCTCCTGACTTTATTTTTTGTTCAATCTTCATCATTATTTCACTTTTTATGCATTTTTATAAAACGGATAAATTCATAGAAACGAAAATCAAGCATAATATGCAAAGGTCAAGGTCATATACAAGTTATTGTTATTTTTATCGGCATAAAATAGCTCCAAATCTAAAAATATTTTATAGAAAGTATATGAACAAAAGTTTTAGTCTGTGAAGAGATCTTTCCATTGGTGTTTAGTTTTTGAAGATCGGACTTCATTTGATGAAATGACCACAGTCCAAAGTTTGATCCTCTTATCAAACAATTGTATATCCATATGTTAACGCCTTATAGCTACTCCTGACTTTTTTTTTGTTAATCTTCATCATTATTTCACTTTTGCATTTTTATAAAAAAAAAAAAAAAAATTGTCATTTTTATTTGCACAAAAAAGCCCCAAATCTAAAACGATCTAATATGATACGTTTCAATTTCTGTTGCTTAAAAAAGTGATTGAATTGCGAAAACCGATGATATCGCAATTCTGATTGCGATTCTAGTTTATTATTATTTTTCTAACCTTTTTTTGTGAACGGCATATCACCATGATAGAAAAAAGTCACATTTCTGATTTTTTTACCAGTTTTGTCCGAAGATCTCAATTTGATCCTAACGTTGAGAAAATTTTCATTTTTGTCTTAGTTTTGCCGCTAGGTGGCGTTTTGTAAAAATGACTAAGGGCTAATAACTCTGTTATTTGAGGTCCGATTCAAATGCGGTTTTTTGCATTGTGTTCCTTGTCAGAAACTTAATAAAATATGATACGTTTCAATTATTTGCGTATATAAAACTTTCGTGCTACAGGAGGTTGAACGTTCGAATCTCGAAAAAACGATGATATAAAGGTAGGTCTACGAAAAAAGTCCCCATTTTTTTTAGAGATGAGATAGGAGAATTTTGTTTGTTGCATGTGATTCGCAAGACATATACGCACAAAATATATGGTGTGGCGATTTTGAGAAATGCATGGTTTGTCCACAGTATGCGGTCAAACTTTACCAATATTTTCGAAAAATCAACATTTTCAAAGCATGACTTTTACGGTTATTTGCAGCTCCTGACTTTATTTTTTATTCAATCTTTTTTTTTATCTTAAAAAAAAAATTTAGAAAAAATAAAAAAAAGGAAGGCCAATTTTAAAATAAAAAAAATATTTTATAGAAAGTATATGAACAAAAGTTTTAGTTCTTTAAGAGCTCTTTCCAGTGATGTTTAGTTTTTGAAGATCGGACTTGATTTGGTCATATTACGGCAGTCCAAAATTTGATCCTTTTTTGGAATAATTGTAAATCAGTTTTTATGCTTCAAATTGTGATATATAAGTAATAGAATTTTCGACTAGTGCGACTTGCGTACTTGATTGAACTATTTGCTGCATTGCTAGGTACCTAATGGAAAAATTGTAATCAATTTTGTTTCTCATTTTGCCGCTAGGGGGCGCTTAGCTTGAAAGCACTCTTCTACTTATAACTCAAAAAGTTAAAGCCTGATCCAAATGCGGTTTATTGCATTATGTTTCTTGTTGATAGCCTAATAAAATATGATAGTTTCTAGGTATGAGTGGCTGAAACTTTTTGAGCTAGCAACGGAAGGTTGAAAGTTCGAACCTCGCAAAAAACTGTGCAGATGAGGGTATGTGTACGAAAAACCTATCCGTTTTTGTTAGACATCAGATAGAAGAATTCTGTTTGCTGCAAATGATTTGCAAGACATATACGCACAAAATATATGGGTAGCGAATTTAATAAATACATGGTTTGTCCTCTAGAAACGGTCAAACTTCACTAAATTTTAGGAAAAATTAAAATTTCGAAAAGATGTTTTTTGTCGCTCCTGACTTTATTTTTAGTTCATTCTTCATGATATTTTCACATGTTATGTATTGTTATGTTTTAAAGGGCCTCACAATTAAAAAGTTAAAATGAAATTTCAAAGGTCAAGGTCATATTACGATAATTGTGTTTTTATTCGGCTCCGAATAGCTCCAAAACAAAAAATTTTTATTGAAAGTATATAAACAAAAGTTTTAGTTCTTGAATAGCCCTTTCCAGTGATGTTTAGGTTTTGAAGATCGGACTTGATTTGGTCATATTACGGCAGTCCAAAGTTTGATCCTTTTTTGGAATAATTGTAAATCAGTTTTTATGCTTCAAATTGTGATATATAAGGAATAGAATGTTCGACTAGTGCGACTTGTATGCTTCATTGAACCATTTGCTGCATTTCTAGGTACCTAATAGTAAAATTTTACTAAATTTTGTTTCTCATTTTGCTGCTAGGGGGCGCTTGGCTTGAAATCACCCTTTATTACTAAAATGATTAAAGTCTGATTTTTATGCAATTTTTTGCATTCTGTTCCTTGGTGACATCAATTTGAAACAACACTAAAATATTTATGCGATATTTCATGAAAATGATAGTAATTCAATGCAACATTAGTTCGTTATAATGTTAAGTGGCATATCGCATTGTCGCGTGTCATTTTATACTGTTGTGTGTCGTTTGCTATTGTTGTTTATCGAGTACAATTGTCGTATGTCATCCTCATAAAGCAACACACACATATAATGTTGCAGTACCCGAAGTCTGTAAAAAAAGTTTTCAAGTTTGCGACTACATTACAGACAGGTAATACTTAGAAGTATTCTTCTTGGTAAAAAGTCTGCTTAAACATTGCGACAAAAATGTTTGAAAGATCACTGTATTCAACAGTATTCAAAAAGCCATTGAACGAAGAAATATGTTTTTCGAAACATGTGACTCGTGAACTGAATGGAATTGCTTTTGCGAAAACCGATGATATCGCATTAGCGATTCTAGTTTTTATTATTATTTTTCTAACCTTTTTTTGTGAACGGCATATCACCATGATAGAAAAAAGTCACATTTCTGATTTTTTTACCAGTTTTGTCCTATAATCTGAATTTGATCCTAACGTTGAGAAAATTTTCATTTTTGTCTTAGTTTTGCCGCTAGGTGGCGTTTTGTAAAAATGACTAAGGGCTAATAACTCTGTTATTTGAGGTCCGATTCAAATGCGGTTTTTTGCATTGTGTTCCTTGTCAGAAACTTAATAAAATATGATACGTTTCAATTATTTGCGTATATAAAACTTTCGTGCTACAGGAGGTTGAAAGTTCGAATCTCGAAAAAACGATGAAATAAAGGTAGGTCTACGAAAAAAGTCCCCATTTTTTTCAGAGATGAGATAGGAGAATTTTGTTTGTTGCATATGATTTGCAAGACATATACGCACAAAATATATAGTGTGGCGATTTTGAGAAATGCATGGTTTGTCCACAGTATGCGGTCAAACTTTACCAATATTTTCGAAAAATCAACATTTTCAAAGCATGACTTTTACGGTTATTTGCAGCTCCTGACTTTATTTTTTATTCAATCTTCATCATTATTTCACTGTTTATGCATTTTTATAAAACAAATAAATTCATAGAAAAAATATCAAGCATAATATGCAAAGGTCAAGGTCATTCCAATTTTTTTTTTTTAAAATAGCTCCAAATCTAAAAATATTTTATAGAAAGTATATGAACAAAAGTTTTAGTCTGTGAAGAGATCTTTCCATTGGTGTTTAGTTTTTGAAGATCGGACTTCATTTGATCAAATGACCACAGTCCAAAGTTTGATCCTCTTATCAAACAATTGTATATCCATATGTTTCCTCTTTTTTGCTGCTCCTGACTTTATTTTTTGTTCAATCTTCATCATTATTTCACTTTTTATGCATTTTTATAAAACGGATAAATTCATAGAAACGA
>CM037785.1:61739915-61759013 GCA_021229015.1 Solen grandis
TAAAGGCAAATTACCCCCGCCTGCTGGGGGCCATGTTTTTTGCAGATCCAAATAATTTAGCACTTTGGTAGATGGTCACCCTAGGATCATTCCTGTAAAATTTAATCAAATTCTGTGCAGCTGTTTCAGAGGGATGTCGTTTAAAGATTTCACTTTATTCATATAAGGCAAATTAGCCCACCCTGGCAGCCATGTTTTTTGGCGGATCCAAATAATTTTAGCAACTTTGGTAGATGGTCACTTAAGATAATTCCTGCAAATTTGATCAAATTCTGTGCAGCTGTTTCAGAGGAGATGTCGTTTAAAGATTTCACTATATAGTATTAGGCAAATTAGCCCCGCCCTGGCAGCCATGTTTTTTGGCAGATCCAAATAATTTAGCAACTTTGGTAGATGGTCACCCAAGGATCATCCCTGCAAAATTTATCAAATTCTATGCAGCTGTTTCAGAGGAGATGTGTTTAAAGATTTCACTATATACATATAAGGCAAATTAGCCCCGCCCCTGGCAGCTATGTTTTTTGGCGGATCCAAATAATTTTAGCAACTTTGGTAGATGGTCACCCAAGGATAATTCCTGCAAAATTTGATCAAATTCTGTGCAGCTGTTTCAAAGGAGATGTCGTTTTAAGATTTCACTATATACATATAAGGCAAATTAGCCCCACCCCTGGCGGCCATGTTTTTTGGAGGATCCAAATAATTTTAGCAACTTTGGTAGATGGTCACCCAAGGATAATTCCTGCAAAATTTGATCATATTCTGTGCAGCTGTTTCAGAGGAGATGTCGTTTTAAAGATTTCACTATATACATATAAGGCAAATTAGCCCGCCCTGGCGGCCATGTTTTTGGCAGATCCAAATAATTTTAGCAACTTTGGTAGAGGGTCACCCAAGGAACAGCTGTACCAAATTATTTTGAAATCTGGCCAGTAGTTTAGAGGAGATGATTTTAAAGTTTTCAAATTATTTTTCTTTCCGTTGCCATGGCAACCAGAATTCTTCATGGATCAAACTTTATTTTAGCAACTTTGTAGAGCCTCACCCAAAGAACATTCCTGCCAAGTTACATTAAATTCTGTCCAGCAGTTTCAGAGGAGATGTCGTTTAAAGAAAATTGTTCACGACGCAGACGGATGACGCACGACGGACAAAGGGCGATCAAAAAAGCTCACTTGACCACAAAGTGCTCAGGTGAGCTAAAAAAGATTATTTCATAAGCCATTTAAAGATCAGTCAATCATATTCATCAAGTCATAAATGTGTACATGAATATTATGAGGTAAAAGGTTAAATACTGTTTGTTAGTTTGTTGGGTTTAACGTCCCATTGACAATATTTCAGTCATTTTGGTGACTATGTCTACTTTAGACAGATACTATGCTACCACACAGCAATATCACACTGTAGACATGTGGCATGATACCACACTGGGTCACATTATTCTGACACAGGCCAACCAGTCCTGGAACTACCCTGCATGTATGCTGAGTGCCAAGTAAGGGAGCCATACCATATAGATTGATGAATAAGAGCCCTGATGTTCCTATTTTTTTCTACCACTGTCAATATTATTGCATATTTTAGTTATATCCATGTTAACTTAAAATATTTTCGAACAAGTGCATGTATTTGTAAAAACTTAGTCTTACAATTATTAAGCTTTTTTTTTTTTTTTTCCATTTAAAAGAATAAGGTCACGGTGAATGGACACTGATTAAACACCCTTCCTATTATAAAATTAAATACAAATTTAAAGATGATTAATTCTGAATTATAGTCCACATTGTATTAAGAGACGCTCAATGGACTGCCAAAAAGTGGTCGCTTAATGAAATACTCTCGTAATAATTTTTTTTTTTAAAATCAGGCAAACAAGTCAACAAACTGTAAACTAAATTGTATCATAACGTTATTTTACAACATGAATTCGATGTAAACTACAAAATGTTTTGTTGTTTTACCAATATACATCAACATGATTTTTCGATATTTCTTTTGATTTTTAAGCTGTTATGTTGGAATAATACCTTGGTTCATTGGCTGAGGCTTGCATTTTGTGTTAAGTGGAAAAACATAACATTTGACATCAAATTCATGGATGCATTGGGACATTTTCAAGAAACAATATTATTTACCAATGAGCTTTCCTTATGTCTCTTATAACATAAATCCTGAAACCCACTATACATTAATTTCCAGCATGCCCTGGTCGCGATTCATAAGACGCAACATAATGAAAATATTGTTTTACCAAAATCCAAAGCATTCGGCATTTGGAGGGATGGTTTCACCTTGTTATGCTTAGTAAGTGTTGAAATGGGATCTAGGAACTATATTGACCAAAAGCAATTTAGAATTTACTTGCACGTGGTGCATTCATGCGTGGTCTAAACAAATTGGTTTCAGGTGAGCTCTTATGATCAGGATAATTGCTTGTTTGGATGTGATAAAGATGAATAATATACAATTCATGTCAGTCACAGAAATTAGGATTGAAATTTACAAGCAAATCGGGGTAGTAGATTAACAATTTTCAATAGCCCGAATGAAAAATGATTTCTTTTTATTTACAAGTAAGTCTAAAAAAAAAGGATAAAAAAGGAAAGAATTATATAAGTAATGTATCAATAAACATTTATTCTCAAGAATACAAGAAACTCATTTTTTTGTATATTTAAGTTAACACTAAATTTTGTTTTATATAAGGAATATTCAAACATGTTGGTTTGTTTGAAACTGCCAAAAAAAAAAAAAAAAAAGAAAGAAAGAAAGTAAATATTTTATATATGTCTATAACTATGTTGTTTATCTTTTAAGAAAAATAGCAATCAATAAATTTATAATGGCAAGATTGCAAGTGTTAGATGTCTCCTTTTTATCCTAATATTTTATTGTAAAATTTCCTCCTGTCCAGCAGTTTTCGTTACGATGGTTCAGAAAAATTTCAGTCTCACACGATCACGGGAAATAAACCGGTGTCTCCAGTAACAACCATTTTTCAATTTTGTCAGTGCTACTGTTGCACAACTAAAAGAAATCAATTGAATTTGCAAACATGCCTGCTTTATTTTACATTAAGAATTAATATCACCCACAGTGTGTAATTTGTTTTACAGTTTAAAAGACAATTCTCAACTTAAAATCTTTTATTTTAATATCGGCACCATTTATGAAACAAAGCACTTGTTTGCATCTTACGCAACTTCACGGCGCTGTGAGGCTTGAATGAAAATGACAGATTACAACCGCATGCATTTAAAATGACTGTAGAATCGAAAACAGTAGTAAAAGTTTTGCAAATAAATCCAATGTTTGTCAGGCATGAATAGCCCTGTTCAGTATTATATATTTTTGGGAATCTGAAAATAATTTTCCGAAAAAAAAACAATGATGACTGATTTTTTTACTGGACATTGTGTCGACAACAACAGGGGTTTTCATATGGCAAATGGATACCCGACCAATGAACATTCGCATTGGCTGCTATATTATATTATTGAGCAGCTCAAAAGTTTGTTTACAAGGTGAATATGAAAGTACAATCACTTTTCATGATCTAGATTTTACAGCCTGTCGGGCAAGTAAATTAGGAATTTCTACTAGCCCGAGAGAAAAACTACTAGTTTTTTGCTGTATAGCTAGCGCTCATTTCAACCATTGACAGTTCCAGCAAACTCGATAATTAGCAACGTGCAAAAACGTCCAAAGGAAATCAAAAACATGGTCGCTCAAAAAAGTTGATTTTGCACATAATCTTAGGTGCTAGGACTTGGTTTATGTGGTCACTGGTCGCAAAAATAAAAAAGTTGTTTAATGGGATAAATTTAAAAAAGTAAAAAGTTCAGGCGGGATTTACAACAGTCATTTAATAAAAAGTCGTTTCATACAGGTGTACAATGTTGACTATATTCAAAATTTTGTAAACAGATTCCTTTTATTTTTGCTGCAATTCACAAATACACATTATGGAGAATTTAAAACTGTTATAATATTAACTCAGCAGGACTCTCCTTTGACCCGAGCTCCGGGTTTTGACCTGGGGGATTTCTCAGTGACGCTTATTTGACCAGGGTAAAATTGCTAGTGGGAGGGGACCCCTCTCACCCCCTCCCCTTCTCGGCTCTTCGTGCCTCGCTGTGCATATAATTTTTCAAAGTCTGGCTAGGGCTATGTACGTCTACCAATAAAATGGATTAAGCATACGCAGGGCTCTCCTTTGACCCGAGCTCCCGAGTTTTGACCCGGGAGATTTCCCAATGACGCTTATTTGACCCGGGGTAGAATTATACCAAGCGTCATTTTGACCCGGGGCAATAACAGCTGGTGCGTCAGTACCACCAGATCAGCCGGTCATAAAAGTACCGCCTCTGACAGATTACGTGATCAATGAGTGCAACTGACCCCCTATTGACATGCTATCACTGTCAGTTACTCTAATTAGCCTAATAAATTCTCGTATTGCTTCGGCAATCTTCGTATACACCACTGAATGTAAACGCCGATTATGTAACCAACCTAATTACAAATTCCCGTATTGTGTTGGCAATCTTCGTGTACTCTCAATGCTATTGTTAGCTTTGTACACGAGGTTGCTGGATCCCGTTTTTACGATGTGTGAAAAGATTAAAGGCGAGGAACCATGACAAAATGTGTTTACTTCCTATGAATTACCGATCGGAATCGGCTGAAATTTTTATTGTTTGATAGTATACAAATAGTTTAATGGCAGTACTTTAACCATGCTGGTTTAAATGAAAGTTGTGAAGATTGTAAACAATAGGTATGATTAGTCTGTCAACTGAAAATCTGGGACCAAAACGAAAGTAGATTGACTCTTTCCAGAATCAAACAAGGTTTAAAAACAACAACAAAAAAAACGTAATGTTGAAGGTAAGTAAAACTTTTATTTTTCCTTAGCTATCTTTCTGTATTGAATAACTGATAATGATATGAGCAATTATGTTTTAATATGCCTGGATACTTATCTATGTAATTTTGAATGTATTTGGTCAGATTTTTTTTTGGCCCCAAGAGTCAATTTTGTTTTTGCCATTACCAAATACCATCTTAGGTTTTCTACTTTAAATAAAAAAGGTAGTTTGTCTTAATAAGAATATTGCAGCTGTCATTTTCTTTCCATGTTCAGGGAAGAATTTTTTCACCACTTTTTTTTAATAAAACCTAGATATTCTAGAATTTATAAATTAAATTATCCTGTTTACATTTGAAATTGACAAGTTTATTATGATGACTTGGACTATTCCATGATAAAAATGCAGCTTCCCAATGTGACTGCACTTCTAAGCAATGGAACAGATTATAATTCTTATTTTCATTTATTTTTTTGGTTGACTATTTTCAGGAGTTCCAGTTACATGCTTTGTGTGTTCATTGTGACAAATAATCTGTCATTGATGGCCCAGAATGAACTCATCACCATTCAGCAGGAGAAAGGGGGCTACCTTCCAAGAGGACAAATCATCAGCATATGCCGTTGTCCAGATATTTATTATATTCTTGTGTTTTGTGTGCAATATTATAGAAATAAATTTAATTTTCATTTTGTTTTGTTTTTGGGTTTTAAAACAGGATTATTTTAAATCAAAACCATTTTTGTAAAAATTTTGTAATACAATAAAAAGTAAAACTTTACATACAAATTTTTTTTTAAATTTTAAAAAGTATATCACTACATGAAAAACTACATACTGAAAAATTTATTTGACTCTTAAGAATTTTTTCCCAAAAGGGAATAAGGGGGCCCTAAAAAATTGAAATTTTTGAAGAAAAATTTAAATTTTAAATTTGTAAAATTTAAACCTGTTTTTACTTGGGTATTTTTGTCTTTTTGTCCCCCAGTTTCCCAAAACAGAGTCCGCAAAAAAACCCTTTCCCCAAAAACCCCTAGTTCCCGGGAAAGTGTAACCCCTTTCTCCAATTGTATATAAAACCCAAACGAGGGATACAACCCAGCAACGGGGAGGGAGGTGGGACTCGGGAAAAACGGGAAAGTATTTACTAATTAAAATTTAAATTTTTTACTCAAAAATTTCTTTTTTAGATAAAAAATTTATGTTTTTTACTTCGGTATGATTGGGCGCAAAGGGGGGGTTGCAAACCCAAAAAAACCCTTGATTGCGGCGACACCGAAGTAAAAAACGCCCAAACCCGGGGGGGCAAAACCTGTAAAAAAAACCCTATTTTTCGGGAAGGCCACTAAAGGGGAAACCCAATCCCCCAAGGTTTTGTGTTTGGTTTAAAGCCAGGGCGGAGAAAAAAAGGAAAAACGTGTAGAAGATTTCCCAAAGGGGCCCGCTTTGAAAATTTCTTTCCATGGGAGTTTTATTAAAAAAGGGCCCAAGAAAAAGACAAACCCGGAGCTCATGTGGTCAAATTCTTAAAAAAGGGAATAGATCCCGGGCCAAAAGATCTGAATAGGCAAACTTAAATAGTTGGGGGGCTCCCCCAACGGATTTTGATGCTCCCAAAAACTTCCCCCCCCCTTTTATTGGGGGGGAAAAAGTGGGAAGGGACGACGCCCCGTAAAAAAATTTAAACCTTCTGGAGGAAAACTTAAAGGCTCTGGGGGGCAAAGAAGCCTATCAGGATCTCCCCTGGCGCAAGCCCTAGAAAACCGGAAATTTTAAACTACCGGAGGGGGCCCGCCCGAAGGGAGCGGGTTTTGAAAGGAAAAACCGGGGTTGAAAGCTCAAAGTTACAGACCATCAGATTTGAAAAAGCGTAAATACCCTTTCCCTCAGTAAAAAAAGGCGTGAATTTCGCCCCGGCGTTTAGAAGACCCATTGCTATGAAAAAAAACCGTTTCCCATGTTAATTTGCGGGAGAGAAGCCTCTAAAGAGGTTCAAAAAAAAAAGGGTGCCTTAGTAAGACCATTTAAAACACAAGAAAGACCCCATTTTGGGGAGTTAACAAAAGGGGAAACTGGCCTAGCTTTCCCAAACGAACAAATAATTTCCAAAAGAAAAGGTCCAAACCCGGGGGGGAAGGGGTTCTGTAAAAACTTAAGATTGTTCGTTTAACCCTAGACAAAACCCCCTTAAATAAAAACTGACCGCAATTTTTTTCCCTTTTTTAAAAGAAAAACTAGAAATTTAGCGATTTCTTGACAGGACCCTTTGCCCGGGTTTAAAACTGCCGTGCGATACCCCAATCCCGGAAGACCTTCCACTTTGTTGGTAGAAGTCGGTAGATTTTTCCCCCTGGCTTTGAGATAATGGGGCAACTGTTCCCAAAAATTTCTTCTGTTAACTCGCTTTTGGGAAAAAAATTTCCAAGGTGAAGCGAAGAAGGCGAAAGGTTGTCGTGTGGGGACCCTTTTTCCGACCTTGTGACAGAAGGTCCGGACCTGGGAAAGTTCTACAGGATCGTCTATCAGAAGATCCAAAAAGACCCAGGGAACCCAGGATCTCGTTGGCCAAAGTGGAGCCCCAAGGAGGCCCCGGCACTGGGGATGCGGGTTTTTCCCTTTAAAAACAAAGGGAACCCAGAGGAAAACCGGTGGAAACGCAAAAAACAAATAGATGATCCCGTTTACAGACAGAGCATCTATCCCCCAACCCCGGTGATCCGATCCCGGGTTTGAAAAAAAACAGGGAAGTGGTTGTTCGCCTGGTAGAAAATAGATGGGCCCAGACGGAGCCCGAAAATCGAAAAACGGAGTTGTCAAATTTCCGGGGGGAAGTAACTTCCATTCCGGGGGGAAAGAAGAGAACCCTGGGGGGACGTTGGCCCGCTAAAAATTTAGACGCCCCGGAAAAGATGTTGACTTGAATAAATTTAGAAGAACCGGAAAACCAATGAAGGGGTTTGCCAAGTTTCCATGCACAGAGAAGGCGAGTGCGCCCCCCCTTGCTGCGGATGTAAGGGGACAACAGTCGTGTTGTTGTAGTTTATTTAAAACAGATTTCCCCTGAATGGAGGGGGAAAACTTGGGGAAGGCTAGTAAAACCCGTTTTGAGTTCGAGGTTGTTGATTTTGGAAGAGAACTGTCCCGGGGGGCCCAAAAAGCCCGGGGTTGTGGCCCCAGGGGTTTAAAGATGAGCACCCCAGCCTGACAGACTGGCTTTGAAAAGGGAGGAACATTTCCCGGTTGAGGAGGAAAAAAGAGGAACCCCCTCTGGGGAAAAAACCCGGGGGGGAAAATTCCACAATGAGTGATGAACCCAAAATTCCCGGGAGAAACGGAAAAAGGTCTGAAAAGGGTTCTAAATGGGACGCCAGATCGAGAGTGGGTTTAAATTAAAAGAGGTGCATGTGAAGGGGGCCCCAGCGGAACAAGTTTCCCGCTGCTGCTTTGAGTACTCGGAAGGATAGGAATTCGGGGCTGAAAACGATTCCCGACGCGAAAACCCCAAACCAGATTTAAAGAAGAAAAATTTTTTTCTGGGTTCCCGGAATTTGATCTTTTTTAGGTGGGTTTCAGAAACTGCATCCCGAAAAATTTTGAATTTCGGGGGGTGGGGATCAACTAAATTTTGGGGTTTTGAGGTGAACCCTAGCCGGGAGTAGGTCTGTCACCCATCGAATTCGGGGAAAAGGGGAAAATTTGGGTCCTTTGTGAAGAAAAAGCCGTCTTTCAAAAATTCCCCCGGGAGGCGTGAGCCGGGGAAAGTGCCCCCTGGGGGCCCGGGAACCCCAAAACTATTTTGGTGAAGTTTTGGGGGGGCCGAAGACACCCGAACGGGGGCCCTTAAAATGGTAGCAGTTTGACCATCCGTAAAACGAAGGTTTTTTCCTGGAATGAGGTGGTTGGAAACAGGGGAAAGTAGGACCCGGTAAATCCGGGAAACACCCCAGTGACGGGGGGACGGTGCCCTGATCGACAATTTTTTTTAAATTTTAAAGGGTGTTCCTTCGGAATGGGGAGTTTAGATAAAGATTGGTCTATAAAGGGGGTCAAAAACCCCCGTCCTTTTTGGGGAACCAGAAAGAGACGGCTGTAAAACCCCCGGGAGGTTGGAAACGGGACCCCTTTTTACCGCTCCTTTTTTCAGAAGATCTGAAAAAGGCGAGTCCCCCGACGGGATGGGTTGGAGGAAAAGGGTGAATGGGAGAGCGTGATAGTGGAGGGGGGCGACTGAAAGGAACCCGATACCCCTGTCTCCCGATGACAGGGGGGGGGGGCCCCTTGGGCGTCGGTGATTGGGCTCCCTTGATGAATGAAATGAGTGAGGGCTGCCCCCTACTGGAAGGGGCGAAACACTCTTTCCCCCTTAAACGAACGTCTGGAAGAGGGGGGGAAAAAAAGGACGTACCCCCAGGGCTTACTTTCCCACCCCTTTGACTGGTAAGGTAGAAGAAGGGGTGGGGGGCGGGTGAAGGGGGGGAAAAGTGGTCGCTGAGGACCAGATTTTGGGGAGCGCCCCTTTGGGAAAAGGGATTTTTGCCTTGAAAAAGGGATTGAGGGTTGCCCTTTTCCAGTCCTTCGGGGATTTTCCCGGGAGAAGCGAAGGTTTCTTCGGTATCCGGAATTTAGGGGGAGCCGAAGTTTTTAGTGGGGGGGGGGAAGGCCACCGGCCCTGATTTGCTTCCCTGGGGAAACCTCTTCCCTTTATTCGGCCCCCCAAAGGGGGGAGGAAGGGGAAAAAAGAGGGGCCGACCTAAGCTTTTTCGAGAAGAAGAAAAGAAAATAGCTTGTTGGGGGTCCCCGGTTGGGATCCCCCCTGCAGCGATCATTCGGAAAAGGGGAGAGATAGCAAAAACGAATTTTTTTGCCGTTGGGGTAAGGCCTCTAAAAAGCCTGACGGAAGCAGATAAGGCCTCCTTTTTTTTTTAGCTTGACCCAAAAAGGGCCCGAAGGAGTCGTATGCGCGAGAAGGGCGGAAAAAAAAGCGGGGGGCGTTGTCCCAGCGATCCAGGACCCCTTTTCTGAGGGGTTAAAGGGAGGGCCTTGGCCGGAGCCCCCTCGCATCTTGGTCCGGTTTTGGAGGGGGGGATAGAAAAAAAAACCCCCCGGAAAAAAAGTAGGTCTTGGGGTTAAAACCCCAAAAGGGGGGAAAAGGGCTGAAGTTGGGGGAAAAAACCAGCCCCGGGCCTGGTTAGAAAGGGGATGAAGAATTTGAAATCTCCCGAGCCGAACCGGGCCGGGAGAAAGGGGGCAAACCCCCGGTTCGACTAATTTGGGGTTCCTTAGGCTTACCCAAAAAGGTCAAAAGGGAACCTTGCCCCCTTGGGGGGGGAGGAGGGGCCGGGTTTTCATACTGATGCAGGTAAGGTAGCAAAGACCTCCCTTGAAAAAGCCCCCCGTCCCTGGGGAAAACCGGGCTGTCGTCTGATCTCGTCCTCGTTTAAAAGGGGGGATTTTAGTTTGAGGTTCGGAATGAGCGCTGGTCGGCGCGAGGTGGCGAAAAAAGGCACGTCCTCGCAAATAGGAGTCCTCCCCGGGGGATGAAGGGAGATTTCAACCTCCAAGGGGTCCCTCAGAGCAGTCCCCCTGTAGGGGGGGTTTTGAGTAGAGGGAGAGGCCCCAAACTCAGGGGAGGGTGGGGGAGCATCCCGGGGGGAAAGCCCATAAAGGGGAAAAGGAGGGAAAAAAAAGGGCCCCAATTTGGGGGGTGTGCAGAAGAAGCGCCCGGGGGGCCCGAGGAGGGAGGAGACTGAAGGAAAAAGTCTGTGATCTAGGGGGCTCTGGGGAAGAGAAAAAAGATTTCCCCCCTAGAAGAGAAAAGGGTCACCCCGGGAGAAAGGGGGGGGGAGGCAGAACTGAAATGCCCGGCGTTTGGGAAAGGGTTTTAAAGGGGCTGAGGTTTTTGCTGAAACATCCGCCCCCTTGAAAACCCTTTGAAGAGTGGTGGAGCGTAAAAGGGGGCCGGTCCCCCAGTAGGGGAAACGGCGGTGACCGGGAAAAACCCCCGGGGGAAAGGTTGTAGGGCCGGGTTTTTTGGGCACCCTTTAACACGAGGGAGCGGTGGCCGAAAATGAAAACCGCAGGGCAACCCCGAGGAAAAAATGAGTCCGAACTTTTTTTAGGACAAAAACGGCGGAGATGGGATGACCCACACCCCCTAGAGTGGTTTAGCCCCACCCGGCCCTTTATCGGTGACGATTTTTTGCCCTGGGCCGGTGATGACCGGGGCTTGGTCTCTGAGGGGCCGATCGCGAACGTGATGTTCGGAAAAAATGGCCGGTGACCCGGGGATTGATGGGCCCGGGGCCCCGGGGGATTTTGACCGGTGGACCCGGGGACCCGGGGAGTAGTGGTCGGTGGAAACCCGGGGCCCGGTGGGCCCGGGGGGCGGTGACCGGGCCGACCGGGGACCGAACCCCGGAAGATATTTAAACCCCGGGGGACCGGGCCCCCGATGGTCGGGTGACCCCGGGCATGCCCTGGGGCCCGGCGGAGTAGTCTCCTTGCTGTCCCTGGGGCTGACACAAGGAGAGCCGGGCAGGGAGCCAGGAGATGAAGGGGCCCCTCCCGGGGAGGGGCGGGAAAAACCCTTTTTCTGGGGGGGGAGAGGGCCCCCCGACCCCCGCGCACTGAACCCGAGAAAGGGGGGGAAAATGAGGCCTTCCCTTTTTCCCGGGGTGGGGGTAAAAACCCACGTGAAAAGGCTTTCTTCCCGATCTCGTCTGTCACGAAAACCCAAACGGTGGGTGTCGAACCCCAGAGCACCCCGAAAATGGGAAAAGGGAGGACTGTAGGAATCCCCGGACCCCCTTGACATGCCGAAAAGGGGCCCCGGGGACTGCCCAAAGTAAAAAAACAAAACAAGAAGAAAAAAATTATGCAAAAAAAAAACCGGGAAAAAACCGAAGAAAACCCCCCTACAAAGAAAAAATTCGAAACGAGGGCAACCCGTTTACAAAAATTTAAAAAAAAATAAAAACCCCGTGTCCCGGGGCCGAAGCACGGAAACCCCCTGACAAAAAGGCAAAAAAGGGCCGATAAAGGGCGGGGATTTGGGGAAATTTTACAGGAAATGAATAAAACCCAAAAAGAAAATATAAACAACACAGCCCAGGCTTGAAAAGATAAGAAAAGGGGGAAACTTAGCGCAAGGGAAACTATCAAGAAAAGGGGCACGCTAGGTTACCCCTGAAACTCCCATGGTTCCAAAAAAAACAATTGGAGAACGGGGGGGTTCACTTCCCGGGAAATGGGGGGTTTTGGGGGAAGGTTTATTTTGCGGACTCTGTTTTGGAAGGCCGGGGCACAAATTGACACATACCCGAAATAATAAAGGTAACGTATTTTGTAAATTAAAAATGTTTTGATGAAATCAAAACATGAAATTTGTAAAATCCCAATTAATTTCCCGAAAACCTTTTATAACACATAACAAAAAAAAAAACAGGAAAAAAAACCTAATTGTTTCTTTTTTTTGGGAAAAGTCTGAAAAATTTTCTGCTTAAAAAAAAATGTTGTACAATTATTTAAGGTTCTTTGAACTTCATTTGACCAGTTTTAAATGAGTCATATATTGGAGTCAGTATAAAAAAACCCCAAAATGTTTGCGTTTATGTACCCCCCCTTTTTAAAATTTTTATTTTCAACATGGGGATATACCTATTTTTGTTTTAAAATTTTTTTTTTAAAACCAAACAAAACCATTTAAAAAATTTTTTTCAGCTCAAATTTCAAATTAATATTGGCTAAAAAAATTTTTAAAAAACTTTGGAACAAATGTGTTACTGCTGAAGCCTGATGGAAACCCGGGAAAAAGTGATCCTTTGTGTCCCTCGGCTTATGCAGGTGACATAAAAATTGGGTACATTTTAAATTTGGGCCCGTGAATCGTTGTTTTTATTCAAAAAAAAAAACCTTTTTCCAGGTGTTTACGGAAAAACATAAACCGTGTTGTTTAAAATTGCAAAAAATTAAAAATTTTAAAAAAAGTTGTTCACAAGGCAAAAATTAAAAGGGACAAATACAAAAAGGTAAAGCTTCAACCTAAAAATAAAGTTCATGTAAGGGGGAAAGGCCAAAACGAAAAAGATGTGTTTTTTTTTAAATTTGGATTTTGAGGGGTTTTCCATACTTAAATATTTTCCTTTGTTATAAAATTTTAAATCACAATATAAGCAGAAAACATTGGAGGCATTTTGCTTTCCCTTTTTTGAAGTAATAGGGAATACTCAAGAAACATAAGTAACGGAACTCTGCAGTTTGCCTTTTGTAAAAAAAAAAGTTAAGCCCGTAATGCTGTTCCCCCCCCACGCTTCATGTAAATTGGGGGAGCAAAATGTGAGCCTTTTTTGCCCCATTAATATCAGACTTCCCAAATTTTTGAAAGTGATTGCATTGTTTCTGTTTTTTTAAGGAAAACTTTTTATTTTCCCCAGTTAAAAAATCAGTGTTTTTTTTTTAAAATTTTTTTTGTTTTAAATAACTTTCAACTTTTTGGAAAAATTAATTATTTTCAACAGTGTTTCACCATCAAACTTTCTTTCAAGAATTGGTAGAGAAAAATTTTGGACCAAATAATTTTTAAAGAAGATGCAATATATACAGACAAACTGACAATGGATAACCAGACTGGGATTCAAAACTTTTTTTTTCTAGGGTATACTTTTCCCTTTTCCAATTACATACAATTAAGAAACATATTCCTTTGTCACTGATTATTTAAGATTAATCAAAAAATAAACTATAAACAGTGCAAATTTTTGAGTCTCACACACAGATTTTTAGCGATTGAGAATTATGCCCCTGGGGTTTCAGAATTTTTATAAAGACATACCCTGTCTCAAAAGACTGGTTAAAAGAAACTGCCAGCGGCACCAAAACTGCTCAGCTTAACCCTACACTGTTTTACGGAAAAAGTTTTGGTACAAGGAAACTTATCACAATGGTATAATGGAATTTTTTCTTGACGGGTTTGGGTGAAAGTCAGGATAATGCACGGTATTAGTTTGGGGTTTAATCCCCCCACGAAAAAAAAATGAAATTTCCCTTTTTTACCCCTGCGAAAAATATATATTTTAAAGCTGCAAAACACAGTTTTTCCAATTGCAGGCAGCGAAGACCCTTGAACCCGACAGTGAGATAACCGGAGGGAAGAACCACACTTGAAAATCACTACACAGCGAATAAACACCTAGGAATTTTAAAGTGGCGGCCCCCAAACTAAAAAGATATCAGGTTTCAGAAAAGTAATTTTGACCGGTCTAGTCAATCTGGGTGTAAAGGTACAGTACCATGATTTTGAAAATTGGGAGCTTATTTTTGGGGCAAACCCCCTTTGCATATAAGCAAAACGGAATAATCTTAATGAAAAAGGAATTTATTTTCCATTAATCTTGGGTACTATTCAGTAAAGAACTTTTAAAAAATTCAACCCAAAATTTGTTGATCAAAATTTAAAATGAAAATTTTTCAAATTGGGGCCCTAATTTATATTAATTTGTAAAGAGTTATCTTCTGCCCCCGAAGAAATTAAAATCTTTCAACTCTGAAGAAATTTATACAAAAAATTTAAGTCTATGCCATAAAGGGTTATTAAGTACATGTATCTTGAATGCATACTCAGCTGAAATGCCAACAATGATGCAAACACCACTGCATAGGTGACTGCAATAGCTCTCATATTCTTTGAAAAGCTGCGCTAAAAAAAGCCAAATACAATATAAAGAACTCTATGAATCATGATATGTGGCAAAAATCAAAATTCTAGCTGTAATGTGTCTATTACAGTAAGGTTTCACATCAAATACTTGAAATTAAAGAGAGAGGTCACACGATAGCACTCTGACAGCAGCCTGTGCATATCAAGCTGAATATTCTAAACTTAATTAGCTGCTGATTGCAGTGTGGCATCATCGTAATAATCTTTGGACAAGTTCTGCGTGCAAAATGAAAGATTCTTCAGTGAACGCTAGAATTATCTTGCCTTATATATCCAAACATTGAAGTTTGTAACAAATAATTTGGAAAGGAAGGTTAAATATCTTCAACTGCATGGTCTATCAAATTGGAGAAGTAAAAGGTTATCTCTATAGAATGATCAAATTATTTGGAGTGGACAGCTACAGATAAGGGAGACCATAGGTGAGAAAGAATGATATATATATATATAATATATACCATGTGCATAGTGGCAACCAGTAGCACCACAATCTATGGAAAGTCACCTGGAAGGTTTTTCTCCCTTGAAAAATGTTGTTTGAGAGTTACCATCCCCAATATGCACAGAGACAACCAGGCAGGACCACAAACCTTAGTATTGCAAGCCTCTGGAGGACTCCAGATCAGGACTTGAATCTGCAAAATGTTATGGTTACAGCATATGCTCAGGGACCTAACTTGTCTTGAGATGCAAACTGTATGTACTCAGTGATGACAATGTTACTACAATACATAAATAAGAAACAAACTTTTACTTCAGATTGTTCAATTGTTTACAAAATACAACTGATTTGCATATTCAGCATATATTTGTCAATTTTCCACAGACACTCTTTATGTCTCCCCTAATGAACCACAAGTACATAAACTGATGACGTAGCAGATAAAAAAATTGTAATTCGATGATGGTTTTTCAATTCAAATTATTTCCGATTACAGACTGTCTTCAGGAATACTCGCCAATGCAAAATTTAGACAAAGAGAGTATTTTGGTATTTTGACATCCATCCAAAATACTAATTTGCATAATTGGATCAACTTTTCAATGCGTTTACCTGTTATTTTACAACAGATTTTTGACATTATGTGCCATTTGTGTTATTCTGCGATATGTCAATGTTAATTTATCTTTTCTTTTTAAAAAAAAATTGAATCATTATGAAATATAATGGCCTTTAACACATCTTCAACAACAATAGGTCACAAGGCCTGTGTGACAGAATGGTTATAGTTGCTGACCTACTTTTACTTCAGCCCCGCACCTCTGTGAGTTTGAACCCAGTAGGGTCCTTAAATTTTTTTCATGAAGGAAAATATGAGCTGGCTTCCCGTAGGTAAGGTGTCTTACTCAGCACTCTGTGCTCTAAGAGGTTGTCCTCCACATATTCTCAGCTGGACAATGCTGAAATATCGTCATGGCAAATGAAAAACTCAAAAATATGACACACAGGGAAACACAAAAAAAGCAAGGGAAGCAAGTCTGCTTTAAGAAAGGGGATAAAACCAATGGCATAAGTCCAATTGAAGATGTCTACAGAAAAGTGACTGTAAAAAAATATTAAAAAAAATCTGTCATTTTTTTTTTCTCAGTCTGACAAACAAGATGGCCAGTTTGTGAAGGGCAACCTGAAATTCTGTAATATCATTAAATATTTGTGAATGTTGCGCTTTATTGCACATTAACCCTCCAATGGGATCCACTCTCGCAGAAATTATGAGGGTGAAAAATTGAACCTATTTACTTCCAATATCATAAGTTTCATTGCTACATCTCCATATGAACAATGATGTATCATCCACGGGGAAAGTACTACAGTGGTAATGGACTGTAGGGAGAGACATAACAGGGAGAAATCACCATATTCTATGGAAAAACCTGCTGTAAATTTCCCCTCCATTGTATCCCAAGCATATACAGCAAATCAAATTTTAAAATCCGGGGGGCCCACTAATGTAAGGTTCTGACACACCCAATTTATTTTGGCAGGATCTTAACCATTCAACTACACAACATCTTAAATTGGCAGTAACATAACGCGATAGCTACCAGTAGTCTGTGAAAAATAATTCTACAATAAATTTCAAGATATCTTATACATTTTACAAATTCACTTACTAACGTCCTATGGTTTGTTTATTAAAATTACTTTGGAATTACTTCAGTGGTTACCAATTTTTTTTTGAGTAATAAAAGAGAAAATATGGTGGCTACCAATTTTGTTTTGAGTAATAAAAGAGAAAATATGGGGGCATAATTTCTGCCAGCCACATATCCATTTAACAAAGTCAAAATTTTTCTGAAAAAAAAACAAAACTGTTACATATTCAGTTAGTATCTGGCAAGTGAAAATGTTGAAGTTATCCACTTTGATACTTTAACATGACAAAACTGTCTTTTAGTGCCCACTACTGCCAAACACATATTCACTTATGTTAACTGGTTTATCATGATTTTTCCAGATAATTATGTAAAAAAAATGCTTTTTATCCAATATTTTACTACTTGATAAAAGCGAGATACGATTATCTTTATGTGAATATATGACTGGCAGTAGTGGGCACTAACAGGCAGTTTTGTTTTTAGATACCTAGAGGATGACTTAAAAGTTTTCTATTGCCAGATACTAACTGAATATGTGACAATTTTTCAGAAAGTTTCAACATAGCTAAGCGGATAAGGCTGCAGAAATATGCCACCATAAGAAAAGCATTTTTGCATGCATATACAAAATGAAAAAGTGTATTGTGTGTTATATCCTGGCATCAAACATTTCATTGGATTTATCTTGCAGCAGTAGAACGTCATTGTATGTAGGAACTTGCAGCAGACGACAAAGTCATCTAATTATCTGGTTGTCAAACAGTGGTCTTTTCTGACAACTGGGATGTCTGGGTATTACCTCGGTGACTTAACAAGCAATCTACGTGTCTAGTCGTTGTTCCTTGCATAATCAAATCAAAACTCTGGCCCCTATAAAAACCCGATAAAACTGTCATTATTTTCAGGACGAATTTCGGGAAGAGTTCTGCGGAATCATTCACTAAAGGGGATTACTGTGTTGACTTAATCAGGCATTGCCTACATTGTAAAAGATTTGTGCCCTAATAGTATTTATAATCTGATGTTTCCCTAACGAGGAGCAGTCAGCCACCTGAGAAACACTGACTTGTTTGCCTGCACAAGTTTTTATATTTAGCATAGTCACGCTGATAATGTTACTCATATAGAAATACAGTAAAATCATTTTAATTCCACACATCAAACAATACATAGAAGGAAGTAGCTTAAAAATACAAAAGTAGGTCATTGGGTCAAGGTCATTCAAGATCAAAGTTCAATGCCATACAAAAACTGGACCATTGGTCCAAATTTTAGACTGCGTGCAGCTAGAATATCAAAAGTAGGTCACTGAGTCATGATCACGGCCATTCAAGGTCAAAGTCAAATTTCACAAACAAATTGTACCTAGCTCCAAAATTTAGAGTTATATAGCTCCCTATATAAGTCTATGTGAAAAACAAGTTTAACAATTTTTTTTTAAGTTTTTTTCCTGTATTTAAAGTCTATAAGAAGTCAAGTGATTCCTTTGGGTGGGGCCAAAATTTTAACCCAGGGCCATGATTTCAAAAAAATTGATAGGGTCCACAAGGCAAAGTTATAAACCAAATACCTAAACCTAGGCATTGTGGATTTTTGACAAGAAAATTGTTCCAAATTTTTTTCCCGTGTAGGTCTATAGGCCATAGCTCCTGGCTGAATTGGGCAATCAGCCATAATCGAACTTATATAGCCAAGATATTATGGCAATACAAACTTTAACCTCGGAATATGGGTATAAAAAATTGTCATAAAGTAAAAGAAATTTGAAAATGCATAGTGAACACAAAGTGAAATCTGGTATCTTATATTCAAAGGCCATAACCTAGTTTCAGCTAAATTTGTACTTAGAGTGAAATTATGGGTATTTACTTTTTTCTAAAATTTGAGAAGATGATAAAGAAATGAAGATGATAGAGTGTTCACAAAATGAATTGGGATTTTTATCATTCAAAGGCCAAATAACTTTTTGACCATATGGACATTGACTGACCACAATAGTTTCACCTTGAGCACTTCATGCTAAGGTCAGCTAAAAACAAATTTCACCACTGAAGGGGATTAACAAAACCCTACCACATCCCTCTTTCACAACTAACTTCTCTAATTTAGAAAACTATGTCCCCTGCCCCCAAAACACTAAGAAACTGTCAGAGGACAGCACGCTCGACTATTCAAAATGCTTTTTTGGTAAATCAAATGAAATTATTTAAATTCTTGCCCTTCATAGTAAAAGTAAACAAGAGGGCCATGATGGCCCTGAAATCGCTCCCTGAGTACCCTTGCTTCAACTGATGTCAAGGTTTTAAACAGACAAGGATTCTGATATAAATTAATCTAAACATTTTTTCCCCTGACAATACACACACCAAATATCTAAGCAATGGGCCATTTGTTTAGAGAAGACTTTGG
>CM037785.1:61759113-61778189 GCA_021229015.1 Solen grandis
TTCCTGTATTTCTTTGCTTTTTTAGCGCAGTAATATAGGACGTCAACATCTTGACGTTGTTCCCTGTGTATGCGAATATTGCGCCGAAATTGTTTTGATTAGAGTGTATGTATGCATAGATGTATACATGCAAGGCTATGTACATGCATGTATATGTGTATGAGTGTCCATGCATATGTGTATCTACATATGTATGTCCCTCATGAATTGCATGCTTAATCATATAATCTGTTGCTTTGTATAAAATTCCTGCAAATTTTTGGCGCAATAATATATGACGTCAACATGAGGGCGAAAATTAAAAAAGAGGTGCTCTTTTTTATATTCAAGATATATACAAGCAGTATCTGTAGTTCCTTAAATAAGAATTAAGATCCCAGGTAGGTACATTTTTCTGTTTCCAGTACATGAAGTTACCACTTGTGACAGATGCAGAGTCACTGCATATCTGTACCCTGTCAGATTATCCCCTCACTACTGTCGCAGTTTCAGCACCTTGCTATCAAAAACACGGATGATTTTCAAGGTTATACTCAAATATGACCATTAAAATCAATCAAGATTTGAGAGTATATGTCTGAGTTTGAATGTTGGTAACTTTTAACCCTTAACCTCATATGGAAGTGCTTTGATGCCTTAGCAAACAGAATAGACCTAGATCATTGAATATTCATTTGTAATGGGCTATTTGGTTGCCAGCCAGGGTATTCCCCTTTCCTTAGTGCCGTTGTACCAGAATCTTACCCTGTTAAACTTGCTCAGGCTTAAAGGCATATGCGCACAATGCAGAGATTTTCTATTTAGACAAAGAAGGAAAATTAAAACCAGCCATGAGAATTTCCTAAAACTATGCTTGATTATAGAGAATAACATTATAAACTATGGAAAAAGTTGGGATCACCACTCTACTTTTTGAGTTATCTGCCCCTGAAAGTGAGTTTTTTTGTTCTTTTCAGTCATTTTAAAGGGCAGATAACTCGATAATATGTGCTAGCAACACTTCATTTGATTTCAACTCGATGTTTGGTACTGTATTCTCTGGCATTGTGTGAAAATTTTAGAAAATCTATACAACAGATTTTATACTATAGTCACATTTGCGAATATATAGAAGTTTTCTTAATTATGCCCCTGTAAACGAAGTTTGAAGGGGGTATACTGGAATCAGCCTGTCGGTTGGTTGGTCGGTTGATCAGTCTGTCTGTAAAATCTTGTCCGGTGAACTCCTCCTTCACTTTCATTCCGATTCATCTGATACTTGGCATAAATATTCATCAAGAGCTATAGATGTGCAAGACGCAAATTCCACGTTCGTTCACACAATGATTACGGAGTTATTGCCCCTGATTCAACCCTAAACATCTTGTGATGCAAACTTCTTCTACATTTCTTAATCAGTTCTGTTCAAATTTTGTGTGTGCATTATAATCGCTGGAGAGGTGCATGACAAAATTCACTTGAGTTGTCTAAAGGATGGCAGAGTTATTGTCCTGGTCCCGTTTTTGAATTATCTCCCTTGTCTGGAACATAATTCAAAAATTATACAAAGTATTGACTTGAAACTTAGAATGTTAACAGATGCCAACTAGGAGAAGTGCAGTGTCCAAGAACTGTAAATACACTTTTAAACTTCTGTGCCAAACAACTATAACTGACTCTCTATCCTCTTTAAATAAAAACACTACTTACTTATTACATACTATCATAACCAATATACTGTGTATGCAGGTTCTTATCTATGCTCCGCCTGGAGTCTGGCTTCTCCTGTATCAAAGCATTTTGCGGGGGTATTAATCACCTTCATTGATAACTCTACCTTTTTTTTAAGAAAAATGTGGTATGTATATTTGCTGAAGCATAGCTTTTCATAATGACTGGAAATGAAACAACAAACAATAATGTGAAATAAAAAAGGTATCGATGGGCTTGAATTTAAGTTATCTGCCTTTCAAAATGACATAAAAGAGCAAAAACAACTTCTTTTCAGGGGCAGATAACTTAAAAAGTAGAGCGGTTACCGCCATTTTTTTTTTTTTTCATAAATTAGTTTCTAATGTAATTCTCTATTATCATGCAAAGTTTTAGAAAATTATCGTGGCTAGTTTTAATTTTTCTTCTCTGGCTATATAGAAAATAACTGCATTGTGTGCGTATGCCTTTAATATTATTTTCAATCTGGTACAGTTTATCCATAATTTGCTGTGGTGTAAACTTGAGCATCTGAAGGGTAGATGGTTACGTATGGTGTGTGACTGTTGCAGTCTCCTATTGCTGAAACAATCCCAGGCTGCACCTGCATCCTCTCGGGAGATGGATGGATCATTGTTGGAGGAGAGATTGAAAGAGATCAACCTCACAGCTGAGGAACAAACGAAAATAGATGCTAAACGCAAGGTGCACTTTTGAGATCTTGGATTAGATTAAATTAGCAGTTAAAGTCTATGAAAACAGAGTTTTGTTGCATAATAGAGGAATATTTCTATTTAATACTGATTTTTGCAATAGTTGCTTTCAGATGACAAATAAAAATACTGCTTTATGTAACACTACAGTGATTTATAATTTATTTACTGTCACTATCCTTCAGATTTCCGTTTTAATCCGATGTCTGGTAAATGCTCATATGATTGTTGAAGATTGTCAGTATCATGTTTTTATCTTGTGAACAGGAACTGGAAGATCTGCAGGCTGCGGTTGATAAAGCATCTGAAGAGCTGGATGAGAAGGTGCGGCGGTACGACCAGGCGCGGGATTACAGCGGATAGTCAGGACAGGCACACAGGGAGAGCTAGACTGGGCACGGTACATTGGGAGGGCTTGTTGTGGCAGGACAGGTACATAATAGGGAAGGCTTGTTGTGGCAGGACAGGTACATAATAGGGAAGGCTTGTTGGGGCAGAACAGGTACATAAGGAGGGCTTAGTAGAGTATGACAGATATGTAGGGCGGGCTAGGTTGGGGGGGGAGGCTTGTTGGGGTAGGACAGGTACATAGGGAGGGGCTTGTTGGGGCAGGACAGGTACATAGGGAGGGGCTTGTTAGGGCAGGACAGGTACGTAGGGAAGGGCTTGTTGGGGCAGGACAGGTACATAGGGAAGGCTTGTTAGGGCAGGACAGGTACGTAGGGAGGGGCTTGTTGGGGCATGACAGGTACGTAGGGAGGGGCTTGTTGGGGCATGACAGGTACATAGGGAGGGCTTGTTGGGGCAAGACATGTACATAGGGAGGGCTTGTTGGGGCAAGACAGGTGTGTAGGGAATGCTAGGTGTGGCAGAAAAGGTCCATTATATTGGCATTTATGTTTTAATGAAGCTCACTTTAATGGAACTACATTGTTCATAATCTGTGTATGTGACAGGATCAACGCACTGGTTGAGCAGGAAGTGAAGCGCCGGATGTTTGAGGAGAAGCTACACCGGGAACACAAGCACCAGATGGAGAGAGAGAGGGAGAAGCAAGAGAGAGAAGAGGAGATCAAGCGACTCAAGGAGGCCCACAACAGAGAGATAAAAAATCTCAAGGCTAGATATGAAAAAAGGTCAGGTTCCATGTTGCTTTTTACCCTACACTTTACTGTTTTTGTAGTTAAGTTTTGGGATGTTAGGGGAACACTGGCACTAGAACCGCAGAAATGCCAATTTTATTGGAATTGCAATTATCAAAAATATGTATGATTTTTTTGTTTCCAGTGCTGTATATTAAAACATGGTAAGGAACGGAATCTGACATCACTTGATTAGGAAAGTCATAACTTTGTACAAATGTATGCTGCCATCATATTCTGTTAATGGTTCGATCAGTCTGATATCCAATTAACACATGATATAATGAATCATTATCAAAAAGCAACTTTAACAAAGAAATAAGGCGAAGTTTTAAGGCAACAGTTTGTACATTTTTATAAGTCTGCTCCATTTTCAACTTCTGACATTTTGCATTATTACTTTGTTATGGTTTCCTTTTGGTAATAATTAACTATTCCATGTGTTAATATCAGAATGATTGAAACATGCATAGAATATAGTGGTAGCATACATATATACAAAGTTACGACCTCTGTAATCAAGTTATGTCAGATTCCATTCCTTACCATGTTCATTATACAGTACAGAGGGACTAAAAATATTGTAATAATTCAAATGAAATTGGTCAATTCTGCACTGTTAGTGCCAGTGTGGGGAAAGACTTAAATACACAAATACATCTAGAGGATAGTTATCATTTTGTAAAGGAAATCCACTTAAATGTTTAAGTATTTTTCATTGGAAATGTGTTGCTATGATAGAGGAATGCTAAGAAAAAAAAAATGATTTTAGGAATAAATCATGAGAATTTGCTGCAAAAAAAAAAATGAGAATTTGCTGCAATATTTTGCCTGCAAATTACTTAGAGTAGGAGGATTGTAGATACATCATATTCAATTTGTATCTTTTATATGACTACATATATCAGGAAGATAAAATACTTGCTTAGCTATGATCCAAAACTTTTGTCTTTAAATTGCAGGACAGGGTCATTTGGAAAGTCTCTAACTCCAACTCACTCCAACCCATATGCTTCAGTAATGGTAAGTCTCTCTTTTAACCAAAGTTGAATGTACTCCTGTTGTTTCTGTCTACCTTTGTAGAAAAGTAAATCTACTTTATAGCTCTCAACTATTCAATGAATATGTGAGCTATTGCAATATAATATGGTTAACCCTTTCCCTCATATAGACTCATTTTGACGCACTCAATAGGTACCACATAAAGCCTGATCTGCAGAAAACCACAGTTAAACCTTACCAAATTTAATTACAAAATCCTCATTTCCAGACCACTGAGGAGCAGTGAACAGCATAAAACCTGATCAGCCTTCGAGTAACTGGTTTTATGTTGTTCGCATAAGTCTTTTCATGGTTTCCTCTATGAGGGAAAGGGTTAAAGATGTGCATGCATGGTAATATCATGCTTATGACTCAGTAACTAGGCATGCATTATGGGATTAATTTTAGACTTCATAAACATATTCAGGGGTATCAGACGATCAAGGTAGATCATTTTTAATATGGGTATGATAAATAGACTACCAACAAACATTTCCAATAGTCTAGCATGCTGTTATACCACCAAAAACATTTCCAATAGTCTAGCATGCTGTTATACTACACATGTACCAGCAAACATTTCCAATAGTCTAGCATGCTGTTATACAGGCAGCTGTTGTTGTTATGGTGATAAAGTATAAATTTATGATTTATTTCCACTAACACATTGTTTTCTTCATTTTGTATGCATGTTTATATGAATGAATTAATGAGAGTTGATATATTTTGCAATAAATTTTCAGTCAGCTGATTATGAAGGGGACACACCTAGAAGGAAGAGTGTAAGTACCTCATAGTTATAGTGTTGTCTACAGCAGTGTAGTAGCAGCTCCATACTGCTCCTCAAAAGGACATTGTTCTGGTGTTATCCATCTGTTTAGCCATCCATGGGTTAAATAAAAAGGGCCTGTCCATTTGTATGCTCCGTCCAGAATCATACCTAAATAACCACTAGAATCGCAATTAGAATTGCGATATCATCGGTTTTCGCAATTCAATCTCATTCTTTTCAAACATTGCAATTCACGAATTGTATTACAAAAGCAAATAAATTTCTATGCGCGTGTTGATACTTAAAAATACAAAATTGCTGCTTTTATGTAAAAAGGTGCATAATATGTGATTTATTCAAAGATATAAGCTTTAATCGGACTTCGGTACAAAATTTGTTACAAAGTTTGAAGATGATTGCAAAAGAAATGTTTTTCATATACCCACACAAGTCTGCAAAGTCTATGCAAGGTTCGAACATTTAACCTTCTATAGCCAGTAGAAAAAATCAGGTTTTTGGTCCTTAGATTTATCAAATTTATCAGGCTTTCAACAAGAATATCAACTTTCTTAGTTATAACAACAAGAGTGGTCAGAAGACAACATAGCTTGCCGTAACAACCCTTTTTGTCTAAGATTTAAGTTTTTGAAAAGTAGGTCAAACTCCAAGGTCAAGGTCACAAGCCACAAGTCATAGTTCCAAATGATAGATCTTGAATTGGGCTATCTACATGTAAAATATCTAAGCTCTATCTCTTAGAATATAAAAAATATAAGCCAGGTTAAAGGTTTGTTCACGGACGACAACGACGAAAATGACACCGGGGGTTTGACATTAGCTCTCCGGACTTTCTTCCCAGATATCAAGCAAAGTGCCCCTTAGCGGAATATGATAAACAAAATTTATTTACATATTGCAATTTAGGTCTTAGAAATGCAGTAAATTAAGATGGCTGATATCTGCCATTTCTTATTTTCGTGTACTAGCCCTTAAAGGTGAAAGGGGAAATAACGCAATCATGTGTCTTTATGTCTTGGCCAAAAAAGGCGAAAGAAAGAAAACGTGCCATATTGTTGTTATTTCGACTTTGGACAAAGACACGAAATCACAAAATATGCCACCTGAAATAAACTTTTGAGGTAACATACTGATTTAAGATTTTTTGATAAAAGATCAGACTTTGGACTGTTGTAATTTGATCTAATGAAGTCCGATCTTCAAAAACTAAACACCAATGGAAAGATCTCTTCACAAACTAAAACTTTTGTTCATATATTTTCTATAAAACATTTTTAGGTTTGAAGCTATTTTGTGCCGATAAAAATAACAATAATCGGTATTATGACCTTGACCTTTGCATATTTTCATCGTTATTTACTATGAGTTTATTTGTATTATTTAAATGCATAAACAGTGAAAAAATGATAAGAGTGAACAAAAAAAAGTCAGTCCTGCAAAAAAGAGGAAACATTCGGATTTACAATTGTTTGATAAAAGGATTAAATTTTGGACTGTGGTAATTTGATCAAATGAAGTCCGATCTTCAAAAACTAAACACCAATGGAAAGATCTCTTCACAAACTAAAACTTTTGTTCATATACTTTTTTTTAAATATTTTTAGATTTGGAGCTATTTTGTGCCAATAAAATAACAATATTTGGTATATGACCTTGACCTTTGCATATTATGCTTGATTTTTTTCTATGATTTTATTTGTTTTATTAAAATGCATAAACAGTGAAAAAATGATGAAGATTGAACAAAAAATAAAGTCAGGAGCAGCAAAAAAGAAGGAAACATATGGATATACAATTGTTTGATAAGAGGATCAAACTTTGGACTGTGGTCATTTGATCAAATGAAGTCCGATCTTCAAAAACTAAACACCAATGGGAAGATCTCTTCACAGACTTAAAATTTTGTTCATATACTTTCTATAAAATATTTTTAGATTTGGAGCTATTTTATGCCGATATAAATAATAATAATTGGTATATGACCTTGACCTTTGCATATTATGCTTGATTTTCTTCCTATGACTTTATTTGTTTTATAAAAATGGATAAACAGTGAAATAATGATGAAGATTGAACAAAAAGTAAAGTCAGGAGCAGCAAAAAAAAGGAAACATATGGATATACAAATGTTTGATAAGAGGATCAAACTTTGGACTGTGGTCATTTGATCAAATGAAGTCCGATCTTCAAAAACTAAACACCAATGGAAAGATCTCTTCATAAACTAAAACTTTTGTTCATATACTTTCTATAAAATATTTTTAGATTTGGAGCTATTTTGTGCCGATAAAAATAATAATAATTGGTATATGACCTTGACCTTTGCATATTATGCTTGATTTTTTTTCTTTGATTTTATTTGTTTTATAAAAATGCATAAACAGTGAAATAACGATGAAGATTGAACAAAAAATAAAGTCAGGAACAGCAAAAAAGTGGAAACATATGGATATACAATTGTTTGATAAGAGGATCAAACTTTGGACTGTGGTCATTTGATCAAATGAAGTCCGATCTTCAAAAACTAAACATTAATGGAAAGATCTCTTCACAGACTAAAACTTTTGTTCATATACTTTCTATAAAATATTTTTAGATTTGGAGCTATTTTATGCCGATATAAATAATAATAATTGGTATATGACCTTGACCTTTGCATATTATAGGTGATTTTTTTTCTATGATTTTATTTGTTTTATAAAAATGCATTAACAGTGAAAAAATGATGAAGATTGAATAAAAAATAAAATCAGGAGCTGCAAATAACCTTAAAGTCATGCTTTTAAAATGTTGATTTTTCGAAAATATTGGTTATGTTTGACCGCATACTGTGGACAAATCATGCATTTCTCAGAATTGCCACACCATATATTTTGTGCGTATATGTCTTGCAAATCATATGCAACAAACAAAATTCCCCTCTCTCATCTCTGAATAAAATGGGGACTTTTTTCGTAGACCTACCCTCATTTCACCGTTTTTTCGAGATTCGAACATTCAACCTCCTGTAGCACGAAAGTTTTATATACGCAATTTTTTTGTAACTATCATATTTTATTAAGTTTCTAACAAGGAACACAATGCAAAAAACCGCATTTGAATCGGACCTCAAATAACAGAGTTATTAGCCCTTAGTAACTTTTACAAAACGCCCCCTAGCGGCAAAACTAAGACAAAAATGAAAATTTTCTCAACGTTAGGATCAAATTCAGATCATAGGACAAAAGTGGTAAAAAAATCAGAAATGTGACTTTTTTCTATCATGGTGATATGCCGTTCACAAAAAAAGGTTAGAAAAATAATAATAAAAAACTAGAACCGCAAAGCGGCATCTTGGTTTTCGCTTTAACTTGACTAGTAAGAGTACTGGTTTCAACTGCAGACATAATTGATTGATATTAACTTTATTCGAATATTTTTGTTAATTGATCAAATTAAGTCCGATCTTCAAAAACTAAACATCATTAGAACGATCTCTTCACGAACTAGAACTTTTGTTCATATACTTTCTATAAAATATTTCTAGATTGAGAACTATTTTGTGCCGATAAAAATAATCGGTATTATGACCTTGACCTTTTTTCATCGTTATTTACTATGAGTTTATTTGTATTATTTAAATGCATAAACAGTGAAAAAATGATGAAGATTGAACAAAAATAAAGTCAGGAGCTGCAAAAAAGAAGCAACATATGGATTTACAATTGTTTGATAAAAGACTGTGGTCATTTGATCAAATGAAGTCCGATCTTCAAAAACTAAACACCAATGGAAAGATCTCTTCACAGACTAAAACTTTTGTTCATATACTTTCTATAAAATATTTTTAGATTTGGAGCTATTTTATGCCGATATAAATAATAATAATTGGTATATGACCTTGACCTTTGCATATTATGTTGTTGTTTTTTTCTATGAATTTATTTGTTTTATAAAAATGCATAAACAGTGAAATAATGATGAAGATTGAACAAAAAATAAAGTCAGGAGCAGCAAAAAAGAGAAAACATATGGATATAAAATTGTTTGATAAGAGGATCAAACTTTGGACTGTTGTCATTTGAACAAATGAAGTCCGGTCTTCAAAAACTAAACATTAATGGAAAGATCTCCTCACAAACTAAAACTTTTGTTCATATACTTTCTATAAAATATTTTTAGATTTGGAGCTATTTTATGCCGATATAAATAATAATAATTGGTATATGACCTTGACCTTTGCATATTATGCTTGTTTTTTTTCTATGATTTTATTTGTTTTATAAAAATGCATAAACAGTGATATAATGATGAATATTGAACAAAAAATAAAGTCAGGAGCAGCAAAAAAGAGAAAACATATGGATATACAATTGTTTGATAAGAGGATCAAACTTTGGACTGTGGTCATTTGATCAAATGAAGTCCGATCTTCAAAAACTAAACATTAATGGAAAGATCTCCTCGAAAACTAAAACTTTTGTTCATATACTTTCTATAAAATATTTTTAGATTTGGAGCTATTTTATGCCGATATAAATAATAATAATAGGTATATGACCTTGACCTTTGCATATTATGTTGTTGTTTTTTTCTATGAATTTATTTGTTTTATAAAAATGCATAAACAGTGAAATAATGATGAAGATTGAACAAAAAATAAAGTCAGGAGCTGCAAATAACCTTAAAAGTCATGCTTTTAAAATGTTGATTTTTCGAAAATATTGGTTAAGCTTGACCGCATACTGTGGACAAACCATGCATTTCCCGAATTCGCCACCCCATATATTTTGTGCGTATATGTCTTGCAGATCATATTCAACAAACAAAATTCTCCTATCTCATCTCTGAATAAAATGGGTAGGTTTTTGGTAGACCTACCCTTATTTCACAGTTTTTGCGAGATTCGAACTTTCAACCTCCTGTAGCACGAAAGTTTTATATACGCAAATTTTTGAAACCTATCATATTTTATTGGGCTATTTACAAGGAACATTGTGCAAAAACCGCATTTGAATCGGACCTCAAATAATGGAGATATTGCTTATTAAACATTTTCATATAAAACGCCCCCTGGCGGGAAAAGCAAAACAAAAATGAAAATTATCTCGACGTTAGGATCATCTTCAAGTACGTGGTTATTACTGATAAAAGTTTCATAGATGTGGCTTTTCTCAACTCGGAGCTATGCCGTTCACAAAAAGGGGAAAAAAAAAAAAAAAAAAAAAAAAAAAAAAAAAAAAAAAAGAAACAGAACGAGAACAATAGGTTTTCGCACAGCGATGCGAAAACCTAAAAAAAAAATAAAACAGAAGAAGAACAATAGGTTTTCGCAAGCGATGCGAAAACCTAATTAGACTGCATTTGATGAAAAGATAAATCTGCATGATATATTTTTCATGTGCTGATGCTACTTTTTCTAAATACTTGTATTAGCTGCTTCATCTTCTCCTGTGTCAGAATTATTATGCCCCACAGAAGCAGGGCCTATATAGGAATGGTGTCTTGTCACAAAGTGTTCTACACTCACATTACATCATGTTCTGCACTCATATTACAGGAAAACATGGTGGGATGTGGGAGTATAAGTCAACTTTTGTGATGGTTCTAGTTAAGAATAGCATGCAGAAGGATCAATCTGCAAGTAGCTTACCAGCTGAGCAGGTTTTATACTTTTCACTGCATCTCTTTCCACTTGAGATGAAAAAGTAATTGTATAATCTTTCAAAGCTGAGACTTTTTATATAAATTAATAAAACTATATAGATTGCTTATAAATACATGTAAGTACAATAAAAAGGATATCTATTCACCTTTAACAAAAAGTGGACTTCATTCTGATGGTATACCAGTACACATGATAAAGTCATATTCTGGCAGTTATGTTTAAGATATTTTTGACTGTACACCACTGTCATGCTCTGATTTATATGTGTGTCTGTTTTGCTATGCATACAGACGGGTAGCCTGTTACAGAGTCTGGATGCCACGCCCCCTCCGACAGTCCACATTGTTATCCCCATGTACCGCCTCCAGTCCTATGGCTCAGACACGCACTATGAGTATGAGGTCAAGGTCAGTGTCATTAGAAACTTGTAATACTGTAAGATCATTAATTTTCGTTGGCATTAAATTTCTTCAATTATGCACTTAAGGGAATTTCGTGGGTGCATTTAATTGTGGATCTATGTTCTAGAAAACGTGAGGTTGATATAAGAGACAAGTTTTCATGGGCATTAATATTTGTAGATAAAACCCTTCATGAAATCAACGAAAATTAGTGTCCCATTAAAATTAATGATTCCACAGTAACAATGTCATATAATTATCTTCTTCTTTAGCTAGAAATATACAAAAAAGAGTTCCTCATATTTATTCATTTTTAAATATGGTCCATTTTTCTATGTACATGTATTAGTGCATTTAATTGATATCTAATCACTGCCCTGGATTAAGTGATTTTTGTTACATGCAGATTGTAATTGGGGAAGATGTGTGGTCCATCATGCGGAGGTACAGCAAGTTCCGGGAGTTCCACCAGAACCTCAGGACCAGGATACCTGAGGTACGACCCATACTAATAATTACACACAGCCATTGTCACATGCTGTCTGGTATCAGATATACCGTCGTGGTTTGGTTTTCTAATATGACAAAGTCTAGTGTATGATGTAGTTTTAATAGATTAATACTTGATGGCTTGAGTGATATACCAGTATGTTTTGACATGTGTACTACAGTTGAATTTGTATTACCGTTCACCTGTTTTAAGCAGTCAACCTACATTTAGCGGTCAGTTGTGATATTACCATATTAGCATTTAGTTAAATGTGTAACTTTCATTTAGCAACCACCCTTGTTATGCGGTCAAATACTTTTGTTCCTTTGACTGACCCCTTAAGACAGGTTTGACTGTATATGTGTATCTTTCTCAATTTCGTATATCTAAAATGTTAAGGAACAGTTCAGAGAATGGCATCTCTAACAAACGCTGGAATTGAATCTAACTCTAGTCAATCACTACTGATATTACTTGCATATAATTAAATTTATGTTTTCCATCCTACAGGTCAGTGCCTTAGTTTTTCCACCCAAAAAATTCTTCAGCAAGACAGAAAAAGTTGCAGCAGAAAGACAAAAACAGCTGGAGGTAACTCATTCTGTTCCCTTTTCAACAAAAGAATAGACATTTCAGAGACCGATGTCTGAGATCAATGTTGATTAATATGCTATAATTTTTTAAGTATATTTTCTTTCGATTCATAGGAAACAGTTTTTGCTTATACCACATTTTTCTTCAAAATATTTATACCCCATTTGATGAAGTGAGTGATGTTTCTATGCGCAGGGAAGTGAGGCTATAAAGGAATCAAGTTTTCCTGTCCCAGCCTGCTCTACAAAAAGTTCATTACCTTTTCATACTTGTGAATTTGGGCAGTTTACTTGGGGTATTTATCACTCTAAGTGATAGCACTAGTGTCTTTCTGATTTCGCTTGCTGGTCAATATCAAGATATTAAATACCAGTGTCAATTTCCTGCATGTCTTTGGTTTTGTCTTTTGAAAAATGATGTAACAGCTCATCAATTTTCTTCTAATTAATTGATGTAGCAGTCATGCCGAAACATCCAGCACATTTCATAGTTGCCATCTTTAAACCTGAAAATCACTTATACAAACATGAACAAACCTTGTAATGTGAGTTATGAAAGATCTGTGCCCGTCCCTTTCAGTTCTACCTGCGGAGCGTACTGGAGATCTGCTGTAAGGTGCCCTCCTGTCCCCTGCATCCTTCTAGAAACAAGTTCCTCTCTAAACAGGTGTTGTGTGACTTTGACCCTTTCTTCAGGAAAGGGCTGTTTGAACCCTCTAAGTATGGCACCACGTGAACACAGGGTCCCACATCCAGTGACACGATATTACTGGACAAGTGGAGAGGAGATATATCAGTGTAACTATGACACCCATGGTTCGTACAGATCTTGAAAAACTCTTGAATTTGATGTCTGACTTGAAAAGCCCTTGAAAATCACATTTTGCCTGAAGAACCCTTGAAAATACCCTAAAATTGAACTTAAAGGCCTTGAATTTAAAAACTTAAACATTGATCAGAAAAAAGTGTTTATAAAGTTGTTAAAAATCGAAGGAAACATATTTTTATTGGCGTAAAAGCATTAGTTTCAGTTTATGTAAGTCCTTAATTTTGAATTTTAAGGCCTTTAAAACCCCTTGAGAAACCCTTAAATTTTGCTTCAGAAAATTTGTATGAACCGTGACACGGCAACCATTGTTTATGTCTTATTTATTCATATTTAAATTACTATTTATCTACAGAGAATATTATATACATGTATCAAATTTGATGAGAATTTTTAAAAAGAAATTCAGATCTCTAAAAACATTATTCATATTTGTTTGTTATATGTTTTCTGGGTCTGCAGTCAAAATATGATATCAAATGTAAAAATGAGATATTAATTGTAAAAATGAGATAACATGTAAAGAAGATATTAAATGTAAATATGAATTTCATAATATATTTTTATAATATCAAGAAGGAAATGATTTTCATGACCCTTGCCAAGTCTTATACACCGATATGTATGTTAAATAGTCCTTTATTTTTACCTTTAGACAATGAAATAGTTATGAATTTTGACATAAAAGGCACCAAAACAAAATATTTTGGGTGATGTAGTTTTGTTGTTGACTAGGAAAAATTGTCAAGTAAGAAAGAAACAATTTGGTAAATTTATGATTTTGTATCAGTTTTAGACTTAACACTTGACTCACCTGTATTTCATGATTACTTTCAGTTTTGCTCGTTAATTTCAGCTTTTGTGCGATATATCAGTATATAACACAGTCTTGTTTGCCATGCTTTTGTTAAACTCCACTTTGACAGTATGTTTATTTCTTACATTTTCAATAATCAGTTTTTTGCTAGAAGCTGGATTACAGGCTAAGGCAGTGAAGTTTTTGCTTATATTTTTTGTAATATCAATACCTGACTGTCCATATATACAATGTTAATCTCTTTAATGAAATACATGTGTATAAATATATCTGTTTACAGTGTTATTCAGGTGACATGGCTCATGTTTGATGGACAAAGGTTAATTGCTTTCTTCCTTTTGATATAAAGGTGGGAAAATATATCACCATATCAAAGTAAATATGTTTCTTTATATAAAATATACTATATGAAATATATCAATATACTGGGAGCTACTGTGAAAATGCTTCATCCTCTTTTATTTCTGTATGTATTTGGAACAGTTTTGCAGTCAACCTCAATATTCCAGGAGGAGGTGATTTACCTGTATACTCCTATATACAGAAGTTGGTAAATGCACAGGTGGGTAGATATATTGCCCTATGTACATGTATTATGATAGTTGGTAGTTAAATACAATAGAACTACCTGTTACATTCCAACATAACTGCAGTAATGGGGAAGAATCTCTTGATAATATGATGGTACTCTCAATAGAATTGTCATCTATGCATGCTGATATTTTGTCATCACTAGTCTGTAATTCATTTTTACACCTATTTATGTTGTTAAAAGTTCATTTCAATGAATAATTGCTTATGATAGTCGCTTATATTTGATATTTGTAGCTTGGTATGACTATAGGCTTAGAAAAAAAGTAAATTTGCTTTTGTTGTCTTTAATAGAGTTGTTTTTATACCAAAAAAAGGGGGTTTTCATAGATTCCTGTATAATACATAAACACACTTCACTCATTGTTACAGAAGCAATACACACTGTGATGTACAGCTATGAGAGCCTTCATTATCAGTCATTATTTTAGATCCTACCTGATGTATAGACGAGTATGGCCTGGCCATATGATTTTCTTATTTATATTCTACAACAAAAACAACAAGCAAATTATTTTATGTCCGTCTACAACTTGTACAAGTTCATCATTTTTTTTTTCTTGTACAAAGATATTTTTCACACTGTATGTGTCACCTGCTGTAAGCAGAGGTGACACATAGGGATCACTTTTCCATTGTCAGTCTGTCTGTCAGTCACACTTTTTCCATCACGCTTCAGCTAGTGACACGTGTTCCAAAGAACACTCTGGTTGATTGATTTTTACATTCTTGCCGCTTGTTACTGTAATCAGGGATTGGAAGCTAAGCAATATTTATTTCTTACTTAGTCTTGATTCTTTTTCCTTTCAATTGAATTTTTCTTATAACTTGGTATTATCGATTACAAAATCAGTTTTTAGCGATAGTTTCATAGCAATATGTCCGATATGAAGTTGGTTTTAAAAGATTAAATATGTAAATTGAAGTTTAGTTCTTTATTCTAAAGCTGACCAAGTAAATATGATTATATAAAAATAAAACAGACCTATGAGAAATGATGAAATATACAATTATCAGTTATGTATGATATCATTTATATTCAAGTTTTGCTTTTTTTTCTTTCAGAGCAAATTGCAATGTATTTGTCACCAAGAAATGGTTATGTGTTTTTTTTTTATTTGAGGGAGTTGTTAAAGTAAAAGAAAATAGATTTTTAATATTTTATTTATAAAACTTGTCATATTTAGAAAGCAACATACTGATAAAGTAATTATGACACTTTGTCTTCCAATATTGCATGCCATGTTAAATTGGGTATTAAAGTCCTTAACAATAAAGTAAACTTTATTTTGTTTCACTTCACAGTTAATGTTTAACCTTGGTAACAGGGATTGCTAAGTGTGAGGGTCTTTGTTAAATTATCAAAATAGTTATAAACCCTTTAACCCTTTCCCTTATAGAGAAAACCATGAAAAGACCTATGCGAACAACATAAAACCAGATCAGCCTGTTCGCTGCTCCTCATTGGTCTGGAAATGAGGACTTTATAATTAAATTTGTTAAGGTTTAACTGTGGTTTTCTGCAGATCAGGCTTTATGTGGTACCTATTGAGTGCGTCAAAATGAGCCTATATGAGGGAAAGGGTAACACTCCTTGCTCAAATTCAACCAACAATACTTGGTGCATGATGAGGCTGACATGAATTATTACCTTAAGAGCTAATTATAGTTATTAAGAAATGAAGTATTTGGGTATTTTTAATTAGCGACACAAGAATAGTGAAATTTGTCCTAAATATTAAAGTATTACATAGTGCTAAGTATTGATTGTGGATCTTGAGCCTGACTTTATAGGCACTTATGTTTTTGAGTAAAATCAAGTCTTTGCTTCTATGCATTAAAAAAAAAAAAAAATAGATTTAAAATAAAATGAAGAATTCAGCATTACATTGTAGTAATTATACAATGTATCAAACTACACTGAAGTTACAAGTGTAAACATTGAATGTTTTTCAGCTTGATTTGGATCAGTTCATTTTCAGAATCCAATTAGGGGGATACAAGGAGTTTGTTGGCAAATATTTGTAGACAATCTGAGTGACATTTAGTTTTGTAGATTTAGCAGCTTTGTTATTTGTTAAAATGTCAATGAAAATATTAGATGTATTGTTTAGGGGCCAATATTTGTTTTTGTTTTATGTCAGCCTGCTTAATGATATTGTTTACACTTGTTAATTTGTTTTGTATATTAATGTTAATGTCTTTTGATGTGTTAAATGGCACATGGGATGAAGTAAGTATGAGGGATATTCCAGAAGTTCACAGAGTTTTTGCTCCAAATTTTATTCACAGAAATACAAATTACCTAAAGCAATAGCATTATATTATGGTATAAGTATCAATTTCATCATGAATTCAATCAATAAAAATCAAATTTCTTACAAAAATTTTGTTTTTTTTATTAAAAATCTAGAGGAAAATCCACAAACTTTTAGAACCTTTTGACTGCTTCTTCAAATTTTTTTTTTTATGTATTCAAATACATTTATAGAAACTGACATACATTTGTGTACTGTTAAACATATATATATCTTGATATGTTTTAAGAACTGCTAATTCTAGTTTTCAAATTTCAAGTTTTAGCAGGATAAGAGAAATATATTTTGAGTGTCAGTAAGTGGTGAAAAAGAAAACATGGGTTTCATATGTTTCAATGTGCAAGAATATCTGTCATGTGAAATGAGGCCACTCAAGAAATCCATTGTCATTTATACTTACAGCTAGGACCTAACACCAATAGACCATTTCACTTAGAAATGAGACATATATCAACGAGCATTTCCCAAACACTTAATCTACATACTGGTGTATAATTCCACAAATTGTTCAGTGGGAAATAAACATACATTTGACATTTTTCCCCAGTCACTGATTGGTCAGTTAAAATCAGCGACTTATACCAGGTTTGCCGATCCTCTGGTGAAATGGTGTATGTGTGGTACTTCCTGTATTTCACTAAGTGTAGACATATTCACATTTTTTATTATTAAATCTATAAATTCATCTAATGTCATATAATTTTTCATATGCAAAAAAAAAAGAGTTTGATGACTTAAAGAACATGATTTTAAAAAGAAATATTAAAAAAATACATCTATAAATCTAAGGCCAACACAGTGTTTGATGGTGTTGCCTTGAGATGTTTATGTTTCCCTGTACTGTAATGTGATTATACTTCATGCTTGCATAAATTTCCTTCTTAAAAATATTAGAAAATAGCCAGACTTTGCACTGCTCACAGCACGATCATCCTTACAGAAGTTAACACCCAGTCAGGCTGAAAATAACATTTACATTGTACATGTTAAATCAGGCTTGTACTGGTTTCAAACAAAGATGAGAAAATATGTATACATGGGTAAAAGATTTTAAGAATTTTCATGAACTTCAGGGTTTTCAGATTGCCAAATTACTTCTTTAATATTCTATATAAAACTATATTTAAAAAAATTGCTTTCAGGATTTATTTTTTTTTAATTCCAACTTTTACCCATGTGCATATGCCATCCACTGAAAGCCTAAAGGGCTCATCAGCATATATAAAAAGAGGACTGATAAGCTCATCTGGCTTTCAATGGATGATGTGTTTAACCCTTTCCCTCATATATACTCATTTTAACGCACTCAATAGGTACCACATAAAGCCTGATCTGCAGAAAACCACAGTTAAACCTTACCAAATTTGATTATAAAGTCCTAATTTCCAGACCACTGAGGAGCAGCGAACAGCATAAAACCTGATCAGCCTGCGAGTTACTCGCAGGCTGATCTGGTTTTATGTTGTTCGCATAGGTCTTTTCATGGTTTCCTCTATGAGGGAAAGGGTTAATGGGTACATTTCTCAATGAACATTTTAGATCAGTTCTGGTCAGTGATTAAGAAATCCTATTTGTCAGATGACTTTGCTATTATTGTGTCTATTGTTACTATTGTATGTATTTTTACAATGATCTGCACAGTGCCTGATTATACATGTTTCTCTATGCCTGATTATATTGCACAGTGCCTGTTTTTCCTCAGTGCCTTCATTATTTCCATAATATACATATTTATATTGTTATTGACATATTTTGTTCAATTTTAAAACAAATCATACAGTTTCTTTACCACACCACAGAATTTATATGGACATTTTGTTTACTGGGTATGACATCCTCAAGGGTATGCTGTTGCAAAACACAATTGATATTAATTTACTTAACCCTTTCCCTCATAGAGGAAATCATGAAAAAGACCTATGCGAACAGCATAAAACCAGATCAGTGGTCTGGAAATGAGGACTTTATAATTAAATTTGGTAAGGTTTAACTGTGGTTTTCTGCAGATCAGGCTTTAT
>CM037785.1:61778289-61828289 GCA_021229015.1 Solen grandis
ATACACACAAAAAACCCATCCCTTTAAATTGATTAATATGATTCAATTCAATTCAATGCTTTATTTGCATAACAAAATACATTGTTTTGCAATTACAGACATATATATAAATAAATTTGACGGTACAAACATTAAGTACAAACACCTCGACTCTGTATGCATAAAAAGAGAAAAAGCGTGGCTGAAAATATTATAAACATGTAACAATTTGTATATATCATGCAATCCTTGTCATTACACCAGAATAGTATCAGGCAGGTATTGAACAATAAATAATGAAATACACTTAAATGATTTTACAATAGCTATGTCAATCACGTGATAAAATTTCTAATGGTCACTCAACTGCAACGACCGTGTACTATACACGTGACTCTGTAAACGCTGTTAAACTAGGTTTGCGCCTGGGCGCATTTAAGGTAACATTTATTATCATTATTGTTGTTTTTAACATTGTTGTATATCAGTCAATATTTCATTTATAAGATAAGATAAGTTAATCTTTTATTATAGTGACATGTGTACATATATATAAATATCAACACATTTCATGTACAAATGCAAAATACACCCGGCCCAACGGGCCTATATGTCACCTTTTTATACTACAAAAAAAAATGTTTTATCAATGCCAATTTAATGCTCTTAATTTTCTCATATTTTAAAACATAATGACATGTACAATTTAAGTTATTTATTGATATATTAACAAAATCAACAATGATATTTTTTAAACTCCATGCAGAATAAATAATTTGACACATGATGCGGTTCGTGTCTTGTTGATTATAAAGTACAACACCCATTGTAGCTGATCCTTGCTCAGACAGACTAATTTTAAATTTAACACCTCGATTAACTATTATATTAGCATTTTTTAAACTTCATAAAACTAAATGCTTATGTAGATTCATTACTTCTCTTAATCATGGAAATGTGGATAAACTTAGCTAATTTTCTTAATATGCATTGATTCGTACTTGCAATATTTTTTTAAAATTTGTTAATGGTAGGGCCAAGAGCAATAATACTTTGGAAAACATTTAATTCTCAAATCTCTGTAGTGTGGACAAACTAATAAAGATGATATTCATTCTCAACTTCTTCCATATTGCATTTTTGGCATAATCTTTCTTCTCTCGGAATTGATCTTATTCTTCCTTCTTCTATAAGCAGTTTAGATGCAAAACATCTGAATTTTGATAAAGAAATTCTATGTTTCACGTTTAAAACACAGTTCAAGTACGACTCTTTTACAAAACATGTCTTAAACAATCTGTATGTATCTAATTTGTTGCTATTCTATAACTCTTCAAACCATGATTGTATATAAACATCACAAATTCTGTGTATTATACTTTTTAAAACAAATTAAATCTATGCTCATGGTATTTAAGATAAAAGAAAAGCCTAAATTATGTAACATTCTCTCCAAACTTTTCATCCAACTATTAGTAAATTTACCATTTTGGTCCTTATTTGTTACTAATTTGTATATTTAAGAGTTAGGGTCATTTATTATTTTAAACCAATATTTTAGTATGCATATAAGCCTTTCTATGTATATAGGAAGACGTCCAAATTCACCAAATATTGCTGCATTAGTTGTAGTTTGTCTAATAATCAAAGAACTTGTTTTAAAAATTTAACGTAAACCCTTTCTATGCCAGGTGCTTTATGAAATCCCCAAATTTCGGCCCCATATGATAAAATTGGCATTATCATCGAATCAAACAATCTGATTTTTCATTTACTTTTAAGTTAACTTTACTAAACAAAGAATTAAGAGTATATAGTGCTTTCAATGATTGCTTTGATAAATGTTTTTGACTTTATTGAAGGATGTGTTACTGGATAATGTTACTCCTAGATAATTAAAATCATGAACTATATTTAATTTCGTATTTTTGTAATATATATAAAAACTTTCTGTCCTTCTACCCTTTTCAAATGACAGAACTACTGTTTTATAAATGTTGACTGAAATTCCCCATTGGTCACAATAATCTGATAGCATATTTACTTGATTTTGAAGGCCTTCAGTAGAAGTGGAAAATAACACGGTATCATCAGCAAACAGAAACGTAAATAATTTGATGTCATCAATAAAAAAAAAAAAGGGACCCCCTTTAATTAGTTATTTTCAAAATATGAAGTGTAACAGTTGTTGACTTTTACACATGCTTTAACATCATTGTACATTGAACGTAATATTTTCAACATTTTGCAAGATATCCCACTACGTATTAGTTTAACTCATAAAGGAGCTTTTTTAAAATCGACAAAACAACAGTATAATTTCTTTTTATCAGTATTAATAACTTTATCTATGATAGCATTTAGGATGAAAACGCAGTCTATAGTACTCCTTTTTGACGAAAACCATATTGTATGTTTGTAAGAATATTACTTTTCTCTGACCAATCCCTGAGAATATTAATTAATATGACAGAAAATCTTTTAGAAAATATACTGATTAGAGTTATCCCTCTATAATTATTGACTAAGTTGGGATCACCTTTCTTCGGTACTGGTACGATTACACCATTAAGACAGTTTTGAGGGTATGATGATGTAGCATATTTGTAGTTGAATAACTTACACAGTACAGGTGCTAATATTTCAGAACTTTCCATAAATATCTCTGGGACTAACTTGTCAATGCCTGGGCTTTTGCCTGTTTCTAACGATTTTATAGCATTTACTACTTCGTTTGTATCAATGTCTTTATCAAGTTCATTTAGATAATTATCAGAGTCATCGTTTGAAAGCTCATTTTCAACCTGTGTATTACTAAATGAATCACTTCCAAGAGGCTACTAAAATGACGGTAAAACTCATTCAAACTTATATTTCTAGGTTTATGTCGCTGACTGTTAACCTTTTTAATTTCTTTCCAAAATTGTCTAGGCTGTTTCTCTGCTAAATTTTGAAAGTTTTTACTTTGATTTATATTATATTTACTTTTAGCGATACTTTTCGCTCGTTTATAAATAGTATTATACATCTCTTAATTTTAACACTTCCTCTATTCTCAGATGATCTGTATTTTCTATAATTTTTACATGCTAATTTATATTCACTTTTAGCTTTTATACATTCATCATTGAACCAGGGACTTTTGCACTGGTTATTTGTTTTACATGAATAGTTTCTGGTTATTTTACTGGTCTTGCCATATAACGAATCATAGAGTATGAAATATCTTTTCAACACCAGTATCGAGAGACATAGTGCAATTAGTTATATTGTCAACAATAGTATTTATGTTATTTATTTCTTTGTGTATTAGCTCTGTAAATAAATGTGCATTTTCTTAATCAAAATGTATTTTATCAATGTAAATAGTATCAAAACTGACACTTTCTTTCTTACCAATAAGCAAATTGGTTTGTACTGGAGCATGTGTAGAACAATATGTTAGTAGATGCTTTTCAGATCTTCTGAATTTCTATCTTCTTAACCCTTTCCCTCATATAGACTCATTTTGACGCACTCAATAGGTACCAAATAAAGCCTGATCTGCAGAAAGCCAGACTCAAACCTTACCAAATTTAATTGTAAAATCCTCATTACCAGACCACTGAGGAGCAGCGAACAGCATAAAACCTGATCAGCCTGCGAGTTACTCGCAGGCTGATCTGGTTTTATGCTGTTCGCATAGGTCTCTTCATGGTTTTCTCTATGAGGGAAAGGGTTAAGTTGTAATTATCACTATTATAAACAGCGAATATTATTTGTTGTTTCTTTCTTTCTTTATGCAATTTAACTACTATCCCTGTAATCGTTAAAGAGTAATTAGCAAGATAGTCTTCAGTTTTGTATTGTACTTGTTTAGAAGTGCTTTGTAGTGTATCATTTATGTTTGTTTATGATTTGTTTGTACAAAGATGATTAACAAATAAAGATGTTTGACATGATAATTATGTACATTGTACATGTACTAACACGAGTGAGAACACCAGGTTTAAACTTAAGTTATTTTACATCGATTACGAAACATAACATAACATAACATACTTTATTCGGCATTAAATAGCATACAGCATATTCATAGCCTACAGTACATACAATGTGGTGGTATTTAAGTTATTACTACAGTGTTTTTACAGAGAATTATATAATTAGATCAAATAGAGTCCAATAATTGAAATAGCTAGCTGTTTCTTATCTTAAAAGCAAAATAAATATATTTAGAAAGTTTGTTAAGAATAGTATTAGAAGTACATGTCATAATCGATATAAATTTTTGCATGCATGGCCAATGGCAATAATAGGATGGTAAAAACTTTTTTCTTAATGAATAATATTTTGGGCAGACTAAAAAGAAATGGTATTCGTTTTCTACTGTTTGCATATTACATTTTCTACAAATTCTTTCTTCTTTAGGAATATTTAAATGTCGACCTTTTTCTATTGCTAAATCATGAGACGAGGTTCCAAATCTTGTGAGAGCAATTCTGTATTTATTCATATTTATACAAGTGAGGTATTTTTCTAACGTAAGAGTATGTTTAAATTTATTGTATGAATATAGTCGGTTAGATTCATTTATGCGCGCATGCCAGTTTTGGTTGAAAATATCTAATATTCTTTGTTTTATAAATTGGAAGTTTATTGTCATGTCATTTTGGTATCTCCATAAGTCAGTCAATCCTAAGTTGTTTAAAATATATTTTACATGCCAGGTCCAATTTAGTCCATAATAGTTGATATTATTTTCAGTATCGCTTTTTAACATATTTTTTTTTTAATTTTCCAATTTTATTTTAAATTGTCTATATATATTTAATGGATACCTTTCTGTTTCTCCATATAAACAGTCAAGATTAGTATTTTTATTAACGCCTAATATCTTTCTTAAAAATTTACAATGTATAATATCAAGGTTTTTACAATCGTGATATCCAAATATTTCCGCACCGTAGTGTAGAATAGATCCTACCAGTGAGTCGAACAGTTTACATTTATTTTTAATAGTAAGTTCAAGTTGATTATATGTTATAAATAAATTATGCAAAGCTTGTTTTGAATGCTCGGCTACATATTTTTGCGTTCTATACCAGCCACCGTTTTATATAAAGTAATTCCAAGATATTTAAAAGAATCAGTTATATCTAGGGTAATATTATTATACTTCAGGTTAACTTGTGATGGTCTTCCTTTTTCAAATATCATGATTTTAGTTTTTTTCGTATTTAGTTTAAGACCCCATTTGCAACAATAAGTATGTAAATCGTTGAGTAATGATTGTAGAGCTTCAGTTTTATGGGCAAAAATTACCGCGTCGTCCGCAAATAGGAGAAGACATAATTTTACATCATCTATTGTAAAAAGGTTATTGATATCAGTATTTAAGTTTGATGTAATATCGTTGAGGAAAAATAAAAATAATATCGTGGAGCAGGGGTCTTGCAACTTATCTTAATCAATTTTCAATTTTTATTTTCAATTATTTTATTAGCATAAACACATATGTTTATCGCCATACAAATACAATAAATAGTGCAATCATGGAATGCATTCATATCAAACATGAGAAAAACATGTACATTTATCATTTGAAATGTGGAAACATATCACATGATCTTATATAATACCATTAATCTAGTGGACATTTTTTTTTTTTTTTTTTTTTGCTGATTCTCTTTTACAATTTGCAAGATATTCAAATTTAGCTAATTTTTTTATTGATACCTGACTGTTCATTCTGCATTAATGTAACAAATTTATGTAATGTTGGTCAAGAACAATAGTAACATGGTAAAATCTGATTGCGTAATTTCCTATAAAATGGACAAACTAAAACAAAATGATACTCATTTTCAACAACGTTTATATTACAAAAAGGACAAATTATATTTTCTCTTTCAATATTTCTTATACGCCCTTCTTCTATAGCTAATCTATGAGAAGAAACTCTTATTCGAGTTAATGCCTATCATATGAGAATGATTATCAATTTGCATTAAATAAGGCTCAGGTTCAAAACTTATTTTTATATAATTTGTTGTTGTTGTATTGGGGTTTACCTCACTGCGATAGTATTTCAATCATATAGCGAAGTCCAGCTAATTACAGGTGCATTGAGACCCCGAGTACACAGAAGTACCCGGGTAGAATCACCGAATACATGCGTACGTGACCGGGACGCTTTGGTGGGAAGCGAAGCGCGTTACCACTACGCTATCCAGGCACCCCAGATGATATTCGATCCGCCCCCTAAGGATTTTCTCACCGCCCATTCAAATTTAGCAATCTGATTGAACCTTCAAGTGAAATGTTAAAAAAAAGGCTTCTACTTACACGTAACTTCGTTAGTAGCTACGATCAACACACAAACGTTCTTTGTGTAAGTAAAATGATACACAAATGATCTTGAACTGATTTGTTTTTGAAAGCGACAAATCTATTCATTATTTTATGTTGAGGTATTTCTTTGTGAAGCACGTTCTGAAGAAGTAAAACACATGTGGTGTAATATAGAACGGATCCGGATCTAAAAAAACAACAACTATCAATTGTTGAACAATATACTCGTACTTGCACCAAGAATGTTATGTTTATTTATTTCTATTTTCTTTAAAAAAAAAATCCTTTTGTTATATGTTCATTTTTTTTTTTTTTTTTTTTTTTTTAGGAAAAGTATTCAGTTCTTTTCTATTCTCTCTACTTGGTGAAAACTTTGAGTTTGGCTTATCTCTGAAAAAGCCGAACATTTTTAAACTGTCCATCATGCGTGACCTTCGTAACAGAGCATTGCGTGGATGGAGATGCATTTTCTGAATATTGTGACATTAAGTATGTAAATCTGTTTTAATATTCTACAAGGAAATTTGTTTATTCCATATGGTTGATGACTTGTTTAGTTTATATATATTTATGTTTGTTCTAAAAGTATATCATTACATAGGTATAAGTATCATACATGCAGCAGGTTTCCGGTTTAACGTAGCTTTTATTTCATAAACCATGCTCTGTGTATATGTTTTCCTACTATAACTGTAAATAAGTGTTCCATTTTGATATTAATGTTCTACAATGTTGGAAGCTACAATAATTATGTATAGGTAGTTAACTTACTTGCATATACATGTAACTCCCAGACATCCGCTGTATACAACGATTAGTGAGCCTAATGGACAGAGAGGGTCGATGTTCGCGTTACGGCTGAAAAAAAGTCTACGATACGCCCAAATGGTTATGGAGTGCGTTCAGTATGAAAAATTGTAAGCCAGACACATTGTATGTCTTAAACTACCTCACTGAACGACCCGACTGAACACGACCTAGTAAGCAATAGTACTAAGCAAACAATAAGCTCAGCAAGCAATTAGTCTGGTTCCCGTCGTACTATCCTACGTAATAGTACGTCTGGTTGAGGCTGAGAATGGAAAATGGCGGCGTTTAGTGGAAGCGGCATTGAAAATGTAAATGAGTATTATTATTGTTGAAAATCTGGCAAATTTGTTTATGTGCTTGAATTAGTATAGAATTGAATTGAAAAGTATTCTTATGGTAACTTTTTGTTTTTGCCTAGCGTAAATATATGAAAACAAGCTCTCTATAAAAGTGCACCAAAATCGGACATTGTAAAACGCCGTTTCGATTTCGGATGATGTTTTTCTCAAAACTTCTGGCATATTCCTCCTCAGTTTAACCATGTTATACTGTTTTATATTCAACTATGGAAATACACATACTTTCAGCAATTATTTACAGTTTAGTTCTCCAATATATACTGCCTTTGTGTTTGTCTTCTGTGTCGGATTGTTCGGGGATGATTTCTAAATAGGCAGACTAGTCCACATTTGTGTACCCGTAATTTGTGATATCGTTCTACTTTCGATTTAGCGATATCCCCCCTACGGGTACGCAGAGGCGTGACACCCAATACAGAAAATAGCATGTCGCGCTGAGCGGCTCATTGATGGGACTAAATAGGCAGGGGAGTATGTAACACCTATAAGGCCCTAAAAGTAACCTATTTCACGTTTTTCCTTCATTATATCTGATATTTTGCATTTTTTATTTTCCATGTTACATCAGTTTATAATATAAAATGTAAAATGTCACAACGTAAAATAATATGAAATGTTAAATAACTTCCTCACATCTATCCTGTGGGGACCTAATATCGTGGGTCAAAGCCTTTCAACAGCTATATAAAAAGCGAAACTATATTTCATAGCAAGGAATAATATAGGATAATTTAATATAAAGATCATGCTATGTAAATTGGTGCAGAAAATATTGATTCAATCATTGTATTATCTTAAACCCTTTGAAAATGCCTTTAAATTAGAGTTTCAAAACCGGCTAAAAGTCATAATGATGATTGGAAATAATCTGACAAGACATTTCAATCAGTCATTGATTATATGTAAACGACTTGTTAACCATGATCACTTGTATGTAGAATGTGACTTTGAAAGCAAAAAAATCTTAATTTAATAGACAAAGATACTATAAAAGATAATTGATTACAAAAGACAAGAACTAGTAGGCTATTTATGCAAGATTGAAAAAAAAAATCATAAAATTATGAGGATCAAACTTACAAAAAGAATTCAGAAACAAAGTAGATTTAGTGTAAATATTGTTTCTTTTTATCTTTTATTTCTTGGTACACATACCTACCAACAAGGAGAGAAATTAGAGGAATTGATTTTGAAGGAACACAATCCATGATCGCCAACTTCGGCAGCTATCAATCAATCAATCGAGTATAATGGGTAATAGTTAAATCTCTACTTTAAATTAGATAGGGGTGCCGCCATTTTTTTGTCTCAAGGTACCGGTTTATTGTGGTACAGCCTATTTTTTTCTTGAAGGCAATGACAAACTATTTTCTGTAAAATTTATATCGTTATTACCCGCCTTCTGTCAAATAATTAGATATGTTTGGGCCATATATGCAAATAATAGATGCTTTTTAAGTGTCTGATTCTTTATTTTGGTTTTCTTAAGTCTTTTTCAAGGTAAATTCATGTCATTTTTACAAAATATTGAAAATTAATTCCAGTGGGTCATGTTACACCAACCAAAGTTTAGAAACCTGATTTAATATGTAGTGATCATAGTTTTAGCCATTTTAGGCCCTGAACATGTCTAATATTTGATTACCACGATAATAGAGTCCTGCAGTATAAATATTTGTACTAGTCTTCCTGTGAAAAATTTGTGTAAGTGGTCCAGTAGCTCAGTTTGTAGAGCTTTTTCCATGTAAGTGAGGGGTTCTGGGTTATAGTGTTGGGTCTTGCTGTACTTTTTTCTGACATGGTTACAAACTTAAATAATTCAAATCCAAAACTTGGCAACAATGAGCTGGATGGTTTCCAGTGATACCCCTGTGTAAGCAGGTAATACTCCATGCTGGAATATTAATGCACCATGAAAATAAATACCGGTAAGCATTTGCAGTTGTATTAATTGCAGTTTCAAATAGCAGTTTCATATTCCAGTTTGGAGGGGGACCAAGAACCATGGATTTAGGTTACACAAATAAAATTTGTAAGGGACTCCAGGATTGACATGCTAGGTGTTCTGTTGGGACACTTACTTGTCCAATTAGAAAAAATTGAACAGCCACATTTGTTTAAAACCTATATAATCATCTTCATAAAGCTTTCTCTTTGAAGAATGATAACTTTTTAGCCAATTTTTATGTAAATAAAGCCATCACATGTCTGAGTGACATGACAAGGACTCCTAATTTTCTAAAAGGAATCCTGAATTTCAAAGAAGGTGTTCTGCCAGGCTAAAAAGTTAATGTCAAATGCTGATTCCACTCCTGCTTTTAAGATCCACCTGTTTGAAAATTAAGTGGTGTGGAAAATTGATTACCCATGGTTATGATATGATCCAAATTTTAAGGACATATTTTGTGACATATGTATACAGTCTCAAAATTGAAAGTCATTTGTATAAACAGGCTGCAATGTATTGAAAGCATGCAAAAATCAAAGGTAAGTTTCTAAGGGGAAAAAAGGAAGATATATAATTATATATATATATATATAGTTATATATATATAGTTATATGTATAAAATTGAACATTCTTGTTTTATGTTTTGAAAACAACCCATACTGCTTTAAGTACTCCCATGTAGTCACATGTGGGGAATTAAGTCATTTCTATGATCTTACACATAAATTAAAATATCTTATAATGTTTATTCTTAGGGTGTATAAGAATATAAAACATGATTCATTATCATTATGTCTCCCCAATATTTATATGGGGGAGACATATTGTCTGTGTCAGAGTTATCTGTCTGTCCGTCTGTGACACTTTTTGTCCAGAGCATAATTCAGAAAGTATCAAAGCTATTAACTTGAAACTTCACAGGTAGAAAGATCTCATAGAGGAGAAAACCGTAACTCTGCACATCATATTTTTGGAGTAACTACCCTTTGTTAAATATCAGAGGTATTTTTTGTCTGGAACGTAACTCAAAAATTATAAAAGTTATTAACTTGAAACTTCACATGTGGATAGACCTCATGATGGAAAAGTGTCATGCACAAGGACCATAACTCAGTGCATAATATTTTTAGAGTTATTGCCCTTTGTTAAATTTCATACTTATTTCTCTAGCATCTTCATTTTCTTAAGCAGGCTATTTATGTCAGAAGTTATGCCCCTTTTAATATTGAAAAATGCCAGATTTCAATTTGTTTACACTATAGCATCTTCATTTCTTAAGCAATCATTTTTTGCAAACTTTATGAAAATATTTGTAACCATTATGGCATAATCTATTGATCAAGTTTGATTATGGCTGATATCGGCCAATAAGGTCAAGAGTTATGTCCCTTTTGATATAAAAAAAATGCCAGATTTTACTTTGTTTACATTCTAGTGTCTTCATTTCTTGAACAATCATCTTCAAACTTTATGACAATGCTTATGACCTTGATCCATCAATCAGGTTTGTTTATGGCTGATTTTGGCCTATTAGGTCAGGAGTTATGCCCCTTTTAATATGAAAAAAAATGCCAGATTTCACTTAGTTTACACTCCAGCATCTTCATTTCTCCAGCAGTGCAGGTAATGAAGGCAATCTTTCTCAGGTGAGCGATTATAGGGCCATCTTGGCCCTCTTGTTTTTTGAAAGCATTACTCATTAACTATGAGACATATAACCTTGAAACTTCATAGGTGAATAGACCTCACAAAGGAGAATTGCAGTGCACATGAACCTTAATTCTGCAAATCATATTTTTGGAGTTACTGCCCGTTGTTGGATTTCATATTCAATTTAGTTTTGTCCGAAGCAAGACTCATGCACTATGAAACATTTAACCCTTGAAGCTCCATAGGTGGGTAGACGTTATGGGCAAGAATTGCAGTACACTAGAACATAATCCATGGAAATTCCAATGTTTCTTTTTGGAGTTTTTTCGCTTTTATACAATTTTGTGCCCTTAAGGTAACTCCTGTTCGACTCATGCTATTGAAATTAAATTTCATTTGTGGAAAGAAATAATGAGAGAAAGTGTTATGCACAAGGTTCATAACTCTGGCCTTAGTACTTTTGGTTTTCCTTTTTTTTTAAAAATTTGTTATTGAAAGAAATTGATGAGAGGAAGTGTCCATAACCCTCTGTTGAGCTTAATCAATATAGTCAGCCCTTTAACTTAAACTATTTGCATATGTCACTGTGTCCCTTAGTGTGTGTGAGCAGAAGGGGGTTTGGGGGAGACTTCAAGTTTCTATGACTAAAAATCTCTAGTTCCCTTTTCATTTAACTAAATATATCATGAGTATTACACCAGGTAAAATTTTGGCTCTAATGTGGCCCAAAAGTGGCTCCAACTTTTCTTATATGGTTTTAAAACCCCAGAAATGGCCCTGTCAACATAGCTGAAAATAAGAGGACTTGAAAAACAGTCTATATATTGTACAAATATTAACAAACTAGTATCAAAGTGATATGAAATGATAGGCATTTTACACAATATACCAGCAACTATGGTGAGCCCCAAGGTCCCTACACACTCCCTACACACTAGGGTAGTCTTGTTAACCAACCATTCCCAGTGGTCATGAAAAACGAGAAATGGAACAGTGGTTGGGGGGAAGCTTCAGTACAAAATATTGGTATTTACATGAATAACTTTTCCAGTTTTTTTTTTAAAGTTAATTTTAGCATCTTATATTTTCATCCAATGTAGTACTGAGACTTCCTCAACCCAATACGGTGATGTGTGAAAACCGTCTACCCTAGCACTATGTTACTAGCACCATAACATATGCATAGGTAGTTAATGGGTTAAAGGCAACATACTGCTGATATAATTATCAACACCCCAAAATGTATTTGTTATTTTTATGTTATGTTATAGTTTTACCTTATGATTGTGATATTAACCAATTCAATCCATGTAAGTTTGATTTCTTTACAACCAAATGCATGTTTTCATTCATGAAAAAAATAAATAAACAAATAGTGACCAGTTGTTTACATTTTATGGATTTTCAAATAAGTCTTTTATTGATGCCTGGCTAAACATATGATCCTGCAGTTCTTGTAATTTCATATAAGTAAGTCAATCTTTGATTCAATGGCAATATGTTTTTTTTATTGTGGGTTCGAGTCCCACCGGATGCAGACAAATAAAATGCATTTATGCTTTATTGAATATTCTTATATTTGTATCAAATAACAAAGAATGTGACATAATATTGAGGAAATAAACAAATGAAATAGATTGGTAATCAAATTTTTTTTTTTCAAAAACCGAAATTCAATAATCGAATATAGTACGACATTTATGCAGACGTACAATGCGCATTTTTATTTATCTATTTACATTATGCAAATTAAAACAATGCACACGGTAGGCTTATTGTACTTTATTATACTGAAAAACAAAAGGATTTTCAAATGCCGTACAGAAAACCATTAATTTGTTCTTTTCTTATATTTACACTGGCGGCCGCCATTATTAGCGTATGCCTGGCCCTATAAGGACTAAGACCACAATTACCTACCCTTGGTTACCTTAAATGTTGATATTTTTATTAGGATTTTGGTGAAAATCAGCCCTTTATATACTGAGAATGGTCTCCAGAGAATGCAGACATCTTCCAGGGATGCTGACAATGGCACATGAAAGATACAATGACAACTGCATGTCACCCTTTGAAGTTTTGTATTACCCCGGTGGGATGGGCCCATCTGGCATTTGGCCAGTTTATAGAACACAAAATTTTTTATTTCATTGAAAAATTCCCATAAATAAAGAAGTTATTAAAATTTCAGTGTTTACCATGTAAGCTACACTGCATTTGTAAGTGCAGTTATTTTGGGTATACACCTATCTTACATAAAATGCTGTATTTTGATAAAATGAAGGAATATTTTGCTACAAATTAATACAATGTCTCAGTATACATTGTGCATCACTTTTAGACACTTTTTGAATTTTTTTGTACTAAATAGGACTAAGTCCACAATTACCTGCCCTTGGTTACCCGGATGTGCCTACACAGAAAATAGTGACCCTATTTAATGCTGAATTAAGGTGAGTTTTTGACTGAAAGACATGCAATGAAGGATTAAATTCTATAGAACACAGTTAAAATAGTCATAAAATGCCCCAATTTGGAGGCCTTATTGCACAACAACCTTAAAAGTTGAGCATTACTGAGAGGGGAATTTTTGAGAAAATTGGTGTGAAATGGCCGACCGGTGCACTAAATTCATACGTATGTTATTTAACCTTAAATAGGTCAAAAAGTAGTCGGGTGACCCCATGTTTAAAATGTACAGAATAGATCTATCTAATGAGGGTAAGTTTGGATGTCAATTTCCCTTACAGAAATAGTCATTTGCATATATGCTTATATAGAACATATAGTAAAATTACTATATTGTGGTCTTAGTCCATAACATAGTGACAGGGGCAGGTAATCCAGGCTAACTTATTGCTTGCTAACTTGTGTTTACCTTCAATATGGCAGACAAGGAAGCATTTCTAGTTGTACAGTAATGATTCAAGAATTAACGTCGTTTGGCATAGCCAGACACGTTAGGAATGTCGTAGAGGTTGCAACTGCCTCTATAAATGATACGACAGGTATTTTGATACAATTTTGAGCCAAATCAGCTCAATTTAATCGCACAAGTGTGTTTAAATTGTGTGTGAAGTGCATCAATCAAGATGACACGTGTCTTTACTGATGGATTTCTTGATTATTTAGGTTCAAGAGTCGCACTTTGAGTTTCTGTCATCCACATAACGTGTTGTATTGATATATCCCCGACCGACTGTTTCTGGGCTGGCCTTCTTCCTACTAAGTTTCCATGACTAATTGGTACATTGTATGGGTTAAAATAATCTCTAATGAGATTCGCTCCGGTTATGTTTTTTCGTATTGGCATCGTTGGCCTCCGCTGGCCAATACGAAAAAAAAATAATAACCGGAGCGGATCTCAGTAGAGATTAGGGTTAAAACAGTTTTATTGAATGAATTTTTGAAATTATTATAGATCTACACATATTTATTATACTGTACTGCAGTACCCTTTGATCACTAAGCAACCTTGATATCAACTAAGTGGCAGTAAGATCAATGATCATATGCAGACATAGAACTGTACTGTATTGAATGATTTATTCTTTAATTTACTCTTAAAACATATAGACTTCTTCAAAGCTTAAGGTGATCTTGATCAAAATTTCATTTCTTTTCTTCATATTTTAATTCAGTCGTAGGAGCAATGGTAGCATCTGAGTGTTGATCCTGTTCGTGTTGAAGGGTACGTTGAGAATGTTGTGGCTCTGTATTCTACACAAGAGTTTTAATCCCATTTCCGGATGAGCCAAATTTCTTCTCTGGAGGTACTTTTTAGCTCACCTGAGCACGTGTGCTCAGGATGAGCTTTTAGGATCGATGAATGTCCGTCGTCCGTCCGTCCGTCGTCCACAATTTGTTCGTTTGCACTCTAGCATCTTCATTTTATGAGCAATTATCTTCAAACTTTAAAACAATGTTTATGACCATAAAATTTAACAAAATTTATGACCATAAAATCTCGGCCAAGTTCGATTATGGCTGATATCGGAACATTAGGTCAGGAGTTCTGCCCCTTTTAAAATTAAAAAAAGCCAGATTTCACATTGTTTGCACTCTAGCATCTTCATTTCATGAGCAATTATCTTCAAACTTTATATCAATGTTTATGACCATAAAATCTCGGCCAAGTTCGATTATGGCTGATATCGGAACATTAGGTCAGGAGTTATGCCCCTTTTAAAATTAAAAAAAGCAGATTTCACATTGTTTGCACTCTAGCATCTTCATTTCATGAGCAATTATCTTCAAACTTTATATCAATGTTTATGACCATAAAATCTCGGCCAAGTTCGATTATGGCTGATATCGGAACATTAGGTCAGGAGTTATGCCCCTTTTAATATTCAAAAAAAGCCAGATTTCACATTGTTTGCACTCTAGCATCTTCATTTCATGAGCAATTATCTTCAAACTTTATATCAATGTTTATAACCATAAAATCACGACCAAGTTCGATTGTGGCTGATATCGTACCATTAGGTCAGGAGTTAAGCCCCTTTTAATATTCAAAAAATGCCATATTTCAAGTTGTTTACACTCTAGCATCTTCATCTTTTGAGCAATCGTCTTCAAACTTTATGGCAATGCTTATGACCATAAGGTTTCGATTGAGTTCGATTATGGCTGACATTCATCAATAAGGTCAGGAGTAATGCCCCTTTTAATATTCAAAAAATGCCATATTTCAAGTTGTTTACACTCTAGCATCTTCATCTTTTGAGCAATCATCTTCAAACTTTATGGCAATGCTTATGACCATAAGGTCTCGATTGAGTTTGATTATGACTGAGATCAGTTGATTAGGTCAGGAGTTAAGCCCCTTTTAATATAAAAAAAATGCCAGAAATCACTTTGTTTACACTCTAGCATCTTCATCTTTTGAGCAATCATCTTCAAACTTTATGACAATGCTTATGACCATAAGGTCTCGATTGAGTTCGATTATGGCTGAGATCGTAATTGGTCAGGAGTTAGCCCCTTTTAATATAAAAAAAGCCATATTTCACTTGTTTACACTCTACCATCTTCCTTTTTTTAGCAATCATCTTCAAACTTTATGACATTGTTAATGACCATAATGTCTCGATTGAGTTCAATTGTGGCTGAGATGGGTCATTTAGGTCAGGAGTTATGCCCCTTTTAATACAAAAAATGCAAGATTTCACTTTGTTTATTCTCTACCAACTTCATTTTTTTAACAATCATTTTTAAACTTTAAGGCAATGTTTATGCCCATAATCTCACAATCGGGTTCAATTATAACTGATATTGACTTGTAAATTTAGGAGTTATGCCCATTTCACCATAAAAAAAGCCAGATTTCACTTTTACACTCAAGCATCTTTATTTCTTAAGCAATCATCTTTCTCAGGTGAGCGACCAAGGGCCATCTTGGCCCTCTTGTTTCTGTTTCTAGTGATTTATGGTTAATGGGTTTTGTTTGCCATGGATATGCGGTCATTACTTTCAGAGCATATGATTGTGTACTTTCGCATTGCAGTACTGTTGAAATGTATATCCATTGTTTTTAAATACTATATGGAAATGAATAAAATGAAATGAATTTAAATCAATTAAGGGGAGATACTACTGTGTTCATATATATATAACTGTAACAGTAGACAATTTGAATTACTGTAGAAATTATTTATTTTAGTCGTTTATACATAATTGGATAAAAATTTCAATTTCAGTAATATCAAGTTGCATACTTACATGTTTTAATAGTAATTATTGGTTTTTACCAGTAGTATGTCTACACTAGCAAAACCTGTAGTATATTCATTTTTCAAATCATCTGAAAATATATGTGTGTTTTTACCCAATCATTAATTTTGTACCTTTTGTTTTGAAGGAGTTATGCCAAAATGTAGCTCCCTACATGATAAATGAAAAAGGCATTTCAATAAAGAAAAGGATGTTAGCATCTCTGTGGATGCTTGCAAACATGGAAAGCTACAGGAGTGTTGCAGATCACTTTGATCTCAGCAAAGGTATCAGAAATATCATTGTCTTAAAGCAATTCACTGTGATACCAAAATTAACTCGTCCTTATTATAACAACTGAAGACATGAGACACTTATATTATTATCGCGTATTGGTATGCATGTATTTTGTTTCTTTATGTACCCATTAGCTGTTAATCACCCTCTGTAGCATGCTTATCTGCATGTAACATAGCTACATGGTGAGTGGATATATGTTTTTGATCAAGATAACTTATTTGGAACACTGTGAATATAAAGGTTCAAGTATCCAGTCCGAAAAGAAAACCACAAAATTTATATGCGATTTAATAATGGAGTGACCGTTGTCTTGATCCAAAATATTGTAATATATACTGACTTCACTAATACATCACTTACTAATTACAATTTACAAAATCACTTGGAAGTTTTATTTCTATAAAATTTCCAAACCTTATCTTCTGTACATAAAAATGTTTTTGAAGTGATTAATGTATTTGGCGAAGTCAGGAATTGTGGTGCAACAAATATTTCAGCCATTAGCAAGGCTCTACAAGCACCATGTAACCTTGGGGTTCAGATAAGAAGAACTTGCGTTTAATTGTAACATAATTTAATGTAAAACAGGGGTTTTCTTAAGTGGACGCCCACTTGCCCGCAGTGATTTTAACCCGGCGCGGGCAAGTGGGCGTGATTTTTCAAAGAAGATAGCCTGGCAGGCAAGTTTATTTATGTAAATTAAATCTTTTTTTTTTTTTTTTTTTTCTTTTTTTTTCTATAGTATATCAGGGGTAAAATAATAACTAAAATCCATCTTAATATTGCACATATTTAGTTTTAAACATTAACAAACACCAATTCAAAGTAACTTTCCCCCTGGACAAATGAAAGTCAAATCCTTAAGTAAACCCCTGTAAAACATTGTTGAACGTTAATATTTAAAAATATTTTCTCAATTTATGGAATTAAAAATAAAAAACGAAAAAAAAGAAAACAAAATTTATGTCATAAAATAACAAGAGCTCCCCTATAGGAACATTATATGCTGTTGTAAAATGCAAAAAGTGAACATTTGAGAGGAATCAATAAAAAAACAATTTGCAGTTGTTGTTTGCAACACACAATAATTTTACCGGTTATGCACATTTTAACTATTTCCTTTAATACCATGAACCAAGACATCCAAAACCTACACTCTGCACTTCCTCTTTGTATGGCTGACACTTATGTCAAATAATTTCAATTTCCTTCCAATTGTTTCTAAGATACTGAGTGAACCAAAAAATTGCTTACAGACGGACGAACAGTGGCATAACATAATACAATCCTTCGGGCGTATAAAAAACACTGACTGAGGTATTGGCTTAAATATAACAAGAGCTGTCAGAGAACAGCACGCTTGACTATTCAAAATGCTTGTTGGTAAATCAAATGAAATCAATTTCAATTCTTGTCCTTCAAATACCCTGTATATAATAATAGTCAAAAATGATAACCTTGATAGTCTGAATAGTCTAAATATGTTTATAAAGTCTTAAATCAATTCCATGCCCAGTTACTGAGACATAAGCATAATAACACTGTGCATGCAAAACTTTAACCCAATATTCAAGTTAGAAAAGGGCCATAATTTTAAACAAGAGGGCCAAGATGGCCCTTAATCCGAAATCGCTCACCTGAGAAAGATGATTGCTTAAGAAATAAAGATGCTAGAGTGTAAACAAAGTGAAATCTGGCTTTTTTTATGGTGAAAGGGACATAACTCCTAAATTAACTAGCCAATATCAGTTATAATTGAACCCGATTGTGAGATTATGGGCATAAACATTGTCTTAAAGTTTAAAAAGTTTGTTTAAAAAAATGAAAATGGTAGAGAGTAAACAAAGTGAAATTTTGCATTTTTTGTAGTAAAAGGGGCATAACTACTGACCTATTTGGCCCATCTCAGCCATAATCAAACTCAATCGAGACATTATGGTCATAAACATTGCCATAAAGTTTGAAGATGATTGCTCAAAAGATGAAGATGCTTGAGTGTAAACAAAGTGAAATCTGCCATTTTTTTATATTAAAAAATGCTTTAACTCCTGACCTAATTGACCGATCTCAGCCATTCAACTTATAACCTCATGATATTGACCTTTGAGGTACATATCCCCAATTCAAAAGGGGTTTCCTATTACTTATGTAAAGCAACATTTGTTCAATATTTGATACAAAAGAGATACTTAGAGTTATCTGTTTAACAATGCTTCCTGAAAACAATGTTAAAGAGAATTTAACTTGTGACCTTGAACTTTGAGTTACAATAAAAAAAATTAAAGGAGGTCTTCTACTAGTCATATGCAACAACCATGCCAAGTCTGAGATCTCAGGGTAAAATATAACTAAAGTTATCACTTGGACAAGACTTTCATATAAAAACATGTTAACATGTGACCTTGTAACCATGATTTTTGTTAATCAATATTTTCATTTTTCTTTAAGGTTCATTACATAGGACTATAATTGCCACATGTGAGGCTATAAACAAAACAGCACCACAACTTGTGAAATTCCCCAAATCTAAGCAAGAGGTGGATGATGTGGCAAATGGCTTTTACCAGGAAAGTGGCCTGCCAGGTGTGATAGGTGCCATAGATGGAACCCACATTCCCATACCTGGACCACGGAATGTTCACCTAGGATCCTACATTAATTATAAAGGATTTCCTAGCATACATTTACAAGTTGTATGTGACAATAACCTTATGTTCCTGGACACATGCACTGGATGGCCTGCATCTGTGCATGATGCACGATTGTTTAGAAACAGCCCTATCTTTGAGCAGTTGAGGCAAATTCCTGGAGATTTTCATCTCATAGGAGATTCAGCCTATCCACTGTCAAACATCATGCTGGTCCCTTACTGTGATAATGGTCATCTGGACCAAGCACAGCAGAGATACAACAGAATGCACTCCTAAGCAAGGGCTGATGTTGAGAGGGCAATTGGCCTTCTTAAATGTAAATTTAGACGCCTGAAGAATCTTGAAATGCATTTAATGCACAAAATCCCAGAAGTGGTAACTGCCTGCTGCATATTGCACACTGACTTTGAAATGGACACTAGTGACACTGTTAATGATGACACTCATGAAAATGAAACAAATGTTGAGGGGGTTGAAAAAAGGCAAAGAATTGCAAATATGTTGTAAATAAATTTTGATAGTTACACAAATTACTTTGTTGGCAGTAAGTGCAACTTACTTTAAACACAAAACTTTAATTTTTTAGAAAATAAAAAGATTTTTTTAATCATTATAAAAATACTTCAGGATTAAATTGCACATTTTCATGATTCATCAGTGACAGGAACTACACTGGGGCTCTTCAAAGTGGTTTGTGAAGTCCTTCCTATTCTACCCACTTTGAACAGCCCAAATCTGTTTCCTACCCAGATTCATTTTATAATGATCTGTCTCAAGGGCCATTTAAAGGTGCATTCCCCTTTGAAAAAAAAATTATTCATGCATTTTTGCAAAATTTATTAATTACACACAGATTTTTATTTCCAAAATGTATAGAAAATGTTCATATTTTCTAAAAAAAATTGTAATAAGGCCTCATCCCTATCATCTGAAGAAAGGCCTGAATACAATAAAAGTTCTTATAACCTTTTACAATTTAAAATAAAATTTTTTTGAAGTAAGATACACAAACAAAATTATGATCATTCTTTCCAGTTTCAATTAGAAATACAGGAGAGAAATACATAAGTAGAACAACAACAGACATACTGCAGACATACCAGTGCATATCAGCTTAAATGCTTCTTTACATGCATATTTTTGAACTGATTGGGTATAAAACCTAGCAGCCTAGGGATAGTAATTTCACAAATAGAACTGTTTGACCAAGCGCACTGTTTTAGAAATTAGAATATGGTAACCTTTCAACTTTTATCGCTAAATGGTTCAATGATTATAAACAGTATGAATGTTTACAAATATTTTAAACTTATTTCACTTACAATAATAGTGAAAAAAAGTCTTACAACTTTTAATAATCCCAATTGAGGGTTCCAGGGTTGGATCAGTACCTTGTGTCTGGGAAGGTCATGAAAAATTCTTGCCCACAACAAGTTTCAAACACACAAAAGTCCCAGAATCTTTTTTAAAGGCCTTCCAGCTGGCTTGCGGTAGGTCGGTGGTTCATTTTCTTTAAAACAAGAGGGCCAAGATGGCCCTGTGTTGCTCACCTGAGTAAGGTTGCTATATTAGGTATGATGACAAAAAATGTGGCATCTAAATTGTTGTTCTAACATTTGACTATGTGACCTAGATTTTGATCCTACCTGACTTTGCACTCAACTGGGAATTCATGCAGTCATCATTCTTATCAAGTGTAATGAAGACTGGTACAAAAATGTAGGCCCCTAGAGTGTACACAAGATTTTATTAAAATTTGCCCTGGTAACCTACTTTTTGACCCCATGTGGCCCAATTCATCTGAGATTTGATGTAAACAAACGTTCTGACCAAGTTTCATGAAGAGTGGGCCAAAACTGTGACCTCTAGAGTGTTCACAAGCAATTGTTGACGACAGACGATGCACGACGGACAAAAAGCGGTCACAAAAGCTCACCATGAGCACAAGTGCTCAGGTGAGCTAAAAAAGTACCCTACTTTTTCTTCTCCAAAAATTGCTTAAAATTTCATTTCTGTCACTTTCGATGGAAACTATTTTCTCGCACCACGTATCCAACTTGTCCAGCCTTTCTTTTTGCTGCTGTGCAAATTCCTGAAACCAAACAGGGGCTTATCTGGCCTCAGTTCTCCTCCTCTTTCTCACACTGGGTGGGTGGATTTCAGAAGTAGTTGGTGTTGGAGGAGTGGTAATATGGATGGATGAAAGTGTAGCTGGATGTGGAAGAGGTGTGGTTGTATCAGGGTGAATGAAAGTGTATCTGTATGTGTTGGAGGTGTGGTCGTATAGGTGGATGTTCGGATATGATATATGTTTGAGAAGTGGAAGACTGAGCTGAAGCTTGACAGCAAAGTTCTGCAATGACATTATTTTTAAACTTGATTGTATTTTCTTAATATCCAAAGGGTTGTTAATGTATTATTCCTGAAGATTCATAGTGTGGTTTGTCTGAGTGTTTAAACCAAGATAATTAAGAAATATAATAATCTTCCCAATATTATATAGAAATAATATGTGTATTAAACGATACAAAAGCAAACAGACAAGCCCAATGTTTTAGGATTATCCAATAAGCTATAAAAACTGAGAAGTATAAATTCAATATTAACGATGAGGACAAAACACCGACAGGTGTAACAGCTGGGTCCCCTGGCATTACATCCTCCATTTAAGTGAAGTATGGCCATGTGGGCCTTCCACGGCCAATTTGACCCCAGGGCCATTATTTGAACAAACTTGGTAGATATCATTAGACAATGCTACATGCCAAATATCAAAGCTCCCGGCCATAAGGTTCCAGAGAAGAAAATTTTTCTAGATATATTCCTATATTAGCCTATGTTAAAGAAAGTGACCCCCAGGGCGGGGCCAATTTTGACCCCAGGGCCATAATTTGAACAAACTTGGTAGAGATCCACTAGACAATGCTACATGCCAAATATCTAAGCTCTAGGCCATATGGTTTTAGAGAAGAAGATTTTTCTTGATTTGTTCCAATATTAGCCTATGTTAAAGAAAGTGACCCCCAGGGCGGGGCCAATTTTGACCCCAGGGCCATGATTTGAACAATCTTGGTAGAGATCCACTAGACAATGCTTCATGCCAAATATCTTAGCTCTAGGCCATACGGTTTCGGAGAAGAAGATTTTTCTAAGTTTTCCCTATATAAGCCTATGTAAATAAAGTGACCCCCGGGGCGGGGCCAATTTTGACCCCAGGGCCATGATTTGAACAATCTTGGTAGAGATCCACTAGACAAGGCTACATGCCAAATATCTTAGCTCTAGGCCATACGGTTTTGGAGAAGAAGATTTTTCTAAGTTTTCCCTATATAAGCCTATGTAAATAAAGTGACCCCCGGGGCGGGGCCAATTTTGACCCCAGGACCATAATTTGAACAAACTTGGACCATAAGATGATGCTACATACCAAATATCAAAGCTCTGTGCCTTTTGGTTTCAGAGAAGAAGATTTTTAAAGATTGCAATTTTTTTGTCTATTTTTAGCTCCTGTGACCTAGTTATTCAACAGACTGGAACCATTTGAACAAACTTGAAAGAGGGTCACCCAAGGGTCAGTTGTGTAAAGTTTTATTGAAATCTGCCCAGCAGTTTAGGAGGAAAAGTCGTTTGAATTAAAAAGTTGACACTCTTGTTGTTGGAGTCTGTAATGACTTTGTGCCTGAAATTGAATTTCATGCAATGTTTACATTTCCATATTTAATTGCTTGACATTATTTTCATTATGAAGGTTGTTTAAAAAGAGTTTGTTACTCTGAAAATATAAGTTTTATCAAATCTTTATAGTAGGTAATACCTCTATTATGTTCATCATATAACATGTTGACATCATAGGAACTATGCCCTTTAGGCTTTACTTTAAACAAAACTACACTGCCAAATTTTTATGTTGGTATAACTATCTATGTACATTTTTATTCGCAAGGTCAACAAATTCAATTTATTAAAGTAAATTTACATGCATTTGCATATTTTTAGTTGTATTTTATTACCCTGAGCCTTTTGATAGTGAATCTGAACACAACATGGGTCTTTACAAAGATTTTGACCCATATTTTGGTATTTCTGACATGGATTGTAAATATGTTATTACTGAGTGTCTATTAGCACATTGAAAAATATGTAATAGGAAACATCAAATTGAGATATCAATCAGGACCCAAAAACTACTCCATTAAAATGAAATAGGCACATGTGACAAAACAGTATCTTTTGGATCAAAAAAGTTGTTTCTTTTCACTCATATTGCAAAATAATAAAGGTTTGGTAGTTTGTTTTAAAAAAAAAATCTTGTTATTTTCTTATTGTGTTCTTCCTTATTTTCAAGAGGATTAAAAAAAAACAACTTCCAAACCGTGATAACCCAACTGCTAGAAACAAAAGTTAATGGTCTGTATGAAAATTAGGGTCATGCAATTTGGTTGTTAGATACAAGTACTTTTTGTTTTATGCCTAACACAATGCATTACCAATATTTTTTCAAGTCAACCTGTGAGTGTGTATTAGAGATTCAGACTCACCTCCTTATACACAAAATGTTTCCAATAGTAGATTTTATCACGATCAGTTTACCCTTAATAGAGATAGCCACTACTATATGGGTACAAACAGCATTCGTCGATTCCCAAAAAAGGCTAGCATATATACTAGACGATATAGAATTTGCTCAAGAAGGGCTTACCTGTCAAAGTGTTCGGGAGGGGTGGGACGGGCCCTGGTCCAGACTCTGCCCGTGGTCACATGTCTCTAAGAGATAAAGTGACTCCTGGGAGGTTCAATGGCGTCCATTGAGCCTTAAAAAAAAATCTTTAAGGTCATTCAGTACAAAAGTGGTCCAGAACACCCACTCTGTATACTACTACCCCAAGTCAGATTTGGGGTGAACTAATTAATAGAGACTGTATACTGAGAATAAAAGTCTGACTAGATTATCATTCCCATATACGCTATAACAGATCAAAGTCCCGCGATCCTGTATTTGACAAGTAAAAGATCCAGGCGGAAAAAAATCTGGATCCTGCCTTATATATATAACTGTCCATAGGTCAATAGGTTTGATAAAAACGTTATATGGCAATCCTTGAGCGCTCCTGTATTTGACAATAAAAATATATGATATGTGGCTGAGAAAAGGTAAACTTCACTAAATGACATCAAGTGATTATCATCAAGTTAAAAAATAAAAGACCGGTCTCGGTGGCCGAGTGGTTAGAGCGTCCGCTTCGGAATCGGAAGGTTGTGGGTTCGATCCCCGGCCGCGACATACCAAAGTCGTAATGTAACTTATGGTACTGTTACAGCTCCCTTGCTTGGTGCTCAGCATATTAGGGTAGTTCTAGGACTGGTTGACTCGGTGTCAGGGTTATGTGACTGGGTGTGGTATATCATGCCATATGTCTACGGCGTGATACTACAGTGTGGTTGCACTTATATCTGTCTCAAGTAGACATCATCTCCAAATGACTGAAACATTGTTGGTGGGACATTAAATCCAATAAACCAAATATTCTGGATCTAATATTAACGAATGATAAAATCACTATTGAGAATTTAGATAAACTCAATCCACTAGGAAAAAGTGATCACTGCGTGTTGCAGTTTGACTTCTTTAACCATGTAGAAATGCATAAAGCAACCAAGGAAAAGATATGTTATGACAAGGCAGACTTCGAAAGAATAATGATTGAAATAAACAGAGAAAGATGGGAAGAAAGTTTGAGAGATGAAAACCATATAAACGAAAACTGGAAAGTTTTTGTAGGGAGAATTAAAGAGATTGAAAAAAAAAAATTTGAATAAACAGAGCTAGCTAAGAAAGCTATAAAAAAAACGAAGGAAGAAAATGATTAAAAAGAATACAGAAGAATTACAAACAAGCTAAGGAAAAGAAAACGAAATATCAGACGAGACTTTGAAAAGGACTTGGCAAAGAAATCAAAGGAAAATCAAAAATAATATGGAAATTAAAAAAAAAAATTGGGGAATTGATATAGACCCAACGGGAAGTTAAGAATGATAAGGAAAAATCCGAAGTACTCTCCACTTTTTTTAGCAGTGTGTTTACTAAAGAACTGGAAGGAGACATACCTACAGCAATAATCAACACAGGAGTACAATCAATGAAAAGACTAAACATTTCGGAAGCTGATATTGAGAAAATATTAAAGTTGACAAAACACCAGGGATAGATAAAATGCACCCGAAATTTCTCAAAGAAACAGCCGAAGTAATTAAAAGACCTCTCAATATTTTATTCAATCAATCGATAAATCAAGGAAAAATACCAGACGAGTGAAAAGAAGTTCAAATAACAACAATCTATAAGAAGGGGGATAAGTGTCATGCGGGCAACTACAGGCCAGTGAGCCTAACGTCAATAGTTTGTAAAACCATGGAGTCAATTATCAGAGACCACATAAATAGTTATATGCAAAAAAAAAAAAAAAAAAAAAAACAATCTTTTCAACCTGTATAGCTTCATATCTGGAAGATCGACAACATCACAATTGCTGTTGGACGAATGGACAGAAGCTTTAGACCAAGGGAATGAGGTAGACCACATCTGTATGGATTACCAAAAGGCTTTCGACACAGTTCCGCACAAGAGGTTAATATCTAAACTCAAGGGATATAAACTTGATGAGAAAATATTGAGATGGATAGAAGATTTCCTCAGTGATCGAAAACAAAAGGTAGTGCTGAATGGAGAATCTTCAAATTGGAAAAATGTAGAATCTGGAATTCCATAGGGGTTTGTTCTTGGTTCAACATTGTTTGTTATGTACATAAATGATCTACCAAGAAGGGTGATCTCGCAGGCGTTTCTTTTTTCGGACGAAACAAAGATGTATAATATCATAACAAATGAATCAGACTGTGCACAACTACAAAAAGATTTTGATGTTTTAACAGAATGGAGTAATGCGTGGCTCCTCAAATTCCATCCAGATAAGTGCAAGCATGTTCATTTTGGGAGAAAAAAAAAAGAAAACTCTTATAAGCTAGTAGGGCGAAAAATAACAAAAAAACACAAAAAAAAATGATATTGGCGTTAGTATAAATGACAGATTAGAGTTTGAGGAGCATATCAGTGAAAAAATAAAGAAAGCCAATAGTAATTTTGCAATTATCCGTAGAACATTTAAATTCCTAGATGAAGAAATTTCAAACCCTTATATAAAAGTTTAGCAAGAACACATCTCGAATACTCAAGCTCAGTTTGGTAACCCTACAAAGCTAAGGACATAGAAAGAATCGAGAGTGTACAAAGAAGGGCAACAAAGCAAATTCCAGGTTTCAAAGACTTAAACTACCAAGAAAGGCTAAGACGACTAAAATTACCAACATATTAGCTTTTAGAAGAGCAAGAGGGGATATGATAGAAACTCACAAATTTGTTCATAGATTCTACAACAAAACGCAAAAAAAAAAAAAATAATATGTGGGAGGAAAGATCAGAGAGGCACAGCACAAGAAATAGCTCATTAAAAATATATCCTCAGCAATGTGAGACAAGTCTGCGAAAGCACTCCTTTGTCTGTTTCAAATACATGAACGTTGTCTACATTCATATACATTCACAGCAAAGCATTTTTGGTAAAATGTCTTTGTTTGTTTGTTTGTTTATTGGATTTAACGTCCCACCAAAAAAGGTCTTTGGACATAGGCTCAGTTAAAGGTGAAACTATTAGAGAAAAATTGTTATAATACTTATTTATAAGCTGAATCAAAGACCTTTTAAACAAACTAATAAGTATTGACGGAATGAGTAAGGTGGATTAGTGTCATAAACATTGTCCTATAATCACATTTAAATAATGAAAATTATTTCAACAAGGTAAAATACACAATAGATTTGCTTAAAAAAATTAGGATATTCCTTCATAAAATGGCAGTTCCAGGGTGCATATCTTTCTACATGATTGTCAATTGGCAAAAAAAACAAAACAATTTAATCTACCTATTTAAACATAAAAAAAAAATAATTTAAAAAAATCCATTTGAAATATTTAAACATAAAACCCACCCAGTTGTTAACCTTGATAGTGTACCCGTAAAACTCTCAGTATATAAGTTGGCTATATAGCATCAGCCTACGTGGCGCACTTGGTTAAGTGCTCATCTGCTAAACTATAAGGGCCCCAAGAAAGAACTTCAATGACGGTATTTTTTCTTTTTTTATGTTTCGCTCATGTAACATTTTTGTCACTTTCTTTATTTCTTTATTTCTTTATTTTATTTTTCCTTTTTTTTCCACTGGCTAGTAAATTACATCTCCGAAATTCAGCGACAAACACGTTGCCAGAATTATTATATTAACTATATTATATTATAACAGTTTTATTTTATTTGACTTTCATTTTTTTTTTACGCCGAATAATTTCGGGTTTATGTGTTGCTGGAGATTTCCGTAACATTAAAACAATTTCTATTCGTGCTGTAATTAGTATACTTACAACACGCATGCGTAAATGAACTTCCTTTTTCAGCTATCCGCCATTGCGTGAGGTTGTTGAGTTTTGTCTGACTATTTTTCACACTGTATCTTAGGCTAAAACATCATAGCATAAATGTTTTAACATCAGGTTGTTTGATTAATTAATTATTTTCAATAATTTTACGATATTAATCCTGGAGTGTAGGTTAGATAGCGTAAAAAAAGTCACTAAATCAACCCACGTGGTTACCAGAACATGCAATAAAGTAATCGGCAGCTCATCACATATTAACTATTTAGAAATAAACTTTGATGTTTGCATTCAACAATTAAGAAATGGTTTTAACGCTTCCTACTCAGCTGAATTCATTTCTAAGGTGCTTCTGTTCGTTTCTTGAAAACCGAAACCATACAGCACCGAACCCCCTTGTGAATAGATGTCTAGGAAGGATTTTGACGAGTATCAACATTGAAAATTGAAATTTGCAGGAAAAAAAAAAAACATTCTGTCAACCCACATTTCCCCCTCACAATATTAGCAGAAACGCCACTACTTTTTGTTTCCACAATTTTAAGAAAAACATCTTTTCTTTAACGAAGGGGTACCGGACCCATTCACAATTCAAGGAAAAAAAATCACTGCAACTTGATCACTGTTCAGTCAGTATCATCTTGAGATCAGAGTGAGCCATGTATGATTACCTTTAAAGAATAAGAAGATACAGAATGTGAGCTTGTAGAAAAGTTAACACAAATATTTTTCATGGTGCATTTGATACAGTGGCAATCAATCATAGTACTTGTCTTTCAAATCATATGATTCTCTATTTTGATTCAGTGATAAGTAACAAAAATGCTTTTTTTTTACCTCACAGAGGCGGCAACCATGCAGATCTTTGTGAAAACCCTTACGGGTAAAACCATCACCCTTGAGGTAAGACGGCACTTGTTCTACCTTCAGATTAATTTGAATACTTGTGCAAGATACCCAATACATTTATAATTTATAATAACTTTTTTATTGATCTGTTCCCATCTTCAGGGGTTTTCTTAAGTGGACGCCCGCTTGCCCCCACCGGGTTAAAATCACTGAGGGCAAATGATTTTTCAAAGAAGATAGCCCGACGGGCAAGTTGATTTATGTAAATGAAATCTTTTTTTTATTTTCTGCAGTGAAATGATTGCATATTGTGTTTGAAACATATTAACTAAAATTTCCCTTAATGATTACACATATTTAGGTTTAAACAAACTCCAACTAACTTAAAGATCGGGCAACCTGTTTTCACTGGGGGCTAGTAGATGTTCAAAGTAACTGGCCCCCTGGACAAGTGAATGTCAAATCCTTAAGTAAACCCCTAATCTTGCTCGACTGGTAATGTCAATGCCAGAGAGAGTTCAAATTCTGTATGAAGTGTTTACTTTGCCTACAAGTATGTCTGATATTTTGAACCATACTGAATTGCAAGAATACATGTTTCAGTTTAACCAACATAATGTTGTCATTCATAAAAGTTAGCAGAGGTGTTAAATTCCAACTAACTGAATTGCCATGACAAGCAAACTTAAGTGCAGGGCGAAATCAAAATATTTCTAAGCATTTTTCTTGATTTTAATCCTGCAAATTTGGGATGTGTAAGGAAAGGCAGGTGATAATGATTAGGAATTTTACAATCCTGAAAGACTGCTCCATAAAAATGTGACCATGTAGGAATGCTGCATAAGTGATTGTTTCATTATGTTTGCAGTTCACTGACTTCTTGGCATATCATCGTCATGGTTATTGTGTATGCTGGCTTCTTTGAGATTTTAGTTATTGTATTGAGATTATTTTACTAAAAAATTTTGAAAAAATGCCTGATATTAAATGGATTTTTTTTTAAAAAAACATAACTCTATATGAGCAGGTTGAAGCTAGCGACTCCATTGAAAATGTCAAGGCAAAGATCCAAGACAAGGAAGGTCTGTATATTATTTTTTATGCACCTAGTAAAGTTTAAAAGTTGATGACTTTTTGTCAGTGTCTTTGGAAGGGGTGAGGGGTCCCATATTTTTCAGAAATAAAAGAATATATAAACATGGCAGAGCTACAGCCAGGATTCCAGATAGGCAGGTTGTTAGTAGCCTGAAGGGTAACCCCCATGTTGCTAGGGGGTGGGGGGGTACCCTCTCGTGGAATGGGGGTTTATAGTTATAAGCTTTGGCCAAGTTCAACACAGCTAATTAGGTCAAGCGTTAATGGCCCTTCAATTATTAAAAATACCAGGTTTTTACTATGTTTACACTCTAGCATCTTCATGTCATAAGCAATAATTTTTTAAGTTTAATGGCTGTTTCATATGGCTATAATCTCTCGGCCAAGCTTGACTTCAAATTTTGACCACAGGTACTGTTTGGTTTGTGGAATTGAAAAGATCTCATGGATTATTTTATGTATTCACTGATAGTACACCTATGTATTATATAGTTGCTTGTACAGTCAATGAGGCAATATTACTTGGGGTGTCTTCAGGGCCATCTTGACTCTCGTTTAGTTATTCCCCTTTTTCTCAATCTGTCAGCTGCTGTATTGTAAGCAACGGAGACACATACCTCACTCTTTCATCTCACAATTTTTCAGACAGGTTACACATGTCCCAAGGAACATTTCTTGTTTTTATCTACCCTCAAAGTCATTCAGTGTTCTGTCCCAAGTTATGTCCATGTGCCCTTGATGGTAAGTAAGTCAAATTGGCACATTGGAATTCCCATAGATGGGTTTTGTTGCTCACAAAAATATCCATCAGATCCAATGATCAACAATCAAAATGAATAGTAGTCTTCATAGATTAACTATTATTTTTGACAACATACCTTTTTGTGGGTTTACTCATTTTAAGTTTTTGTGGTGTAACAACACATATTTGTCACTATTAAAACAATTTGATGACATTCTTATCCAAAAACCAATTTAAATTTTCTGACTTTAGTAAAGGGTTGTAACAGATCTAGATCTAGAAATTCCGAGAAAGGTTGTTGATGGTTCATTGCTTGCGGCAAATTAACTGCAGTCAATAAAAGTGAAAACAAAAATGACTAGAAAAATGTCGAATTCACCAATGAATTCTTTTGAAAAGATATATTATCAGAAGATTTCTTAATTTGGTTCTTCATAAGTTGAGATAAATTTAATAGTTGGAAAAAAAAAATCAAAAGTATATCAGCCACCCACTGTAATAACGTCATGATAGTAAACCAGTGACGGCAAGTGAAATGTAACAAATTTTCTCCTCAATTTATTTTTATAGGGCTTAAATGTTCTAAATGAAGGCCATTTCATTGGATTATCAGAACACATTACTTACCTTTTCCCCATTATGATTATAAACTATACAGCAATGCTGCAATGTAAGTGTAAATGTAGTTCTAAGACATTTAAGGATACATTTTGTTTTTGTCGAGACAACTTGCGGTGAGCTCGACTTAGTTGTCACAATGGCGGTTCGGTGTATGTGCGTGCATGCATGCATCTCTCCAGATTTGGTCTTGTCCCGGCTATAACTTTATTATGGATGGAAGGATTCTCAAATAATTTGGAACAAATGTCAAGCTCAGTGAGACGTAGTGTCATGCACAAGAACCAGATTTGTAGCTCAAAGGTCAAGGTCACAGATGGAGGTCAAAGTTATAAACATGTACTTTTTTGCTTGTCCACGTCGTAACTTCATCATGGATTGAAGGATGCTCAAATAATTTGGCACAAATGTCAAGCTCTGTGAGACGGAGTGTCATGCACAAGAACCAGATTCGTAGCTCAAAGGTCAAGGTCACAGATGGAAGTCAAAGTTAAAAAACAGATACTTTTTTTGCTTGTCCGGGATGTAACTTCATCATGGATGGAAGGATTTTCAAATAATTTGGCACAAATGTCGAGCTCTGTGAGAAGGAGTGTCATGCACAAGAACCAGATTCGTAGCTTAATGGTGAAGGTCACAGTTGGAGGAAAACCGATCCCATGGCCTAGTGGTTAAGGCATCCGCTTCGGGAGCAGGAGGTCGAAGGTTCAATCCCTGGCAGAGGATTATTCTGATATGGCAGGTTCGTGAGCCGCCAACTAGTTAAATAATGGTACTGTTTGCCTTCCTGCCTGATGCCTGGCATATAAGAGGGAACTGGGAAGGTACATGTGGAATAAAAGAGGTGTCTCGTAAGTCAAATTTGACTGGCCCTTTCAATAGGGGTGACACTATAATAAAACAAACACTTTACACTTTTACCACTAAATTTGGTAAAGTTTAACTGTTGCTTTTTGCAGATCAGGCTTTACAAGGTACATATTAGGGGCGTCAAAAGGCATATGTATGAGGTAAAGGGTTAAGGAAACTCTACATCCTGATTTATACCTACCTTAAGTGAATATCAATCTTTTTAGGCATATCTTTGGCTGAATTAGTCGCATCATTTTCCCCGGCAGGGATTTATCATTTTTATGATGGACTCTTTTACAAATTATGCCCCCTTTTTTTACGTAGACATTTTGGTTAAAGGAGGATAACTCTTGGACTGAATTTTATACAAATTATGGCCCGTTTCTAACTAACATACTTGGTTAAAGTATTGCTTGGTTAAAGTGTTATGCTTATCTCTCAGTATCTAGCCATCCATGGCAGGGCCTTTTTACCTGTCTTTGCAGTAGCCGGTTAACGGCTACTTCCCAAAGTCATATAACCACCTTTTTCCCCCCAAAATGTCCTCAAAATTCCCCTTCCTCAGAAAAATCCCCATTAAATTGTATAATAAATAACGGTAAAAAAATCAACAGCGCATGATATTTTTGTTTTTGTGAATTACCTAAGCAGTCAGACTGGTTATTGATATTGCTCACGTGGATATGCACTGAACTGAGAAAAATTGAAGGTCAGTCTACGACACGACCTTCACCTGTGTATTTCACAGTAAGGGCAGTTTTTGATAGTTGACACTTCAGTGTTGAAGTGTTAAGCAGGTTTTCAGCAAATTATACTGATTGTATTGGTAATTGAAGTATAATCTCAGATATCAATATTATTTCATTGCTGTTAGAATCAAAACACAGTCATTAGTTGTTACAGCTCTGATTTACAATCTAGTCAAACTTTTTTGGCAAACGAAAGCGAGTGGTACAAACTAAATTATCGACTACGATACAATATTTCCTTGATCAACCCATCTTTCCCAATCTCATTTAAATGTTTTAAGAGTAATTAAAAAAAGATTCAGTCAATATGCCAACCCCCTGAATCAAAGTTGGCGATGTTAACTCCATTTTAAGGGAGCATGGAAAATTAAGTTACACATAAAGACTGTCTAGAGCATTGTTCTGTAACGTCTGTATTAAGGCTTATATATTATTACTTATGTCATTTTTAACTGCTAACAATAAAATTTTTTTTATATATATATATAATCTTAAGCCTGTTTATAGTTTTTAATCAGGTTTTCCAAAGGAAAACTCTGGTTATTAGATTGGGGTATGTCAGCGGGTGGGCGTAAACAATATTTCAGTGGATTTGGCCCAAACTTTTACAGAAGCATTATTACATAGTGACCTGGCGCATATTGTCAAGGTTTTGTGGTTCAACTATTTTTTATGCAGTTATGGCCCTTTGCGCCCTAACAGATGTAATATAAAGGGAAATATTCTTTCGTGCACAACTTATACATTTCTTAATAAATTTTGTCCATACTTTAACAGAAGGACCTTCACTAAGTCACCCTGGAGAATATTACCTGTGTTTTGCAGTTTGACCATTTTTGATGGAGTTATGCCCCTTTGATAAAATTCCTTGTCCCGAGCATAACTCCTACATTATAAGAGGTATTGACTTGAAACTTTATAGGTGCATACATCTCATTGAGGTGGAATGCATTGCATAGGAACCTCACTCTGTGGTTCATAATTTTGGAGTTACATGTTTGCCCCTTCGTAAAAATTCCTGATATGGAGCATAACTCCTTAATAAGTAAATTTTATTAGGTTAATTTTTGCATATCAATGGGATCAATATATATTGAGATGCAAATATATAGTAGTTGTAAATATATATAAATATCTTGATATATTGTTATCAAGATAATAATATACATTTACCATATAGAATTCCCTTTTAGCTTTTATCTTATACACTTTCTGCCTGTTGTAGTAGTACATCATTATTTGTAACATGTTTATGTTATTGAGGAAATAATCCCCCTTTCAGTTGTCAAATTTGAAATCCCATACTTCATGCATATTTATACCCCCGAAACGAAGTTTGGGGGGGTATATAGGAGTCACCCAGTGGTTGGTCGGTCAGTTGGTCGGTCGGTCCAGCGGTCCGTTGCATTTTCCTTGTCCGGAGCATAACTTGAAAACCACAAGTTGGAATTCAATACAACTTCATGCAATGATCAAGCACATGGAGAGGAAGTGCAGTGCACAAGAACCATAACTCTATCTTGACTTATTACAGAGTTATTGCCCTTTGTTACTTTTCCTTGTCCGGAGCATAACTTGAAAAGTACAAGTTGGTTTTCAAAACAATTTCATACAATGGTCAACCACAATATGAAAAAGTGCAGTGCACAAGAACCATAACTCTAGAGTAATTACAGAGTTATTGCCCTTTGTTTTTTTTCCTTGTCCAGAGTATAACTTGTAAAGTACTGATTGGATTTCAAAACAATTTCATACAATGGTCAACCACAATATGAGGAGGTGCAGTGCACAAGAACCATAACTCTAGAGTAATTACAGAGTTTTTGCCCTTAGTTACTTTTCCTTGTCCAGAGTATAACTTGTAAATACTGGTTGGAATTCAAAACAATTTCATACAATGGTCAAGCACAATAAGAGGAAGTGCAATGCACAAGAACCATAACTCTATCTGTAGTATGTATAGAGTTATTGCCCTTGCACTTACATACAATAGTCAAGCGCAATAAGAGGAAGTGAAGTAATCCTGATAACTTCATTATTTCTAAAGCAGTATTGCAGGGGTATTAATCACATTTATTGATAGTTCTAGTTACATATGATGTGCCATTGTTATGTAAAGTTTGTGTGACATCCGTCTTACTGTAGGAGGAATTGTGCTTACAAGCTATTTTTGTTAAAAAAAAGAAAAGAAAATGGATTATCTCCCCTTTTGGTGGTCAAATAGGTTTAGGAGTTGTGCTTACAAGAATAGGGATAGACAGTCTGTCAACTGGTGATTCCTATATACCCCCCACACAAAAAAAAAATAAAGTAGAATGTTAAAGTGAATGCTTAAGTGACATTTTCAGAAGCAGATTGTTACATCGTATTCATGTCTTGTTCAAAGTTAATGTGGATAAATGTAAGTTAAAAATCCTTGTTGCACATGTTATGTATGTTTGCTTTATACAGAATTGCATTAGATTTAATAGACATTGAGCTCAAAATTATTTGACTGATACAAATAATCTGTACTGGGACAAAACATTGCGAAAAGAACCTGGTTTTGTGACAATTCCTGTCACTTGTTTTAATGATAACTGATCTACATGGTAAAAAAAAATCCCCAAAATTGTGAAAATGCATTGTTTTCCCCACAAGAAGGGCTTAGGCGCCTTCCCCAAAACTGACAAAAAAGGCCCTGCATGGGATTGATTTTAGACTTCATAAACCTATTTAAGGGTATTAGACTATCACGATATATCATTTTTATGCTCACCGAAGGTGACGCATATAGTCGCCGCTTCGTCCGTTCGTCCGTCCGTCACACTTTCCTTGTCCGGACTATTTCTCAGGAACTAACGGCTTGAATTCAACGAAACTTTATGGGACCCTTTTTTGGCCACATATTATTCTTGTCCGGCTATTTCTCAGGAACTAAGGCTTGAATTCAATGAAACTTTATGGGAAGCTTATTACCAAGAGGAGATGCGCATATCGTCAGCATGACCCGATTCCTAAATTTTTCACAGAGTTAAGGCCCCTTGACTTTTTGTCCGGGCTATTTCTCAGGAATTAATGGCTTGAAATCAACAAAACTTTATGGGAAGCTTTATCACCAAGAGTAGATACGCATATCGTCGGCGTGACCTGGTTCCTCAATTTTTCACAGAGTTATGGCCCATTGACTTTTCGGCCTATAGTACATATTGCATGATTCTTGTCCGGGCTATTTCTCAGGAACTAATGGCTTGAATTCAACGAAACTTTATGGGAAGCTTTATTACCAAGAGGAGATGCGCATATCGTCAGCATGACCCGATTCCTAAATTTTTCAAAGAGTTAAGGCCCCTTGACTTTTTGGCCTATAGTACATATTGCATGATTCTTGTCCGGGCTATTTCTCAGGAACTAATGGCTTGAATTCAACAAAACTTTATGGGAAGCTTTATCACCAAGAGTAGATACGCATATCGTAGGCGTGACCTGGTTCCTCAATTTTTCACAGAGTTATGGCCCCTTGACTTTTTGGCCTATAGTACATATTGCATGATTCTTGTCCCGGTTATTTCTCAGGAACTAATGGCTTGAATTCAATGAAACTTTATGGGAAGCTTTATTACCAAGAGGAGATGCGCATAACGTCGGCGTGACCTGGTTCCTCAATTTTTCACAGAGTTATGGCCCCTTGACTTTTTTGCCTATAGTTCATGTTGCATGATTCTTGTCCGGGCTATTTCTCAGGAACTAATGGCTTGAATTCAATGAAACTTTATGTGAAGCTTTATTACCAAGAGTAGATACGCATATCGTCGACGTGACCTGGTTCCTCAATTTTTAAGAGAGTTATGGCCCCTACTACCATGTTGTTGACTAATATTCATGTCATTTGCCTAATTTAACAGGAGATATCATTTAAACAAAACCCCACAAAATTCAATATGCTAGTAATGTCAATCATAATCATGTCAGCTAATTGTTGTTTAGGCCATTATACACTATTTCAAATATCCAGTCATATGTCAAGAGTGTTGGTTAACCTCTTTGATATGAGCACACATTGAAATGTATGACTTAATTTTTAGTAGTATAAAAACTTAAAAAAAATCAATGAAAGATCTGATGAGTAACACGTATTATCATATTAAATAGTAAACTGTTGCTAAGTCTCCAAATAAGAGTTGGTAAAACATCTCATCTGATGAGGAGAATAGATATGATTTAGGACTTGGGATTTCAACATATCCTCCCACCCATTGACCAAGGCCTTATTTGTAACAATGACGTTCTTCGGGGAGCATTTATCAGTTCTACTGACTTTCTTGTTGACTAATATTACAGGGTATATGAAGGGCAAGAATCGAAATAGATTTCAATTGATTTTCCAACAAGCATTTTGAATAGTCGAGCATGCTGTCCTCTGACAGCTCTTGAATTATGACATACCCACTACATACATAATGTACCTTTTGTAAATTTGACTTGAGAAACTGCAGTTCACACCCAGGATTATATACATAATGCTGTAATCCGCACAGATGAAACCTCATTAATTTTAAAACAACAACTTCTACAATGCGTCTCGTAGGTATTCTGTTTAGTATGGTATCCTTTGGCGGGCTCAACATGTTGCCCTTGGGCATCTAGTATTCATGGATAGGTATGCATATTAGACACTGTATCATGATTTGTTTTCGCAAAACACTTGAGTTATTTTGAACTTTAAAGATGCATTTACTGACCGTGAATATCTTGACCCATTTCCAGTTGTGATATTTTGATTTTGTTTCCTTTATTTTCTGACAGATCCCAATAGAAGTGAATTGTTCTAAAGAGGAAATGTCTTAAAACATGCAACTTATGTTAATGATTATTTCAGGTATTCCTCCAGATCAGCAAAGGTTGATCTTCGCTGGCAAACAGTTGGAAGACGGACGCACACTGTCTGACTACAACATCCAGAAAGAGTCCACACTCCACCTTGTCCTGCGTCTGAGAGGTGGTGCCAAGAAACGCAAGAAGAAGAACTACACCACACCCAAGAAGAACAAGCACAAGAAGAAGAAGGTCAAGCTTGCTGTTCTGAAGTTCTACAAGGTAAGCTGTCACTGCTTGTGATAGGAAATGTAAAGAAATCTTGAAATTCAGCAGGACTCGATTTTGGTTTGTCAATGGAAAATGTTAGGTAGAATGGATTTTTTTGTGAATACATATATCATTTTTTGTAAATGTAATTTAAGAGATGGTCTTTGTAGTTCACAATGTATGAAGAGATTTACATTTAACTATTTGAATACATTCAGCAGAGACTTCATTGTATATAACCAGTCAATAAATTATTCTTGAAATACCAAAGTCATTGGCTGCCACACCTCTGGTTTACATTTGCGTTCAAGCTTCTATAAAGATGACATCATATCTTCGTAGAACTTGGTACACATTTGCATCACTATATGAACTATATTATCTTTATACAATTTTTGGGCTTGTGACCTATATTTCACGGTTGAATGAACATGGTTAAATTGGTTGGATTTGCTATTTATACACACTATCTTCATTTCTGAAGCAGTGCGGGTAATAAAAACGGTGTTTCTCAGGTGATAAGACTTCAGGGCTATTTTGGCCCTCTTGTTTTCTATGAAGATGATTTCACAACATTATAAAATTTAATAGAGAATGAAAATTCTGATGATTGTGCCATTTGATTAGTGTTATATGCATAAAAAATGTTGTGAAATAACATTAAATAGTACCTTATGTTTTGTTGGTATGAATTTGCAGGTAGACGAAAACGGCAAGATCAGTCGCTTGAGGAGAGAATGTCCCAACGAGGACTGTGGTGCCGGCGTTTTCATGGCTTCACACTTTGACAGACAGTACTGCGGCAAATGTTGTCTGACTTATGTATTTAACAAACCAGAAGACAAGTAATCTGGAAATAAAATGTTGTAGGAAGTAATCTTTGTTGGGTTTTGTTTGTTAATGTGTTGCATGTGTACATTAGATTTAAATCAGAATTATTTTGGCAATGCTTTAAGTAGGAAAAAGAAATGAGAGTGTAAAAAAATATAGAATTTGAGTGAGGTGTGTAAAGTGGAACATATTTGGATGACTTGGACTGAATTTGTCCATAACTAGGGCTGAAAAGGTATAATACTCGGTTTGTTAAGCACCATATATCCAGTATCAGTGTTTAAATGATTGTGCCAAATTAGTCACAAAATTGATATGGTTACAATGGTCTGTATGGCGGCTTGAAATTTCACAATAATCCTTTAGATATCATTGATTTAATGTTAATATCTCAATTTTTAATTTTCAAAAAAAAAGTTTAATTAGTCCAATTTAAGAAGTAAAGTGTGAAATTGTGACTTGCCTTAATTTTTACCCTCTTAAATGAACTAATTACCAACATTGTTTTATAAGTTTTTAGCTCACCTGAGCACAAAGTGCTCAAGGTGAGCTTTTGTGATCGCCCTTCGTCCGGCGGCGTCCGTCGTCAACAATTTGCTTTAAAAGACATCTCCTCTGAAACCGCTGGACAGAATTTAATGAAACTTGGCAGGAATATTCCTTGGGTGAGGCTCTACAAAAGTTGCTAAAATAAAGTTGATCCATGAAGAACTCTGGTTGCCATGGCAACAAAAAGAAAAATAATTTGAAAACTTTAAAAATCATCTCCTTCAAAACTACTGGCCAGATTTCAAAATAAATTGGTACAGATGTTCCTTGGGTCAACCTCTACCAAAGTTGCTAAAATTATTCCGATCCGTACAAAAATATGGCCGCCAGGGGCGGGGCTTATTTGCCTAATATGTAAATAGAGAAACCTTTAAACATCTTCTCTGAAACCACTGGACAGAATTTGATTAAACTTGGCAGGGATGATCCTTTGGTCAACCTTCACAAAAGTTGCTAAAATAAACTTGATCCATGTAGAACTCTGGTTGCCATGGCAACAAAAAGAAGAAAAAAAATGAAAACTTTAAAAATCATCTTCTTCAAAACTACTGGCCAGATTTTAAAATAAATTGGTACAGATGTTCCTTGGGTCAACCTCTACAAAAGTTGCTAAAATTATTCCGATCCGTAAAAAAACATGGCGGCAAGGGGCAGGGCTTATTTGCCTTATATGTATATTGGAAAACCTTTAAACAACATCTTCTCTGAAACAACTGGAAAGAATTTGATTAAATTTGGCAGGAATGATCCTTGGGTCAACCTTCACAAAAGTTCCTAAAATAAACTAGATCCATATAGAACTCTTGTTGCCATGGCAACTAAAAGAAAAAAAAATATGAAAACTTTAAAAATCATCTTCTTCAAAACTACTGGCCAGATTTTAAAATAAATTGGTACAGATGTTCCTTGGGTCAACCTGTTTATCTCCGGTGAGCGATTTAGGGCCATCATGGGCCTCTTGTTGATTCATTGCCTTCATAAAATATGAAAATGCAATGGTTCATTTTTGTGTCGCCTGCATAGCATGGCAGACACATAGGGATCACTTCGTCGTCGGCGTCGGCGTCACACTTTCTTGTCCGGAGCATAACTCGAAAAGTATTTGAGGTATCACCTTGAAACTTAAAACATGGATAGATCACATTGAGGTGGAGTGCAGTGCACAAGAATGATAACTCTGACTTTCGTATTTTCTGAGTTATTACCCTTTGTTGATTCTGAGATTTTATTTTTGTCCGGACCATAACTCGAAAAGTATTTGAGGTATCACCTTGAAACTTAAAACATGGATAGATCACATTGAGGTGGAGTGCAGTGCACAAGAATGATAACTCTGACTTTCGTATTTTCTGAGTTATTACCCTTTGTTGATTCTGAGATTTTATTTTTGTCCGGACCATAACTCAAAAAGTATTTGAGGTATCACCTTGAAACTTAAAACATGGATAGATCACATTGAGGCAGAGTGCAGTGCACAAGAATGATAACCATGACTTTCATATTTTCTGAGTTATTGCCCTTTGTTGATTTTTGTCCAGGGCATAACGGATACGAAAAGTATTTGAGGTATTACTTTGAAACCTCACAGGTGGAAAGATCTCATGGAGTGCATTGTGCAAGAATGATAACTGTTGTATTTTTGGAGTTATTTCCCTTTGTTTATTTTTTTGGATTTAATTCTTGTGTGGTGCATAACTTGTAAATTTATAGTAGATAGATCTCATTGGTCTGAGTGCAGTACACAAGAATGATAACTCAATAATGATAATGATGACTACAAACTTGCAACATATATATAATTAACGTCATAAGTGCTTAATGACGTCATAATTTTTCTTACAGTTAATGTTTTGAATTCTTAGTCATTCTGACACTCCTCTGATGAAGACTGTATAGTCGAAAGTGCTCGGGAAAATTATTACATATTGCACTGTTTGAATATTTTATTCCCCCCCCCCCCCCCCCCCCCCCCAAAAAAAAAAAAAAAAATATATATATATATGTGTGTGTGTGTGTGTGATTTGGTGTTATTTTGTACCTCACAAAATAGATTATGCTTTATCAATAATTTGTCAAAAGATCGATTTTCTAGTCAATTCTTTCATCAAACATGCTTAAATGCAGGCGACACAAGTGTTCCGAGGAACACCCACATCTAGTAAGCTCATCTGAGCACTTTGTGCTCAAGTGAGCTCTTGTGATCGCCCTTCGTCCGTCGTCAACAATTTGCTTTAAATGACATCTCCTCTGAAACCACTGGACAGACTTTGATTAAACTTGGCAGGAATGTTCCTAGGGTGAGCCTCTACAAAAGTTGCTAAAATAAAGTTGATCCATGAAGAACTCTGGTTGCCATGGCTACAAAAAGAAAAATAATTTGAAAACTTTAAAAATCATCTCCTTCAAAACTACTGGCCAGATTTCAAAATTTTTTGGTACAGATGTTCCTTGGGTCCACCTCTACCAAAGTTGCTAAAATTATTACGATCCATTAAAAAACATGGCCGCCAGGGGAGGGACTATTTGCCTTACATGTATAAAGAGAAACCTTTAAACAACATCTCCGACAGAATTTGATTTAACTTGGCAGGGATGATCCTTGGGTCAACCTTCACAAAAGTTGCTAAAATAAACTTGATCCATGTAGGACTCTGGTTGCCATAGCAACAAAAAGAAAAAAAAACATGAAAACTTTAAAAATCATCTTCTTCAAAACTACTGGCCAGATTTTAAAATAAATTGGTACAGATGTTCCTTGGGTCAACCTCTTTTTCCAAATTTTCCGATCCGTAAAAAACATGGCCGCCAGGGGCGGGGCTTTTTTGCCTTATATGTATATAGGGAAAACTATCAACATTTCGGAATAATTTTAGCAACTTTGGTAGAGGTTGACCCAAGGAACATCTGTACCAATTTATTTTAAAATCTGGCAAGTAGTTTTGAAAAAGATGATTTTTAAAGTTTTCATTTTTTTTCTTTTTGTTGCCATGGCAACCAGAGTTCTTTTTGGATCAACTTTATTTTAGCAACTTTTGTAGAGCCTCACCCAAGGAACATTCCTGCCAAGTTTCATTAAATTCTGTCCAGTGGTTTCAGAGGAGATGTCGTTTAAAGCAAATTGTTGACGACGCACGACGAAGGGTGATCACAAAAGCTCACCTTGAGCATGTTGTGCTCAGGTGAGCTAAAAAGTGGAAAAACTCCCAACAAAGTCCTTGGAAATGGATTATGCTCTTGTCTACCTCCCTATGAAGCTTCGAGCTTATATGTCTCATAATACAAGAGTTATGCTCCGGACAAACCTTCATTGAATATGAAATTACAGGCAATAATTCCAGAAATATGATTTGCATAATGAAGTTTCTTGTGTACTACAATTCTCCTTTGTAAGGTATATTCCCTAACAAAGGTTATATGTCTCATAGTATAGTACATGAGTAATGCTTTCAAAAATAAACAAGTATGAAACTGAACAAAGAGCAAGAACTCCAAAAACATAATGTGCAGAGTTACAGCTCTTGTGCACTGCACTTCTCCTCCATGTGATCTATCCATCTATGAAGTTTCAAGGTTATATGTCTCAGTGCTTGAGAAATGCTCTTGATAAACAAGAGGGCCATGATGGCCCTGAATCGCTCACCTGATTATAAATGAGCAACATATGTTGGATTTTTCATATTGACCTACTTTTTGACCCCACATGACCCACTTTTGAACTTGTCCAAGATTTTATGGAAACAGACATTCTGACCAAGTTTCTTGAAGATATGGCTAAAAATGTGGGTTAATAAGTTTTTCTAAATTTGACCTTGACTACTTTTTTACCCCACATGACCCACTATGGTGCCTGTCCAAGATTTTATGGAAATAGACATTCTGACCAAGTTTCATGAAAATATGGCCAGAAATGTGGCCTCAAGAGTGTAAACAAGGTTTTTCTAAGATTTGACCTCATGACCTACTTTTTGACCCCACATGACCCAATTTCGAACTTGTCAGATTTTATGGAAACAAACATTCTAAGTTTCTTAAAGATTGGGCCAAAAATGTGGCCTCTAGAGTGTTAACAAGGTTTTTCTAAGTTTTGACCTCGTGACCCACTTTTTGACCCCACATGACCCAAATTTGAACTTGTCCAAGATTTTATGGAGAAAAACATTCTGACCTAGTTTCATGAAGATTGGACCAAAAATGTGGCCTCTAGAGTGTTAACAAGGTTTTTCTAAGATTTGACCTTGTTACCTACTTTTTGACCCCACATGACCCAAATTCGAACTTGTCCAAGATTTTATGGAGACAAACATTCTGACCAAATTTCATGAAGATCTGGCCAAAAATGTGGCCTATAGAGTGTTAACAAGGTTTTTATAATACTTGACCTCGTGACCTACTTTATGACCCCACATGACCCAGTTTTGAACTTGTCCTAAGATTTTATGGAGAGAAACATTCTGACCAAATTTCGTGAGGATTGGGCTGGCCTCTAGAGTGTTAACAATGTTTTTATAAGACTTGACCTCGTGACCTACTTTTTGACCCCTCATGACCCAATAACGAACTTGTCCAAGATTTTATGGAGACAAACATTCTTACCAACTTTCATGAAGATTGGCCTAAAAATATGGCCTCTAGAGTGTTGACAAGCCAAATTGTTGACGACCATCACAAAAGCTCACCCTTGAGTACGTTGTGCTCAGGTGAGCTAAAAATGAAATCTAACGAAGGGCAATCACTCCAAAATTATGATGCACAGCATTACGGTTCTTGTGCATAACACTTTCCCATGGTGGTCTATCTACCTGTGAAGTATCAAGTTAATTGCTTTAATACTTTTTGAGTTGTGTTCCAGACAAAAAAAAATTCTAAAATTTAACAAAGGGCAGTAACTCCAAAAATATGATGTGCAGAATTAGTTCTTTTGCATGACACTTTTCCTCGATAAGATCTATACACCTGTTAAGTTTCAAGGTAATAGTTATGACACTTAAGTTACGCTCTGGACAAAAGTATGAAATTGAACATTTCAATATTAATTGATGAGAAGCTCATATGGTCCTCTGCTATAGATTAGTAATTGTTATACTACTCAAAGTTTGCATAAAAAATACTCCACAAACTAGAAATGTGTCCAGAGGACACAGATGCCCCTACCCACTGCTTTGTTAATTTTCACTGCTGCCCAAGCAGAGAAAAGTGAAAGCTTATCTTAGTGTAAACTGGTCAATTAAAATGCCCAGATGAACAAGTGTAAGCCCTGAATAACATATCCATGAAGCTTCAAGTTTGTAATATTTGGAGTTCCATAACATTAATATTCCATGTTTTTCCTAAACAAAGGCTCACATTTCTGTCAATGTCAACGGTGATCTGATGAAAATACCCAGGTGCACAAGTTCATGACCTGAATAATACATCCATGAAGTTTCAAGTCTGTAGTACAAATACATTCGGAGTCTTGTGTCACAAAGTTTCAGGACAGACGGACGTACATTGAGCCTGTGGATCCCCCCCCCCCCCCCCCCCCCATTTTTGGTGGGGGCATAAAAAGGAATTTTACATTCCTATTAGTGAATAATTTTTGTAATACAAGAGGCCCATGATGGCCCTATATCGCTCACCTGAGAACCACTGTTCTAAAGGAGCAATCTTGGTTGCCACAGAACATCTTCGCCAACATTTTAAAATCTGGCAGTAGTTTGGAGCAGATGTCTTTTAAAGTTTTCACTATATAAAGGCAAATTAGCCCTGGGGGCCATGTTCTTTTTATGGATCAGAATAATTTAAGCAGTCATGGTAGAGGGTTACCCAAGGAACATCTGTACCAAAACAATTTGAAATCAAGTTAGTAGTTTTGAAGGAAATGTTTTTAAAGTATTCTATTTTTTTTCTTTCCACTGCCATGGCAACAAGAGTTCTACATGGATCAAGTTTATTTTAGCAACTTTTGTGAAGGTTCACCAAGGAATCATTCCTGCCAAGTTTAATCAAATTCTGTCTAGTGGTTTCAGAGAAGATGTCGTTTACAATTTCTACTATAAACATATAAGGCAAATTAACCCCACCCCTGGCGGCCATGTTTATTTCAGGAAACGGAATCATTTTAGCAGTCTTGGTAGATAGTTACCCAAGAAACATCTGTACCAAAACATTTTGATATCTGGCCAGAATTTTTGAAGGAGATAATTTTTAAAGTTTACGGGTATAATGCTTTGAGAACATGCAGATGCAGGATTCTGCAAAACGTCCTCATGGTGAGTGACATCGCATGACGTCAGGACTCAAAATATCTAAAGAAAATCTGCAGAACTGCAAACTGTAAGTTTCAGTTTTTTATCTCATCTGAAAGCTCTATAATCCTATAATGAAAATTTAGGTCCTATGTTTGAATCTTGATTCAACCACAGAACCTCGGTCTTTCGGAATTTTGGTCAGCTGAATGGATATGCACAGCTAAGTCTTGAGATGTAGCATCTGTGAAAATTTGAGGAAATTCAGACCATAAATGGCGGCTATAGAGCGCGTACAATATTTTTCACTATTTTTAGCTCTGACGTCACGTGACGTCATAGGATGCTGAAAATGTTAATACATTAAAGCACATACAACAGGGAAAACTTTAATTAATCAACATTTCCTCTGAAACCACTGGACAGAATTTGATTAAACTTGGCAGGAATGATCCTTGGGTCAACCTTCACAAAAGTTCCTAAAATAAACTTGATCCGTATAGAACTCTGGTTGCCATGGCAACAAAAAGAAAAAAATATGAAAACTTTAAAAATCATCTTCTCAAAACTACTGGCCAGATTTTAAAATAAATTGGAACAGATGTTCCTTGGGTCAACCTATTTATCTCACTCAGGTGAGCGATTTAGGGCCATCATGGGCATCTTGTTTACATTTCTTGACCACAAGACGCCTTTTCTACTTAGGCTATTGAAACAAAATTTCAGTAATGGAAAGAAAATGATGAAGGAAATCTCACTAAGAAGGCCCATTACTCTGTGCGGAGCTATTTCAATATAGTCAGCCCTTTAACTTAACTATATGCATATGTCACTGTGTGCCTTGGTGTTTATGTGTGAGGGGAAGGGGTGGAGGAGACATCAGTTTTCTATGAAAACAAATCTCTAGTTTTTAAATTATTCTTAGAAAACTTGATATCGAAGTGACTCAATTCTGACATGCCAAGATAAACGAATAACATCTCAAATTCGATCCGTGGTTTTGACTTGCGAATGTATAGTTGCTAATATTTGTGGTAGTGCAGGACTAATTATGGAATTTTGCATCCTGAATTGGCTTTATGCGTTACAAAATTTATTTCAACTTGCTTTTTCCATAATGTTCTGAACTATAAACATACGTAAGAGACTCCTCAATTATCAAGAAAGCAATGTGTAGAATTAAGGTAACATCGCCCTTCCAAACTACACAAGGGCACTATGTACCGATGTCTTGGATGACTATTTCTTATTTACATACCACCACCCCTTTCACAGAAGTACGGACTACATAGGAATCCAGCCTGTCTTATCCAGTCCTACATGAACACAAGATTGGATGCAGAGTTTTTGATCACCTTCAGCTGTTGTTGTATTGGGGTTGACCGTCGCTGCGATAGTGTTTCAATCATATAGCGACGTCCAGCTAATTACAGGTGGAGGAAGACCCCGAGTACACAGAGGTACCCGAGTAGAACCACCGACCAACCGCAAGCCAGCAGGAAGGCTTCCTCACATGAAAAATCCGAAGTCCTTACTGGGATTCGAACCCACAGCGGTGAGGGGCTGAGAGATTTGTAGTCCACGACTGTAACCGCTCGGCCACGGCGGCCCCCGATCAGCTTCAGTAGTATCTCTCTTGCATTCAAACATATTCAGTTGGTCTAAATATTAGGTACTGCTAAATGTGCATGTGTTTACACTACACAGAACAGGTCCATTACAACGCCAATGCTGATACACCACGGTTCAAACCATGGACCCTAAATCCTATATCTGTTCATTTTAACTCCCCAGAACACAACGTGCTCAAGGTGAGCTACTGGGACCACTCTGCCTTCGCCGTGCGTCCTCAACATTTGGCTTTACATGACATCTCTGAAACCACTAAGAAGACTGGACTGGACTTGACTATTTGAGTTAACCGTCGCTTCGACAGTATTTCAGTCGTATAGCGACGTCCAGCTAATTACAGGTGGAGGAAGACCCCGAATGCGCGTAGGCAACCGGGTAGAACCACCGACCTACCGCAAGCCAGCTAGAAGGCTTCCCCCCACTCTGTAGAAATTGTTGAAACTTGGTATGAATGATCGAAGGGTGGCCCTTCACAAAAGTTGCTATAATAAACTTGATCCATGCAGAACTTTGGTTGCCCTGGCAACCAACAGAATTTTACTTTAAAAACTTCAATAATCTTCTCTGAACCCAATGATCAGTTTTAATTTCATTTGCCACAAATGGTTACCTCATAGCTGTCTACAATGCAAAAATAAAGTTGATCCCTTGATAAATGATGCTCTGGGTGGGGTGGGGGTGGGGGGGGGGGGTAATTTCCTTATAACTTTGAAATTCTTCTTCTATGAAGCCAATGACCAGAAATATAATTTGGTCACCTCATAACTGTCTACCATAAATGCTAAAATAAAAGTTGATCCCTTGAAGAGGGTCAGTTTCCTTTATATATACCATGTATAAAAAAACATTTTTTTTCTTCTATGAAAACAATGGTTAGAATTTAATTTCTTTTGGCATGTATGGTCACCTCACGGCTATCTATGATAATTGCTAAAATAAAGTTGATCTCTTGAAAAATGAGGTTCCAATATGTCTATATAAAAAAAGAATTATTCTTTCGTCATGTATGGTCACCTTATGGCTGTCTGCCAAAATTGCTAAAATAAAGTTGATCTCTTGGAAAATGAGGCCCCTATGGGGTGGTAGATTCTTTATAAGCTCGATAAAGAAAATTTCAAAATTATTTTCCTATGAAGCCAAGGGGTAGAATTTAGTTTCTTTTTGCACATATGGTCACCTCATGGCTGTCTACCATTGTTTCTAAAATAAAGTTGATCCATTGAAAAACATGGCCTCCAGATGACTGATAAACTTTAGAATTATTTGTATCTGAATCTGAAACTTGAATCTGGTTGCTGCTGGAAGTAGTAATATAAAGTGATTTGAATGGCTTTAAATAAGCTTATGTACTCTGGTGAGCGATCTATTGCCATCATGGCCCTCTTGTTCTACATGTACGGTACCGGTAGTTATACATGTATATCGGTTTAATGTACCCTAGGATTGGACCGCAAATATAGCATTTTGTTTAGATCTACACCATTTATGAATTGTCCCTACAAAAAGTTAAAGGAAGCTAAGCTGCTAAACTAATGTGAATATACATCTACAAGAAATGGACACAGAACTGGACACTTGAAATGTGCTTACCTTAAAATTATGTATGACAAGAAAGAAAATTGAACAAATGTATTTTACCGTTTATTTGATACAAAAAAAAAACATGACAAAATCAACCTTGAAGAGCTAAAGCTTTTCAATATGTACAGACAAGATACATGTTGTATATATATATCCTGCTAAATGCAAGTGAGTTGTTTCAGGTAGTGGCTGTAAAAAAATGCAAAAAAGTATCTTAAAATCTAACCAGTCAATATTTTGTAATAGTACGATTATACAAAAAAAAAAGGAAAAAAAAAACCTATTGGGGTTTAATTGGCACGGTCAAGATAATGGTTACCCGACATCTAAATCATTTGTGTATGGCAAGAAAACGTATATACCTAGAAGAACTGCATTTCTACCATAATGTGAAGTTGCCATATGGAAAACATTTTTTATGTTATAATAGTGAAGTTCATGAGTAGCAAGACGTTTGTAATATCTCAGTTGTCAGTGACTCGGAGAGAAGTCCTCATGAATGATAAATCCACACTGGCAAAATCTGGCCATTTGTCATTCTCATGTTAGGCCCCTTCCTCCTCCTCATCTTCTCGAATAACGGTAAACCCTGAAAACAAAAGATTCATTTTACATTCACATTCAAATATTTTACCCCACCCTGATATCAATGACTGCCTCAACCCCAGCATCACATAGCATAGTCCTCTGTAAATGATCACCTCTGTATTACACTTACACTATGATAATCCTAACTAATGCCAGACCTGGCTCGAATTCCAAACGCATTGAAAATGTTAATCAAATTACGAAATTTAATATTTTGGATGGATGTCAAAATACTATCATTGTTAACATTTTGCACTGGTGAGTATTCCCGAAGACAGTCTGTAAACGGAAATGATTTGTATTTGAAAAACCTTCATCGTTCATCTGCTACGTCATCAATTTATGCATTCGCGATTCGTTAACGGAGACACACGAAATCTCCAGGCCCGGA
>CM037785.1:61828389-61878389 GCA_021229015.1 Solen grandis
CAAAGCAGTAGCTTGAATACTTTTGGATGTATGATCCGGACAAAAATCAAGTATGAAAAATAACAAAGGGCAATAACTCCAAAATTAGGCTAAGAAGAGTTATGGTTCTTGTGCACTGCACTTCTCTTCAATGAGATCTGTCCACCTGTGAAGTTTCAAAGCAATAGCTTGAATACTTTTGGAGTTATGCTCCGGACAAAATTCGGACGGACGGACGGACGGACGGACGGACGGACAACGCCAAAACAATATCCCCCTCCCGATTTCATCGGCGGGGGATAACAATAACAAGCCATTTCATACTTACATAGTGTATACAATATAACTAAATTTTACATACTAAAACAGCTTCTCATTTGTATTAATAAAGGTAAAACAATTTAGAGTTGAACAGGAAACTGATTATCAACACACAGCACTGGGTACAGTGTGGTCTTTTTAGGGCATGTATTTTCATATGGTATTTCATAAGGCAAAAAAAAAAGATGTATGTTTGTTGATTGGTTTGAACGTCCCACAAGCAATATATCAGTCATTTGGAGACAATGTCTACTTGAGATAGATATAGTGCTGCCACACTGCAGTATCATGCCGTAGACATGTGGCATGGTACCACATCCAGTCACATTATCCTGACAGCTGGCCAACCAGTCCTGAAACTACCCTTATATTCTTAGCGTCACGCAAGGGAGCTATACCAGTACCATTTTTTACGACTTTGGTATGTCGCGGCTGGGGATCGAACCCATGACCTCCTGATTCCAGGGCGGATGCTCTAACCACTTAGCCACCAGGACTGGTAAAAAATAAAAATGTATAAAAAGTATAAGTAACAAAATGTTTTACCTTTAATTGTTATGTCTAACTTTTTATGTTCTGTCTGTATATCATTTTTCTGGAAATAAAAGGTACAGTTTCACCCCGCAAATCAAACTGACATCAATTTGTATCTCATATTTACAGCATTGGTACACTTAATTTGATGTACATATATGCTTTTAAAACAATCATGTTTAGTTCTTCCAGTCTTCAATCTGTCAACCTTGATTCTGGAAGCAACAGTTTAACATAAAAGAATTAACATCTCTGAACTTCACATTCAGAACCAAAAGATCATAAATAAACAAGCATATTCATTTGAACTGACATCCCCACTGAATAAGGCAATCTGTCTTACAAACATTTTTTATATCAGAATATGAGTCATAGTCAAACAAATATCAATGTCATAATTCTTAACATCAGTTGAAAGGAATTGACAAAGGAATATTAGTCACATGGTAAATGATAGAGTGAAAAATCCGGGGCACCTTGGTATATAAAGCAGAGCCGTATCTGGCACTTCCTTCTAGGAGATCATTAATAAGGGTGCTCCCTGTTTACTCATACAATATTGCAGCTAATATTCTACACAGCAAAGAAAAGTTCATTTTTTCAAATATCATTTTAAGTTCACTAAATTCATATTCATAAGGTAACAAATTTGTACATGAATATTCATGAGATAAAGGGTTAAAGTAACACAATAAATCCTTAATAATACAACCAGTCATGGGACCATAATGGCAGGTTTCAAGTTTAACTTTTCCTGCCACTTGAAAATTTTTGCGAGTAGCTGAAATTTTAACTCGCAAAAATTATCATTCACTTGCAATCGTGTTAACGAGTTGGTATGATGGGTAAGGCAAAGTATGTTCAAGACAGGGTTCTGAAAATCATGGACTTTAAGTGATGTGGTCCTATGTTGATGTGGTCTTTATATACAGTTTTACTATACTTTAATACTGGAACAAAGTTAAGATATTCAGGTATGAAAAAACTATAGAAGTTAGAGCTGACTATCACTCACTAGTTTCTCTATTGGGTCAAAGCCTTGTTTGAATGTTTCCAGAATTTCGTTCTTCAGTTCGTGCTCTCTGACCTGCAGGACTCCGTGGAGGTATTCGAAGTGGGCATTGAGATCATCTAGGGCTGGGCCCACCTCATTCCTGGTGCTGGGGACCAGTGCTGCCAGCTCCTGGGGGTACAAAATAGTTGTCAGGAATTTATGTAGTACCTTCATACCTATTATTAGCTGCCAGCCATTAGGTGACAGCTGATTATTATTCTTTTTTTTTTTAATTATTCATTTTATCTAAATTTGCACGTGGCTGAATACAGAGGTATTTTTTTTAATATTAATATGCTATAAAAATAAACCTTTACGACTCGGTTGCATAATAATTATGTTCCTTTCTTTGTTGGATCAAACGGCCCACCGACAATAATTCAGTAATTTGGAGACTACATAATAATAAGCCTCATGCGACCCCTGTATGATTTAAGCATTGAAATAATTGCCTCTATAAAGTACTTAATTTTTTTTTTTTCCAATTTATACTATTCATTCAGACTAACCTTCAAATAATTCTAAACAAATCAAGGAAATCTTATGATCTATTCTTACCATCTCAACATGTTTGAGGCGCCGCAAGACCTGGTTGGCCACCTGCAGAGTCGGTTCCATTTCATTCACTATCAACCGGTTCTGAAAACCAGAAAAATGTTCGTGACATGACACACCATCAGCTTAAAAATTTACCTTCCAAACTTTAAAGAAAATAATACACTTCATAAATGATTTCTGTTTAGGTTGTCGTCCTTTGTTCTTAAATGGCCAATTTTAACCCTTTAGCTCATACAGACAAGTTTTGACACCTTTGGCAAACAGAGGATCACTTATTTTGAAGCATTGAAAAAACTAGAAATGTGTCTAGAGGACACAGATGCCCCCCCTCCGGCGCATTTTCCAAAACAAAAGCCAACACCCAGCAGCACAAGTCATGTCCTTAGTAATATATCCATGAAGTTTGAAGCCTGTAGCACAAATACCTTCAGAGTTACCGGTGTCACAATTTTGGGATGGACAAACAGACAAAGGAAAATCTATATGCCTCACTTTTTGGTAGTGGGAGGGGGGGCGTAAAATACCCAGGTGCACAAGTTCATGTCCTGAATAATATATCCATGAAGTTTCAAGTCTGTAGCACAAATACTTTCAGAGTTATGTACGTCAAATGCATAAAATTCCATATTTTTAAAAAGCAAAGGCCTATAACTTTGTCAACTCAGCGGCGGTTAATGAAAATACCCAGGTGCACTAGTTTATGTGCTGATTAATATATCCATCAAGTATCTAGTCTGAAGTACAAATACATTGTGGAGTAATGCGCATTACAAAGTTTCGGGACCCAATTTTGGTGGTGGCATAAAAAACAACAGCAAAACCATATTAGGGTCTCCTCTCTTTGCGCATACAATATTGTAGCTCAGATTCTACACAGAAAAATCCATTGTTTCATATACTGTTTGAAGTTCAGTTAATTCATGAATTTTATACAATATTCATGAGGTAAAGAGTTAGTACTGGAATCAGGCAAGGACACAGGTAGCTGGGAGAGGTTCCTAGTTAATGCTGATGGAAAACAATTGTGATGCCAAAGTACAGTTACCCAGATCTGCAACCAACATTCATTACTGGGGGGAGAGGAATGAAAGTCAGATTTGAACCAAGAATACTGCTTACATCAGTCATCTGCTTGGCTTTCAGAAACTTATGACTTTTAGGACAATATCATAATAATGATGATGCTGGACAATATATCATGCAGATGTAATGAGTTTTTAAACTCATACACAACTGATATTTTGTTGATTAGTCATGGCACATTAAAGCAAATTCTTACAACGGCACTTTACCTTGTCTTCTATAGATGATATGTTGTGGCCCTTGTGGTTGCCGATGATGACACAGCGAGAGCAGATGATGACCTCGTCATCTTCACAGAAGTACTCCAACAGCTTGTCGTGTTCTGCACATCGATGGACCACCTCCACCTGTCTGATAGACAAATGTTCATTCATTAGAAAAATATTTCTTTTTTTTTTGCCACTAAGAAAATAGTGAAAAATATGCCTCCGTCAATTCAATATTTTTTCAGAAATAACTGTAGATCCCCTTATTACAGCATTTGAAATAATGTTAGCTAGGGCCCCCGTGTTTTCAAAAATAAAAATGATACTTAAGTATGATTTTCATACTGGAATTATGCCCATCAGTTTCAATAGTGAAATGACTTAAGTATTTTCAAAAACACCAGGCCTGATCGGTCTTGACAGATTGTGTCAACATCACATCACAAGGATCCTGGATAACAATCTGTCATATCTGATCAGCCTGCTAGGTGTTAATCTTGTGGAGTTTTCTATCACTGTAGCATTATATCAGTCATACAGTAATGTCCAGATATTTACAGGTGGTGGAAGACCAAAAGTGCACAGAAGCATCAACCAAATGAAAGGCTAATCTAGAGAGACTTCTAGTAAATTCAGTTTAAATTCATTTTTTACATTTATTATGCTGGCCAATAAATTCATTTAAAACAATAGCATATTATCTTGGACAATTAAAATGATTACTAAAAGATGGTCAGTGGCTAAGATTATGCAAGCAACCATCCCTTACCAATTTTTAAGAAACAAGAGTTGTCCGAATGACACATATGCCCCCCTAAGCTCCCCCCACCCCCATCCCCAAAGTCAATACGGGTCATCTACTAGTCATGACAAATCACCCGATGAAATTTGAGGAATGTGGGCCTAAATGTTCTCCAGTTATTGATAGGAAACGATTTTCACATTCAAGGTCACTGTGACCTTGACCTTTACCAAATGACCCCAAAAATCAATAGGGGTCATTACCAATCACCCTATTAAGTTTGAGGAATGTGTGCCCAAGCATTCTCCAGTTATTAGCGACAGACCAACATACCTACCGACATTTGCAAAACAATATGTCCCCTCTTCCTGGAAGGGGGGTAAAATTCAGAAGTGTAGAAATAGGTCTAAGGAAAGTGGTGAAAGTGACATGATTCTTCAGTTTACCAAAGCCTGGAGACACAGATATCTACTTACCCCTCCTCCGTCAGTGGGATGGGATGGTGTTGCCTGAGTGAGTTGGACAGACTGTGTACCTTCAAATAAACACAAGAGTTAGACTGTGTACCTTCAAATAAACACAAGAGTTAAACAGACTGTATACCTTAAAATAAACACAAACATTTACAAATCAGTACTTAGATATAATACTTTAGTATTGTATTTTAAATCTACGAAAAACAAAATCATATTATTTTCAATAAAAATAGCCTGTCCGCTTAAACCAATTTTTATTAACATGAATGAAACATGCACAGAAGAAATGCATTGAACATAAACATTTCAAGTCAATTTTGTGGTCTAAGAGACAAGTATCCATAGCACTAAATCTATAACTTAACATGAGAATGAACATAGAATTACTTGTGAGTAAATGTTGATAGTTTACTTCAAATTCTACATACTGCAGCCAAACAATACTCATTCATGTTAAACCTTTCCATCATGGCTTGATGAATATTTATTTTGATGTTTATATGGTTAATGAAACATTGGATTTCTTTTTGCTGTGGAATAGTGTGATAACTAACTGTACAATCTGAACTACATTATTGTATGAGTAAACAGAGGAGACCCTGATCAGACAAGCATCAAAACACATCTGATCTGGGACGAGATGCTCAGGCAAAGTGTTGCATTGGCACAATTTTTAGTTTTCTCCATGCTCTATGTAATGAATTTAGTCTTTTATAGTGAAGAAAGTGTTTTCAAAAGATGGTGTCTTACATATACAATATTCATTATCAATTTGAGGCTAATATCAATTTGCAAGATTTTGCAAATATTCAATGCATTTAACAGGCATATGAACATTTATTTTATTAATCCAAACAGAACAGATAAACAAAACACTTTGTATGTCCACATTTAACGAGCATTAAGTAATATCCATTTCAAATGTGAAAATCCAAAACCTTGTCAGCCATATTTGTTCACCATGTTACTATGAGGCACGTTTGGAGAGTACCTTCCTCTGCTTTGAAACTTATTTAAGCAATATCCGGTTATATACAAATTCTGTGAAAAAACATCGAAACTCATTGAAACTACAGTAAAACCTCGCAAGCAGACCACCTCGGAAATCGGGGCACCTCGCTTCCAGGGACATTATTTTTCAGAACCATTTTTTTTCTTCTTTATTCTAATGTCCCACAACCTCGGAATACGGGGCACCTCGCTATCCGGTATGCGGGACAGTTTTTTCAGAACCAATTAACGAATTCACACCTTTTTTAATCCTCGCTAAGTGGGACATCACATAGTGGTCCAATTACACAAGTGTCACTGATCAGTACACACGTCTGCAAACACAGCCAAGAGATTGCGATTGCGATTGTTTACACACTTAATAACTTTCAATTACGACATTGTAGATTCACTTACGGTTACCATAAAGAAGTCGATAATTAAGGCAATTTGTTTATGATGTTTAAAAACTGATCAAATTCTTCGCCTTTTTCTTTAATCAACCGACGGTAAGTTTTTTGATGTTATTGCTTTATATTGATCAATATTAATGAGTAATTGATGTCAAATTTGTGAGAGACAAGCCTCCTGTATAAATTGTTCTTTAGATACCGCTGTTATCAAATGACGATGGGTAGTCAAAGAAAACCTGCTAAAGAACTCTCTCTTGCGGAAAAGGTCTCTCTTATTAGTGTTGAGTGTCATTTATATTGTTTTATCTGTTTCAAAATAATAACTTAATACTATGTTAACATATAATGCAAATTTACATTTAACAGTGTAACTTAACAAAATAATGTTAATAAAAAGTACAGTATAGTGCGTGCACATATACATTTCATATCCATACTGTGGAAATTCACTAAAAGGACCACCTCACTAAGTGGGACAGTTTGAAAAAGACCCAAAGGTGGCCCACTTAGCGAGGTTTTACTGTACTTGTATTTGCAACTTGCCCTGGATCTGTTCTGCTTGCCGAGGTGTCAAAATACCTCCCTGAGACGAAGGGTTTCATTCATAGAGACAAACATTATAGCATTTAGATGAACAATTACAGTAAAATCCTGGAAGCTTTTTGACATAAACTTGATCCATCAGTAAGCTGACCAGTACCCTCACTGCATTGCCCTTTCTGAACAATATAAAATTTGTTAAACTCCTCAGAAAACAACTGTCAGAATGAATAAAACAACATTCCTATTCTGTGAAATCATTAATTTTCTTTGACATTAAATTTTGTTGATTATGTAGCTAAGAGAATTCCATTGGTACCTTTATTCATGGGTCTGTGTTGTAGAAAATGTAAGGTCTACAGAATTTCATGGGGATTAATAGGTGTAGATAAAACTCTCCATGAAATCAATGGAAAAAAAAAATTATCAATGGAGATGATGAATACCCCCAGACAATTCTTTGTCGCAGCTACTGTTACCATGTCAGTCAGTCTTGAGAAATATAACAAAGGGCAATAACTCATTCAAAATCAAATGAATCATGATGTGCCAAAAAAATGCACAACTATGCTTGGTACTTATCAGTCATGTGAAGTTTCATCAAAATCTGACTAAAAGTAGCAGAGAAATAGGGTGGACAAATCTTGTCTATAGACCAATGTGACTCCAATATAGCCCCCATATACTTTGGGGGTATGATCAGTGTCCCCTGAATATACGAATATTAATGATTACTCAGTATAGACACTACTTCACCTTCAAAGACAAGGGATATTACCAGTATCATGATATATATTGTATAATAATGGGTGTGTTAAGCTAATAGGAGGGTGACATAACAACATTACCCTCTGTTAAAGTGGGTACAACAGGATGGTAGACATGAATAAAAATTCACCTGGTGAAAGCAGGCCACACACATATTGGCGTCACACTTGGGACAGTGGCTGGCCGCAGGCTTCTTCCCACACTCATGGCATAGTTTATCTGTAACAGCATGTGATATTTAAATCCAATGGTTTTCCATGTTAACAAGAAGTGTTCCTTAGAATATATGTGTCACCTGCTAAAAGAAGCGTGACTGAAAAAGTGTGACAGATTGACTGAAGGACAGACAGATAATGGATAATTGATCACTATACATGTGTCACACCTGCCTACAGCAGGAGACAAAAAAAATAGGAAAAAGGGAATAACTAAACAAGAGGGCCAAGATGGCCCTGTGTCGCACATCCTAAACTAATCTGTACTGTTATTCAGTCATTATGCTGAAATTAGGATTAGTATAAACAGGCCTGAATGCTAAATATTCATATAAAACATAAGACAATAACATAAAGGCCCGAATATAAAAAACATTTAGGCCCCGGCTTGCTCCAGGCACACAAGCCTATGCTACTTTCAGTCAGTTGTTACTGTTTAATAATTCCCTCATGATCTGTCTAAAAACAGATCACTGGATCTCAGCCATCTGTATGGCTCCAGCATCCATTGAAATTTATTCATATTTATAAATATGAACATGCCAAAGACCATACAAGAAATTAGTTTTAATTACTATCATTCAGTGATTTACTTTTTTTTCTCGGTATGAAAAAAAAAAAATATCAGTATGCCTTTTGAATAGATTTTTCATATTTTTTTTCTTTCTTTTGCCATGACACCAGAGTTCTACATGGACCAAGGTTATTTAAGCAACTTTTGTGAAGGTTTATCCAAGGAACATCCCTGCCAAGTTAAATCAAATTCTGTCCAGCCGTTTCAGAGGAGATGTCCTTTAAAGGAAATTGTTGACGATGGATGACTGACGATGCATGACGGCGAATGCAAGGTGATCACAAAAGCTCACGTTGTGCTCAGGTGAGCTAAAAATATGTGTTACAATGAGTATAAATTATTTAAAAGAATACAAAATTATGTAACAGGGGACATAATAATGTTATAAGGGGGTATAAAAGTCAGCAAGACTGCATAACACTGTAACAACAGGGGCATGACATCTTGATTTCTGTTCAAAAGAAAACATGAAATGTATCCAAAACTTAAGGTAAAGTCACTTTAATGGTTCCTCTACCAAGATAACCAAGGTACCCAAGTGAAACATTAGAAAACCTTGGTTATCTCTGTGAAAGGCCATGAGGTCCGAAATTTAGTGGAACCATTACAGGGACTTTACCTTAAGAAGAAGCTTGCACCACAAACTCTCTAGATATATATCAAGGGCATGTGCACTTCATGAAAATGTGAACTAGTCTTAACTGCAAACAAAATAGTGCAAAAAAGGGCATAACATAAAAAACAATAAACAATAAAACATTAACTTCTTATAAATGCATGCTTTTCATAGTACAATATCACTTATTTGTGGAAGGAGGGGGAAAAAAAAGATGTGTTCTAAGGAACAAATGTCATCTGCTGAAAGTATTCAGCGTGACAGAAAATGTGTGACAAGACAGACAGACACACCAGAGAAGTGATCCCTAAGTGTCCCATCTGCTTACAGCAGATGACACAAAAATCAATGAGAAGACAATGCATATAGAAAATATTTCAAAGGGAACAAGTGATATCTCATGCTGATACCATTCTAAGGTGACCTGATGACTGATATTACAGTAATGTGAGTTCTATGCACTGAGGGGTTAAACATACAAGACAAATCTAGCTGAATATTTAACTCAGAACAGAGAGTCAAACCTGTCTGGTGTTTTCTGCGATGGGTATTGTTGAACCCAGCAGACATCATCTTGTCTAGTTCCTCCAGCTCCCAACAAACAATAAAAAACAAAACACAGAGTCAATCACAAGAAACACAGTCAATCACAAGAAACACAGTCAAAAAAAAAAAACACACATCCTTGAAGCACACTGCCAATCACCAGAAACACACTCAGCCAATTACTGAACAGCTCCCTGAAATATATCAAACCAATTTTTGCAAGGAGTGTAACAAAATTATTTACACTTAAACATCTCCAAAACCAAAGAAATAGTTTGCACCACAAACTTTCTGTAGGTATCATATATGAAGAAACTTCTAAAGAGCCATAAATCTAACAAGCATTCATAACCATGCTCCACAGCACACCATTTATTTACTACTCTTACAATTACTATTTACACATGAACTACTCATCATGGTGATCACAAGAGGTCTTTCTGCCTATTCTGAGAAAGGGACGCTAGCCCCCAAATTAAGAAAAAATGACATACTTCACCTAAATGGGAATTCTTAAGATGCAGAAAAGCAATTTAATATGAACAACATCTTGTAAAATTAGGCCTTTCTTTCATTAGCACAATAAAATAAGAACAAACAAAACAAAGTCATTTTGGACCCCCCCCCCCATCTCCCAAAGTGGGGAAAAAAAAGTATAGGCCCTGACAAAAAGGCAGAAAAAACCAGGTCACACATGCCAAGTTCAAACAAATATTTCCAATTTCTGATAGACTGACAATCCAACCAGTCAACAGGCTGATCACTTCTTCCAAGTATGTCAGTCAAAATTAACTTCACAAATATTCCACTCACTTGTCGAGGAAGATTTTCTGACTGTGAACTAGCTGACCAAGAATATATCTATTTGGACAGAGGTCTCTTACACCAGCCTCACCGGCCGGTATCTTCGTCTCTCCCTGGAAATGAAAGCATATTATTATTTAACTACCTGAATACACATAGCAACCTTACGAACATTTTCACCAAATCTGCACAAGATACTGAGATCTAGAGATGCAACAATAAACCGTTGCACCGCATAACCGTAGTTCAAAAACATATCGGTTTTTATCCAATACGAAAAGGTCTACCAAAGGGTCAAGAGTTGTTCATTAATTTCATTAATTTTATCTCCTTGAACATTTCTATGAATATGCTTCATGTTTTAACTTTGCTGAAAAGTTGCAGAGGATTTTCTGTACTTTTCCAGTGCAATTAGAGTACCCTCCCTGTTTTTCAAAATGGCCTCCAGGGAAGACCTCAATGTGCAGGAATATGAATTAACTCCAAACAAATCAGCAAAATGCATTATTTGGGCAATGTATTATGTTGAACAAAGAATAAAAAGTATTGTAAACTCAAATACCTATCGCAATACAGAGGCTGTTGTATCTCAATATATTGCAATATGATTTTGGAGGATGATGTTCACGATACAGCCCTACTGAGATCACAGTTAAGATGTCTTGCTGTGACAGAAGATAAAACAAATACAAACATTACCCTAGATGTTATACAGACATAAATCTATCAATAATACTTACAAAGCATGTTTGGCAGACGATACTGGTCTTTCTTTCCTTGACCAAGATCAGTAGGCAGGACTCACAGAAAGTGTGGCCACAATGTAACAAGAATGGCCTCCTCTTCTGCCTCCCTCCATCTGCATGTATGTCAACATCACTAGTAAATTCTCCACATTCATTTTTAACAAAGATAATGCTATAAACTCCATGCTAAAATATTTTTTTTTCTAGTTTTGATATTCAGGCATTTTCAGATTCAAGATCCATAAACAAATTTGATTCCTTTACATGAGAACGTGTTAATGGGGGATAGAACCTGACATTCACATGAACATAAAAAGCATTGGTAAGACAACCCGTTTAGGGATTCATCAATTTACTAACAGGAATAGAAGTAGCTGGGATACACAATATTAAGTTTTCATCAAAAATTGCTTTTAATTGTGGACTAGTTATTTTATGTACAGTTGAGGAAATAAAGTACAAGGAGTAATACCAAAATGAAAAGAATAAGACATTAAAATATTTCAACCACTGGGGTGATTTCACCTTGGAAAAAGACTTAACATTACGGTGTCAAAGTTTCTCTATACAAATCTTTGCTTGCCAACAAGTTAAAAAAACAATATATATATTGCATGCTTTTCAAAGACTTAAAACCACTTTAATATAAACCAAAGAGAAAAATGCAAAATCACCAAACATTGATTTGTTTACATTTGGAATGAATGAAAAAATGTCACCATGATTTTTTTGTTGTTGTTGTATTGGGGTTTACCGTCGCTGCGATAGTATTTCCATCATATAGCGACGTCCAGCTGATTACAGGTGGAGGAAGACCCCGAGTACACAGAGGTACCCGGGTAGAACCACCGACCTACCGCAAGCTAGCTGGAAGGCTTCCTCACATGAAAAATCCGAAGTCCCTACCGGGATTCGAACCTACAGCGGTGAGGGGCTGAGAGATTTGTAGTCCACGACTGTAACCGCTCGGCCACGGCGGCCCCTGATTTTTTTTGAGATGGGCCCAAGGATAATCTCTACTGAGATCCGCTCCGGTTATTTTTTTCGTATTGGCCTCCGCTGGATCTCTACCCAGGCCTTATATAAAAGCTTCGGGAATTTACACCGATACCCCTAACTCGTTTCGGCCGTTCAAATCGATTGTTTTCGGATGCACACCTAAAAATCCAAGCATGTCTAGTAAGAAGACATATTTTTCTTTCCATTTCATTTAACATCATTGCCTTAGCTTACTGATTTCACCAGTTTTACAGCTACAGACTCACAAAACCTCCAAACTCGCTGTTTAAACCGCCATATTGTTTACATGCGATGGTTATCACGTGACTAATCCATGATTGGATAACTACAGTTAGGTTCAACTCGCGGGTTATGCGGTACAGAGCGGTGTGTGGTTTTCTCGATCTATAAGTAAATAGAACGTATTTCACATAAACTTTCTTTTGAAAAATCGTTTTATACAGCAAAATTTCTTTGACTTTGCCAGGGCCGACTTATTGGCAAAGAGCATTTACCTTTTGCTGTTGAACAGTCGTAACTGAACGGAGCTGTAGTTAAAACTGTTTCGCCACTAGTCACGTGATCAATATTTACAAAATGTCTGTTTAAAACTGTGAGGTGAGTGGTTTGGTGTTTTCCGTCACCATATTTCATGAAATCGGCAAGCTAAGACAGTGATGTTGAATGAAATGGAAAGAAAAATGTCTTCATACTAGACATGCGTGGATTTTTTGGTGTGCATCCTAAAACAATCGATTTGAACGGCCGAAACGAGTTAGAGGTATCGGTGTAAATTTCCCGAAGCTTCTATATAAGGCCTGGGTAGAGATCCAGCGGAGGCCAGAACGAAAAAAATAACCGGAGCTGATCTCAGTAGAGATTAGGCCCAAGGAATGTTTCTCATTCTTACAGCATACATGCCATATCTCCCGGCGGGAGATTAAATCTCCCGGGATTTCGACTTGTCTCCCGATCTCCCGCCGGGAGGTGAAAATCTCCCGGTCTGACTTAAATCAAACTGGTTTCCCTTTGAACTCAGTATAATCCATTTTATTACCGAGCTATGATACAGCTTTAGGAAGATTACGTAAGAACATGTGTTAGTATCAATCCTGACCAGTGTGCTGTACAGCCACGAGCAATGTGTGATCGTCCTTATCCAATCAAATTGCATAATTCAGACAGGTAGCAGACTAGACACTCTGTCAGTTGAAACAATTATCGTCGGGTAATTAGCAGCTATCAAGGCAATACTAAAGCTAGAATGAGTAAGGTTAGGATGGTACACTGTAATAAAGACGTAAATCTTATCATGGATAAAAAGGTCCCGGAGAATAGCTAATCCTTACTTACCGGAAGTGTAAACAATAAATGATAATTAGATCAACTGTTTACCAATCATTAAATCTTAACAAAACTCATCATATTGACACATCATAGAAAGTACACCTCAGCTAGCGATAAATTGCAAATGAATTGCAATTTTCACACCGAAAATGACTTGATAAACAAGGGCTATCGTCTGCTGAGTAATTTACTATAATGAGATGTCATGATCGGAAGAGTTGGGTAACCACTTCATACCACCATACCGTACACGATAAATATTTTAAGCTAAATAATATTTTAGCTAAAAGCAATTTAATTCAGAAAAAAAAGATACACAGACGGAAGGTTAAAGTATTATTAAATATGATCTAACTTTTTATCTTTATTCATCCCCATTAATTAAAACCTTATGATCAGAATTCATTCAATAAATCAAAGATACTGTATCAATTTAAATGTGTTTGATGTAATTGGCATGTTCTCCAATTTGATATAAGTTAGTGTTGCATTTAATGTAAAACAGTGCTTGTGGAAAGTTAAGTTTCTATTTGAATTAGATTTATTAATAAATTTCATATTTTTTTTACATATAAATTTCATATGGTATTTTCATTAAATGCAATAAACAGTATATAAACTGTTAATGAATTTAATGAAGGGGTAATCAAATGTGTATTTTTTTTTAATTTTTTATTAAGAACGTCTCTTCGATATATGTCGTAAAATCTCCCTGGCTGGACCCCAAATCTCCCTGTGAAAATTTCAAAATCTCCCTGGGAGACATACTGAAAATATGGCATGTATGTTACAGCATACTTTTATTTTACTCAGTTGTTGTGTAATTACTGCTAAATAACTATAAATATTACTTTTAAAACAGCCAAATAACTTTAAAGATTAATGAGGAATATAGATTTTTTACAATCCCTATCATTTAAAGACAAAATAAAAAATGTGAACTTCTACTTTCATTTTCACGATTTCACTGAAGGATGGCACCTTAAAGAAGATTCATTAAATGTAGGCCTAGATGTGATACCCCTAACAATTTCATGATGTCAGTAAATCTACAAGATATTGGCACTATGTCAGGTGCCTTTGGACATGCATTTCTTTTTAAAATCTTCAGAATACAAAAATCTTAAATGACTTGCTTCTGTATGTTTATCAAAATGATCTTACTGAAAACTTAAAATGATTTCGTTTTCACAAGACATGTATACAGGATTTAAAAAAAAAAAAAAAAAAAAAAACTACTAAAAAACATACAGGACCAATTTGTTTTGATATCCGAAAATAATTTGTCCGAATTTGAAGACACAAATGTAAACGGAAGTGGGTATTTATGCGGTGTGCAAATTTCATAAATACAAAACGACATATTGTCAACTGAATTTCATATAACCTTTTACAACATAAACGTTCGAACATCGTGGACATGTTGCACACTTTTGCATTTTCTTCTGCTGTGATAATCTTAGCTCCAAATGCATTGGTGTTTCGCGCGGAAATGCCATGCGCGGTAAGGGCTAAAATCAAGTCGAATGAAATTCATTTTATCTTGCCATCATCATCATCTTTTTTTTTTCAGGAAAAAGAAATTAATAAAATGTGCAATTTTAGTGCCTTAGCAAAAACTGTCTGTCTTTAGGCTTTGAGATCATGTAAATTGAAATTGTTTGATATAATATTGTTTGCACCACACCACTGAGAGGACTAGCAATGGTTTACCTTAAATGCACAGCTTGTGAAATGATTACTCAGCAAAAAAACAAAAAAATCAGATTGTTATCTGATACACATTCTTGTGACTGCTGAATTGATGTTATATATTATTTCAGAGATGCGAATACCTAGATGCAATGTAGCTTTGTGATTATTTGCAGCACCATCATTTACAAGTGAATGAACTGAAAATCCTATATTTAACAGGTCTTACACCAATATTCAATGCAGATATATATATGCATCCTAGAGTAAATTTTAGAGTGATTTGTTTCCAAATGGATGTTGTATGACACGATACTTCTTTTCTTTTCCTTATAACGTATATATAGTTCAATAGCCAACTTGAAATGATATCCTTAAATAGATTTCTACACTATGTCAAGGAAGTATCTTCACATGCTTCAAGATGGACATATTTTTGCTGCACAGTTTGTATTGTATTGGAAAGTGTTAGTTATTACAGGTAGTAAAGTGTTTATTATGCCATGACTACATCTGTACGGTACCCAAGGGTAGTAGTATAACAGGTACTTGGGTAAAATAATGGACTCAGTTCAGCCCTTCTTCAGTGTAAATTAATTTCAGGTGCATTCAAGCAATCATGAATGCAGAAAGCCAATAAATCAAAAGAACGGTCTAACATGTTTCATGCATAAAACTATTATATGTAGATCTGTACAGGGAATTGTCAGTCAAGATATCACTTTTAAATTCACCAGAAATGAGTGAAAAACTTCATGAATATTGACTGAAATTAAAATTTACTGGTATATGAAACAATGGATTTTTATTTGCCACAAAGACTTTGTAGAATCTTAACTTCAATCAGAGGAAACTCATATCAAACAGCTCCTATAGGAGCTATCTGATCTGGGTCTGTTCTGTTTGGCAATGCGTCAAAATGAGTCTATATGAAATACATGTAGAGGGATAAAAATATACAAAACAAAATGATGTGTGCATTCAATTAAGCAATCTTGAATGCAATCTGGAAATTTCTCCAGGAGGCACTAACATTCTTTGTGGAATTGCCAGTTAGATCATACTGAATTCACCTGAAATTAATTTCAATTCTTAATTAACTGCTTGTGTGAAATGCCAATTATGTGTGTGATTTATTGCCTTTTCATCAAATGGTACATGGGAATGATAATAAGACAATGTGAGATCTATCATACTTTTAATTCATTCAAAGCCAACACAAAATATTCAAATATACATATTAAAAGCAAAAAAACAACAACAACAAAAAAACAAAAAAAACATCACAGATTCAAGACACGTTATCAAATTTACAGAGTAAAATGATAAAAAGCCCATTTCAAAAGACAATAACAATACTGTAAGGTCTTTTTGCTTGGGTTTAATGTTCTTCTAAAACAGTATTCCAGTCATGTAGGTACCTTATCTACACCAAACACAGTGCTGACTCACTGTGGCATCACTTCATAGGCAAGTGATATGATACAACACTCATGATCCTGACACCACACTGAAAGGCTCTAAAATCAGAAACCATATTGAATGTCATTTATAATATAACCACTTGACACCACTTCATCTCTGCTCACACAGCAAATTCCTTTATGACTATTTCATCATTTTTATTACCTGGTAACTACATCCTTTACATAGGCCCCACAAATCTCAAGTAAAATCCAAACTTCACATTGAGTTAATAAAGAAAGGTTCAAAGTTTCACAGGAGAATATAAGCTACACCTACAGGGGTACATGACCAATAGGAAGGCAAAAGGATTGGTACAATAAATCTCCACTTTTCAAAGTGAGGTTTCCCACTATAATGATAAACAATCATCCCTGAAAAAAGTTGGAATTCATCAAGAGTTCCTATAAAAGGACAGTGAGACAGACGTTAGCCAGGTTTGGAACTGCCCCATCTAAATCTGCCCATCTACACTGAAATTCTGAACATTGGTAAAAGCACACAAACAGAAATTATGGCATTTAATTCCCTTCTAAAGTCAAAATTTATTTGCATAAACCTATTCCTTTTATTCTTGCTAAGTATACAACATAGGGCCACCTATCAGATTGCAATATCAAAAATACCTGAGAACTTTAAAACGCTTCAAGTATAAAACTTCATTATTTTATGTCTTTTTTTTTTTCAGGAAAAACAGAAATCTTACTTGATGAGTAGAACAATCCATTGTTGAAATATGCCCCATTACATTTCTAAAACAAAACATTTGATATTTTTCCAGGATAAGGCATTTTTAAAATCCTTGAGTATAAAATCATAATGAAGAATTAAATAAAAAATGAACATACATATTATATGAAATTGTTGAAATGAGTCATGAACATTCATCTTGATAATTGGATGACATTAAATATCTTCTGATGAGTTGATGCTTTGACCGACTTTGTTGGAAAATCTATTTGTTTCTATAAAAAAATAACTTCCCTTCAATATCAAATGAAGAATTTCAGTACAAGACAAAAATTACTGCAAGCACCATACAACTATTGGTCGAAACTAGAGTACAGCTTAATACAACAACTATTCATTATGAACCATTAAATACAAAACATGAAGAGTGCCATGGTCCAGTGGTAACATACACGTCTGCAGATCCAAACATTGTGAGTTCAAACTCTGTAGCAGGGCAAGGATTTTTTATAACTTCCCAGGCGCAAAATACTGGTCCAACCCAAGAACCTTCGTGAGGGATTAGCAAAAGTTGTAAGAACTTGTCTCCAAACTGATGTAAAATAAATGTTTAAACAAAATGTGAAAAGAAAATTTCAGCTAAAAAAGTGGCATCTGTACCTCTCAACACTCTTTTTTAAAAGATATCATTAACATAAGAACATCAACAACAGAACACAAACCAAACATTTATGCTATGATATCATAAGACAATTGATATAAATAAGATACATGTACATATCAAAACATCATAATGTGTGTCTGTCAGTACCATTAACAAGCAATTCAGTTCTCATTTCTGTTTCTCAATGATGTTGACCTATAGCTTATCAAAAATGGTCAAAAAATAGTTTAATATATTTCTCCCTGAGACCAACATTTTCTAGATGATGTTTGCATAATGTTCAAAGTTTTATCAAACTTTGCTCAAACTGCTGTTTCACTTTGTTCAAAGAGAGGGCTCAAATTTAACACACATACTGGCAAACTGCTAGTGAATTTTTTAAATTGCGAGATGATTTTCAAGTTACTTGCTTTTTTTTGTGAGTTTAAAATTTTACAAATATTATTATTATCATGTTCTCACATATATTGTGAGTCAATGAAAGATTTTGTGAGCAGGAAAATTCATCACTGAGAAAGATATTATAAGTACATGTATAAAAAGAAAAAAAAATGAAACCACAAAGATATATACAGTCAAACTTGTCTTAAACGGTCAGTCATAGGAAGAATTTAAAGTGACCACTAAAGAGAGATGACGGTTAAATGAGGGTTAAACATATACCCAAATGCTAGTTGGGTTATATTAAGACTGGTTGCTTAATGCAGGTTGATTGCTTAACACAGGTGACTGCTAATACAGGTTCAACTGTAATCTTTTCCTCATTTTGAAGCCATCTTCTTCTACCTATACAAAACTATTAAATGTATATTTCTTTCCTCTGTTATAAAATTAGCATAATTTTCATATCATACTCAATTTCTTTCCATTTATTCAAATACACCAGAACGGTACAACAGTTTCTTCCTTTTTGGGGCCAGATTCCTCTCCACATGGATTTTGATCTCTTTTCTCAAACTAATTTTGGTTTTTTTCTTAAAAGATCTTGACCTCACTTTATGATTCCGTCCCTTTCCTCATAATAGTTTGGTCTCACCCATCCTTTCCTTGAACTTCTCAATCTCATACGCGACCCCTCCCATTTCTTACTCATTCCTTCACTAATGATGACTTCCCCAACCCCTCTAGGACTAAATCCCATCCCCTCCGCAAAAGAATTTGACTGCAAATTATAATTGCTTGTTCCTCCCCAGGAATAACTTGTTCCCTCCCATTCTGTGCTTGCATTTCCCCACTGCATATGTGACCACTCCCACTGTTGACTCATTCCTTCACTATTGGGGACCACCAAATCCCACTGTGGCTTGAACCCATCTCATATGTATCAATACCTACTTCATTTACATTTCCCTCCTCAAAAGATTCTGACTCTACATCATAATTGCTTGTCCCTCCCGAGAAATAGCTTGTTTCTTCTATACATCCTGTACTTGCACTTCTCTTAAGTAAACCTGACCCCTCCCATTTTTGGCTGATTCCCTCTCTATCTTGGACTTCCCCTATTCTACTATGACTTGATCCCATCCCATCAATACTGGCACTCTCTTTATTTGTACTGTCCTTCTCATATGACTCTGACTGCACATTGTTTGACCCTCCACTGTAATGGCTTGTTCCAACCCATCCTGTGCTTGCACTTCCCCTTTGCATATTTGACCCCTCCCCTTTTGAGCTCATCCCTTCTTCATTGGGGGCTTCCCCTATCATTCTTACATCCTTTACCTCTGAACTAGTGCTTTCACTTTTTATAGATGACACCTTTTCTTCACTTTTGCTTGGTCCTGCCACAGCTTTACTGGTACTTTCCCTTTGTTCACAAAACCCTTCTCCATCAGAGTTTAATCCTTCCATATTGGTGACTGTGACCATTTCACTCTTGCAAGTTCCCTCCCCTTTAAAACTACTGGTACTTGTAGTACTTCCACCATGAAAAACTGACAGCTCTGTTTCTTGACTTGTATCCCCCAATCTACCCTCCCTTGCAGATTCGCCTTCTAACTTAAGTTTAATTCCCCCCTTTTTTTCCTCGTGACTTGTCCCCTTCCCTGCAGTATTCAAACCCTCCCCCTTTTGACTTGTTCCTTCCTCTACCACAACTGATTCCTTGTCATCTTGACTTGTTCCTTCCCCTACAACTAATGACTCCTCCCCCTTTTACTTGTTCCTTCCTTCACAACTATTGACTTTTCTATATCTTGACTTGTCCCCTCCCCTGCATCATTTGACTCCTCCCCCTCTTGACTGGTTCCTTCACTAACAACTGTTGACTCCTCTCCATCCTGACTTGTCCTCTCCCCTACAACCATTGACTCCTCCCCATCTTGACTTATCCTCTCCCCTACAACCATTGACTCCTCCCCATCTTGACTTGTCCTCTCCCCTACAACCATTGACTCCTCTCCATCCTGACTTGTCCCCTCCCCTGCAGCACTTGGACCCTCCCCCTCATCAGTGCTCTGTACACCCTCTCTGTTGTCCTCTTCCATCTGCTGGGAGAACAGGGCTGACAGGTCCCCAATAGTGAGGGTAGTCTCCTCTGATTTATCCCTTATGTTGTGGATGTCCATAGACTTGACCAAGTCATACATCTTTTGCTCAATTGTACCTCGAATAAGAAACCTGTGGACATGTGTCGGTCTGTGAAGAAAAAAACAACAAAACATTAGATGATTAATAAATATCATACATATCATCATACTTTTAAAAACAGAATATTTCAGCCAATTTCAACCAGATATTTAAAAAAAGATTAATTTTCATATTGTCTTTTTATGGTGGCATATTTCTGCCAGCCACTTATCCACTTAGCTATGTCAAAACTTTTCTGAAAAAATGTCACATAATCAGTTAGTATCTGGCAAGTAGGAAACTTTCGTGTTATCCTCTTAGGTATCTTAACAGGACAAAACAGCCTGTTAGTGCCCACTACTGCTAGCCATATTCACTTAAAATAATTGGATATCTCGCCTTTTTTCAAGCTAGTCAGTTAAATTATGTGGATAACAAGCAATTTTTCACATAATTATCTGAAAAAAAGCATGATATCCAGTTAACATGAGTGAATATGTGATTAGCAGTAGTGGGCACTACAGACAGTTTAGTCCTGTTAAGATACCTAAGTGGATACCATGAATATTTTCTTCTAGCCAGATACTAACTGAATATGTGACAATTTTTTTAGAAAAGTTTCGTCATAGCTAAATGGATAAGTGGCTGGCAGAAATATGCCACCATATCTTTTACATTTAAAGGTCTTTATTTTATCAAATACATGTATATCAGTCTATATTACCAAGACAATTAACAAAATAACCCCCACTAGACTTTATATTGCTATCCTTTGCATAATCAAGTTCATACTTCTTTGAGTAAAACTCCGTAAGATAAGAAGCAACCCTACTTATTCTGTCCTATACGATGCACTCTGCCTATGGCCTGTAGCTCCTGGGCTGGGTTCAGTATGGGCTCTACCAGTATAACATGGGTGGCCTCTGTCAGATTGAGTCCATTAGCCCCCGAGTGGACTGGCAGCAGCAGAGTAGTGACCTCTTCATTCATCCGGAAAGCTGACAGGCTATGCTGTAGAATAGTTGGTAGATTGTTGTTTAACTGTGTGGTCAATTAAAGTGTATTTGATATGCTGTGTGATAAGTAAACAATGCATAGTTTAAAGTTAAGATAATGTGATATCAGGTAACATGTATTGTAAATCTTACACAGATTTGAGTAAAGCTTTAACCCTTTCCCTCATATAGACTCATTTTGACGCACTCAATAGGTACCACATAAAGCCTGATCTGCAGAAAGCCAAACTCAAACCTTACCAAATTTAATTGTAAAATCCTCATTACCAGACCACTGAGGAGCAGCGAACAGCATAAAACCTGATCAGCCTGCCAGTTACTCGCAGGCTGATCTGGTTTTATGCTGTTCGCATAGGTCTTTTCATGGTGTCCTCTATGAGGGAAAGGGTTAAAAAAATCTGATGTAGGTTGACCTTAATTCATTTAAACACAATGAATACAACATGTGAACATTTAATGACTCAGATACATCATTTTAGACTGAAAAACCAGATTAGATTATATACATATCTGAAAGATATCTTAACCATTCTACCTCTGATCTTAACAATTATTTTGTAGCAGTGGCAAAAACAGCAGAACCAGATCAGGGGCTACTCTGTTTGCTAATTAAATATTGTAGCTCAGATTCTACCTAGTCTGCATTGCAAAGAAAAATCCATTGTTTCAAATACTATTTAAAGTCAAATACCATTTAAAGTTCAGGAAGTCAATATTTATCAAGTCATAATTTTATTTGTTTATTGGGTTTTATGTACCACCAACAGCATTTCCATCATTTTGGAGACTATTTTCATTTGAGACAGATATAATGCAGTCACTTTGTAGCATCAAGCAATTGAGATGTGGCATGATACCACACCCAGTCACATTATCCTGACACTGTGCCAACCAGTCCTGGAATTACCCTTAGGGAGCTCAAAATTTTGTATCTCAATGATCATGAGGTGAAGGGTTAATGGTGAGTGAAACAAACAATAAAACTTGATCAATCTTTGAGTCACTTGCAGGATGTCAAGAGTTTATATATGATTTAACAAGGTATTTCTTTCCTGGTTTACTTACCTGAAATTTTCCAGCAGAGTAAAGAGCCTTGAATTGTACGTTGTTCTCCTCCAGGGCTGTGGCGATAACACTCAGGACGTCCACCCACTGGTGGAGACAGACAAGTGAGAATTAATACAGTATAGGAATAAGATTAGTATTCCTGTAACTTGTAGGAAACTAAAGAAGTTTAAACATAACAACAGTTACAAAATTTTATGCTCTACTGCGACTCATGCTTACACACCGACAAACAATAAGAAAAAAAAATCCTTTCAGTTATAATCAAAATACTCTGGCTATAAGTGCCTTGTAAGGCCTGTTTACTTATCCCAAATGCAGATAGCAGAACTCACAGTGGAGAAGATAAGAGATTTGGCTCCTGGATCTTCCTGTTGTATCTTCAGTATGCACCTCACAACAGCCTCTACCTTGGTTGAATGGCTTCCCTGGGAACAACAGTCCTAATTAAATATCACTGGAATCACAATCTATATAATCTGCATTTAAAGCAAATGATAAGAACATGGCAAAAAATATAAACAAGAACTATCACTTAAATAATTAATACCCCAGCATCCCACCTTGTCTTCATTTAATTTGAGTGCAAGACTGGATGGGATGGGATGGGTTGGAATGGGACAGGTTGAGACAGTACGTAATGAGCATGATTTCTATGTAGCCCAGACTTCTGTGAAGCGCAGGTATGGAAAAACTGAATTTTCAACACAAGTACACAAGAAATTTAACTGACCCTGTTTACTCCTTAAAGCAAAATGCTATACAAGACTAATGAAATAAACCTTTTCAATAAAAGTTCATCGGTTCAAAATACAGATAGAGTTAGCAAATGATTTCAGCAGTTCAAACAGTTTTCTGTGCCATCAGTTCAAACAGTTTTCTGTGCAACAAATCTGATTAGGAATAAACCTTTTGGCAAAAGACGTTTCTCAAAAAAGTGAATGAAGAAGTGAGAGATTTTATAAAAACACAGAGGTTGCGATTGATCTCTCGTTATATACCCATCTTGAAATAACCTTCATTTATGTGTCTGATTTCTTCACTGGAAAATATTTTTCACTCTAATTTTTTGGTATGTGACCTCCTCCAAAGCTGACCTTCAAATGACCTTTACCTCAACATGAGAGTCACCTTACCTTGACCCTGATACCTGAATCTTCTTGTTCTCTTTCAGCCTTTGTGGTCACATATGAGATTTCACCCTGATGTGTTAATAGACGGCACATGGCACACTTGACGGAGAAGTGTTGACGCCCAAATTGTGCCCGCTTCACCAGTATCCGCATGCAGACCATACAGTAACAGTGTCCGCATTGCAATACAGTCCACTGTAGGAAGAATATACATAGAAGTCCTTAGATATATTATTTTGGGTCTTGGATGAACAACTAAGAATTTTTCTTTAAAAGAGAAACCATAATCACACATTTTGACATAAAAAAAATGTATTACATTTAATTCAAGAACAATTATAAGTTCATTAACACAGTTAATGTATCCACTACACTGCATTGTTTCAACAATACGAAAAGATATTAGTTTTTCGTAAAACAAGACACGACAGGATGCAATACCACAATGCTCATGATTCCTTTAACCCTTTCCCTTATAGAGGACACCATGAAAAGACCTATGCGAACAGCATAAAACCAGATCAGCCTGCGAGTAACTCGCAGGCTGATCAGGTTTTATGCTGTTCGCTGCTCCTCAGTGGTCTGGAAATGAGGATTTTGTAATTAAATTTGGTAAGGTTTAACTGTGGTTTTCTGCAGATCAGGCTTTATGTGATACCTACTGAGGGCGTCAAAATGGGTATCTATGAGGGAAAGGGTTAAAGCACTCACTTCATATAGTGAATCAGGGATATAGAAATAAAAAGAGATGTCAAGAACACTAGTAAGGTGTCACACTGTACACTTGTGACACAAGGACTTTTTTTTTACCACAGCAAATATCAACATTTACAGATTTTTAATGTAAATTCTTTAATTTGGTTAATTTTACCTCTTTGCCAAGTTCATTTTGACAAATCAGACATGGTTCCGGGTTGTCTCCCCCTTGCATGTCAGATTGGGTCTGGAAAGAAACACAATTAAATATCAGTCTAAATATGCTAGAAATGAAAACAAAATACATGCAGTAACTTTGTTATACCTTTCATGATGAAAGAATATTTCTTCATGAAGATGGAATACAGACTGAAATGTGAATAGAACTTACATTCACACTATCATATAGATTGTAATCATACTTTTGGTACATTTTATTAACTTTGTAGGTTTAGAACCAAAATACAATTAAAACTGGTGACAACTGAATGGTTACCATAGACACATGGAAGGCCCGATGGTGATGTACATGACTGGTCATGTGACTAGTTCATTCTACACTTTGGGTGAAATGACTGACAAATACACACAGGAAAAAATTCAAATCTGAAAGGATAATGTTATCTCCTACAAGGAGATTCTCTTTTTCAAAATAGGAAAATATGGATGTCTAAAATATAAAGCATGAAATAACAAGAGGGCCAAGATGGCCCTGTGTCGCTCACCTGAGTAAGATGGCTGTGTTAGGCATAATGACAAAAAATCTGGCATCTAAAAGTGTTTTTCTAACATTTGACTAAGTGACCTACATATTGATCCTACCTGAATTTGCACTCAACTGGGAATTCATGCAGTCATCATTCATATTAAGTTTAATGAAGACTGGGACAAAAATGTAGGCCTCTAGAGTGTTCACAAGGTTTTTCTTTGATTTGACCTGGTGACCTAGTTTTTGACCTCATGTGACTCATTTTCAAACTCATCCAATATATCAATTAGACAAACATCCTGACCAAATCTATTGAAGATTGGGCTAAAACTGTGGCCTCTAGAGAGTTCACAAGGTTTTTCTTAGATTTGACCTGGTGACCTAGTTTTTGACCCCATGTGACCCAATTTCGAACTCATCCGAGATATCATGTAGACAAACATCCTGATTAAGTTTGATGAAGATTGGGCCAAATTTGTGGCCTCTAGAGTGTTCACAAGGTTTTTCTAAGATTTGACCTAGTGACCTACTTTTTGACCCCACATGACCCAATTTCGAACTCATCCGAGTTATCATGTAGACAAACATCCTGACCAAGTTTCGTGAACATTGGGCCATAACTGTGGCCTGTATAGTGTTCACAAGGTTTTTCTAAGATTTGACCTGGTGACCTAGTTTTTGACCCCACATGACCCAATTTCGAACTCATCCAAGATATCATGTAGACAAACATCCTGACCAAGTTTCATGAAGATTGGGCCAAAACTGTGGCCTCTAGAGTGTTCACAAGCAATTGTTGACGACGGACGACGGACGACGCACGACGGACAAAAGGCGATCACAAAAGCTCACCCGAGCACAAGTGCTCAGGTGAGCTAAAAAGACCATTCCTTGATTATTTTAGTATGATTGTATTTCTTTCTTCATGATCTTAATAAATATGTATTTTCACTTGGTTACCTTTCTATGCACTCATCAAATAACCTTCAGCTTTAAAAGATTAAACAAAGGAAGGCTGATCAAATGACCTTCACGTTTACTTTATATCAAATGACTTTCATTTGTCAAAAAAAAAAAGATTTTCCTTAGTCAGGCTAACAAAAGTGACCTTCAATTTAAGTGACCTTTGATACAATAGGGGTGCCAATACTGTAGTGTAACATACTTCCCTTCTCACAGATGTGTGCTTGGTTCTTAAGGTATGCTGTGAAAACTTGCTTCATTATCACTGTAAAATAACTCAAGTTTAAACATTAAAACGACCTTCACCTTGGCAAGGTTGATGAGGTAGAGCAGCTGCCCCAGTGTTTTTCTCAGCTCCCCCTGTGCCACAATCTTGTCAGAGGCCAGCTTCAGCTTGTGGTTGGCCAACTGCAACAACAGTCAACATTTGTAAATACCAAATGATACCAGTATTATTATTTCTTTTAGAAACAATTGTGGAACCTTCTGAAGGCATTCTGACAAAATGTTTTCATTAATGTTAAAGTAACATGTTGAACATTTCTACCATTCAACATCATAAAGAAATTCCTTTAACAAGGAACAGATGGATCTTTAATTTTCAATGTAAAAACTGGGAAGGTCTATCAAACAATAAAATGAGTATCAAATTCCAAGTAGATCAGGCAGACTTACCTCTGTCTTCTGCAGTATATTGGGCTGGAATGTTGTGGGGACAGGCTCGTGTGGGAGGCGAAGTCTAAGCCTACTGGTGGACATGTCCACTTCATCAAACGCCCCTACGTACTCCTTGATTCCCGCCCAGTGGGTGCGAAGTCGCTTCAAAATCATCAAAAATGGTTAGCACAAACATGAACTTGTTCTATATTCAATTTTGTTTTCTTTTTAAAATCAAATTAACATCAAATAAGGTCAAATGTTGGCAAATTTAATATTTGGATTTAAATATCACAGCTTCACATTTATGAGGGAATAAATGTGGAATTCTCTAATCCATGTCTGCTTATTATTTTAACCCTTTCCCTCATAGAGGACACCAGGAAAAGACCTATGCGAACAGCATAAAACCAGATCAGCCTGCGAGTAACTCGCAGGCTGATCAGGTTTTATGCTGTTCGCTGCTCCTCAGTGGTCTGGTAATGAGGATTTTACAATTAAATTTGGTAAGGTTTAACTGTGGTTTTCTGCAGATCAGGCTTTATGTGGTACCTATTGAGTGTGTCAAAATGAGTCTATATGAAAGAAAGGGTTAAAATGAGTCTATATGAGGGAAAGGGCTAACAAAATACTTGAGAATATCATTCTTTTCTAAGCCTCTCAAGAATGACACATTTACATGCTTTCCATATTTTTATATATGGAGAAGGTGCTTTATTGAATTCTATTAATATGGCACCTCTATAATAACTACAGATTCTGAGTAAACTTTGGACAGGAAAGAAATAGCAACAGCTCTGGTATGGCACTGCCTTGAATCATATCGTTTCAGCCAAATGAACCTATCACTGTTTGCTTCCCCAGATACTTCTGCTTAATACTGTGGTATTAGTAATTTTAGTGCAGGCTAAATTTTGTGCAATGTTCTCAAAAGACCATTTCATGCAGTGCAAAATTTGTGCAATTTAAAAAAAATGTTGAAAAAAACAAAACAATTGACTATGTCTGCGACAGACAGACAGACAATGGAAAAGTGATCCCTATTAGTCACCTCTGCTTACTGCAAGTGACACAAAAAAGTATTCATTTGGCACTGACCTGTGTGCTGAAGTGTTGCTTAGGTCTAATGTCATACCAGCTGTTTGCTTTAAATTGCCATGTTTTCCTAACTAGAACTTTCACTGAAGGTGATTAATACCCCCACATACTGCTTTGACACAGACAAAGGGCTATAATTTTTACAAAATCCTAAACACAGTTATGTGCACTTGTCTGCTAAAAGGTCATATCATGATAATCATTATTCCAAGTGTGAACTCATTAAGCAAAACGGCAGACTCTAAAGTTTGTTTTTTTATCATTTCCGCCTTTAAAAAATCTTTCCTTTATTTTTTTTTACTTTTCGCATCATTTGGAGGGCAAAAAAAACCCAAAACATACACCTATCTACCCTTTTTTTTCTGGCTGGAGACCAGAAATGGAACTTTTTTTTTGGCATTATCAACAACATGTAATGTGAGTGTTAGATGGGATGGGATGTGACAAGCAAGATCATTTCACCATGTGTATCTGGGTATAAAAATGTCCCATTTTTGACATTTCCTTTTTTGTATACGTAATCAAGTTTTTATATTTATTTAATGCAGTGTCTACCTTGAATTCTTTCTTCATGGCATCCAACAGTTTCATATGTATGGCCCCATACTCTATATGTTCATCTGGAGCTGTAAAAAACATAAAATATACACACAATAAACAATTAACTTACAATACACACGATACTGTAATTTATTTAAACTAATTCTTTTTGTCAATTGGGACAACAACCTTTAAAACCACAGTAAGATATGTTACAACTGGACTATAGCTCCCTTCATTTACTTCATGTAGGGTTATCAGGTATTTTTTCAGAGGTATTGCAAAAAAAAATCTGCAAAAGTGGGCCATAATCCAAAATCTTTGTATAAAATTTTGTATTTTGCAGCATGCATGTTGTGGAATTCTGATGAAATCTTTAATAATTATGTAACTCAGGACATATTTTTGGCTCTGGTGATTATTATTTGATTGGATAAACCTATCACCTGAATGACAAATCAAGATGGCTCAAACTGTAAAAGGTATATTGAAAACTAGATGTGGGTGTTCCTCGGAACACTTGTGTCGCCTGCATTTAAGCATGTTTGATGAAAGAATTGACTAGAAAATCGATCTTTTGACAAATTATTGATAAAGCATAATCTATTTTGTGAGGTACAAAATAACACCAAATCACACACACACAAATTTATATATTTTTTTTTTTTTTTTGGGGGGGGGGGGGGTAAAATATTCAAACAGTGCAATATGTAATAATTTTCCCGAGCACTTTCGACTATACAGTCTTCATCAGAGGAGTGTCAGAATGACTATGAATTCAAAACATTAACTGTAAGAAAAATTATGACGTCATTATGAAGCACTTATGACGTTAATTATATATATGTTGCAAGTTTGTAGTCATCATTATCATTATTGAGTTATCATTCTTGTGTACTGCACTCAGACCAATGAGATCTATCTACTATAAATGTTTAAGGCAACACTTCAAATACTTTACAAGTTATGCACCACATAAGAATTAAATCCAAAAAAATAAACAAAGGGAAATAACTCTGAAAGTCATGGTTATCATTCTTGTGCACTGCACTCCACCTCAATGTGATCTATCCATGTTTTAAGTTTCAAGGTGATACCTCAAATACTTTTTGAGTTATGGTCCGGACAAAAATAAAATCTCAGAATCAACAAAGGGTAATAACTCAGAAAATACGAAAGTCAGAGTTATCATTCTTGTGCACTGCACTCCACCTCAATGTGATCTATCCATGTTTTAAGTTTCAAGGTGATACCTCAAATACTTTTCGAGTTATGCTCCGGACAAGAAAGTGTGACGCCGACGACACCGACGACGACGCCGACGACGACGACGGACAAAGTGATCCCTATGTGTCTGCCATGCTATGCAGGCGACACAATGACGCAACAGGAAGGCTTGAATTTAATAGTCTAAGTCATCTACTTCTTCAGCATATCCAGCCTCCTTACACTACCCAGAATCTGTTATACAATTAATAAAATGTTTGACCCAAACCTTTGAGAGCTTTAGCAAAGCCCAGGATACTCTTAAGTGCCTTCTCAGCCTCACTGTCAGCCCATGTCCCCTGGCGACGGGTGCTGACCACCATCCCTGTGTTGTCCACGTTTGCTTCAACACTCCTGCATGGGTTAAAGTTGGAAATTAAAAAAAACCCTGAAAATCCTGATTTTAGCAATTTTTCAGATAGTTTAATATAGAATAACCCTTTCCCTCATATAGACTCATTTTGACGCCACTCAATAGGTACCACATAAAGCCTGATCTTCAGAAAACCACAGTTAAACCTTACCAAATTTAATTATAAAGTCCTCATTTCCAGACCACTGAGGAGCAGCGAACACCATAAAACCTGATCAGCCTGCGAGTTACTCGCAGGCTGATCTGGTTTTATGCTGTTCGCATAGGTCTTTTCATGGTGTCCTCTATGAGGGAAAGGGATAAGAAGTCATTTGGCAATCTGAAAATCCTGATATTCAGGAAAATTCCTGAAAACTTTTATCAAAGCTCCTGGGGAATAAACACAAATGCACTTATATTGACAGATGGGCTACAAAGGGGGTGAACATGCTAATAATATGTACATCTCCTCCTACTAGAAAATACTTTATTACGATCGGTGGTTGCTGAGAAATATACAGGTCAAGAAGCAGGATAAAAATATCAACAAATGGACGAAGTGTTAACTACATTATGCTACCCCATAATTCTTATAAGAAACATAATACTGATATTAAAGAGAACAATCCCAAATATTTATGCTGCTTTCAATTGTCAGGTTTCCAAGAACTTACACATTCTGTAAGTAATGGATGCAACTAAAGTGTTTTTCCATTTGAAAACTTATATGCTTACTTTTCCACAAATGAGAACAGTTTTGCTTCATATGTTTCAAACAGCTTCTCTGCCTTGCAAAATGGACATCTGAAATCAATATACATGTACAGTTGAAATGTTATTTGTATAAATGAACATCAGGTTATCAAAAGATAATGATATCTGGTATGGTACAACCTACATGTTGATAGATGGGCCCATTCTAGTTCATGAAATAAATAGTAAGTGTTCCTTGAAACACATGTGTCACCTGCTGAAAAAAGTGTGACAGAAAAAGTGTGACATATTTTGACTAACTGAGAGTACTTCTTATAATACCTAGGTGCAAAATTCATTATTATAGTTTCTCTTAAAGTAAAAGTCAATGTAATGGTTTCACTACATTTCATGGCCTTTCACAGTGATTCTTAATATTTCATTAGGGAACAATGGTTAACTTGACAGAGGCTAAGTGGTCCAAGAAGTAGCGGAACCATTACAGACACTTTACCTTAAACAAGAGGCCCATGATGGCCCTAAATCGCTCACCTGAGAAAAATAAGTTGACCCAAGGAACATCTGTACCAATTTATTTTAAAATCTGGCCAGCAGTTTTGAAGAAGATGATTTTTAAAGTTTTCATTTTTTTTTCTTTTTGTTGCCATGGAAACCAGAGTTCTATATGGATCAAGTTTATTTTAGCAACTTTTATGAATGTTGACCCAAGGATCATTCCTGCCAAGTTTAATCAAATTCTGTCCAGTGGTTTCAGAGGAAATGTTGATTAAAGTTTTCCCTATATACATATAAGGCAAATAAGCCCCGCCCCTGGCGGCCATGTTTTTTACGGATCGGAATTTTTTTTTAGCAACTTTGGTAGAGGTTGACCCAAGGAACATCTGTACCAATTTATTTTAAAATCTGGCCAGTAGTTTTGAAGAAGATGATTTTTAAAGTTTTCATATTTTTTTTCTTTTCGTTGCCATTGCAACCAGAGTTCTACATGGATCAAGTTTATTTTAGCAACTTTTGTGAAAGTTGACCCAAGGATCATCCCTGCCAAGTTTAATCCAATTCTGTCCAGTGGATTCAGAGGAGATGTTGTTTAAAGGTTTCTCTATATACATATAAGGCAAATAAGCCCCGCCCCTGGCGGCCATGTTTTTTACGGATCGGAATTTTTTTTAGCAACTTTGGTAGAGGTTGACCCAAGGAACATCTGTACCAATTTATTTTAAAATCTGGCCAGTAGTTTTGAAGAAGATGATTTTTAAAGTTTTCATTTTTTTTTTTTTGTTGCCATGGCAACCAGAGTTCTACATGGATCAAGTTTATTTTAGCAACTTTTGTGAAGGTTGACCCAAGGATCATCCCTGCCAAGTTTAATCAAATTCTGTCCAGTGGTTTCAGAGGAGATGTTGTTTAAAGGTTTCTCTATATACATATAAGGCAAATAAGCCCCGCCCCTGGCGGCCATGTTTTTTTATGGATTGGAATAATTTTAGCAACTTTGGTAGAGGTTGACCCAAGGAACATCTGTACCAATTTATTTTAAAATCTGGCCAGTAGTTTTGAAGAAGATGATTTTTAAAGTTTTCATTTTATTTTCTTTTTGTTGCCATGGCAACCAGAGTTCTATATGGATCAAGTTTATTTTAGCAACTTTTGTGAAGGTTGACCCAAGGATCATCCCTGCCAAGTTTAATCAAATTCTGTCCAGTGGTTTCAGAGGAGATGTTGTTTAAAGGTTTCTCTATATACATATAAGGCAAATAAGCCCCGCCCCTGGCGGCCATGTTTTTATACGGATCGGAATAATTTTAGCAACTTTGGTAGAGGTTGACCCAAGGAACATCTGTACCAAATTATTTTGAAATCTGGCCAGTAGTTTTGAAGGAGATGATTTTTAAAGTTTTCATATTTTTTTTTCTTTTCGTTGCCATGGCAACCAGAGTTCTACATGAAATCTTTAATTAAAATGAGAGAAAATCCTTTGTTGAAATTTAAACCAGACATACAAAGGACTTAAATCTCTCAAAAGACATGAACTGATCCTCGCTGATTTTGGATTTTTTTCTCATGATTTTTTCAGGCAAAATTATCCCTGCTGTTTGTCTGCTCACGTTTTAAGAATCTCCCCTGAAGGTCTGAGGCAGCACTCTACTGTCATGTTGATCAGGTCCTTGGAAGGCTTGCCTGCAAGCTTCTTCATGACCTTGATCACCTCATTATGCCCTTTGTCCAGTCCTGACAGCTGCACACTGATGGCATACTGCAGACCTACCGCTGACCTACAGCTGTGGTGACATCACATACATTACTATGGTAACAACCACATAATCAATCAGCATATTTTTATATTTGTATATCTTAAGTAGCTCAAGTGTATATAAAATCGAAACTGAATTAGATACTTTGTTTTAAATGGATTTGAGTACCAGTACATAATATTCAATCCTTGGTCAGGATTAACAAGGAAACTAGATCTACTGCTAGGGATGATTAATACCCACTCATGCCACCTTGTTTTCAGGTAAAGCCAGTGTGGGACGGGACGTGATATGATGATGTGACGCAACAAGCGTAATTCCTATATAGCCTCCACTTCTGTGAAGCGGGTGTAAATCAAATCAATGGAACAGGAACATAAATAAAAATGATTATCTAAAGCAAGCACAGAAGATGATGCAGACTTCATACATATCAGTGTGATACTCTCTCTACACTGCTTGGAAATCAGCAATATGATTATAAAGATGTCGATTTTTTTTTTTTTTAAAAAAACAAGACATGATGTAATGAGACATGACATATAATTCCCCTATTCCATTTATAAAGCAGAGGTATAATGTTTGTGTGCATATTTTGTTCACTGCCTGGACTGCTGTCATATGACATACCTGCGTACAAGTGTGTCTATGTTTGGGTTACGGTTGTCAAGGAGATCATCTCGGACCTTGATGACGAGCGTATCCTCTTGACCCCGCTGGACCGCCCAGTGGATCACCTCCAGCCACCACTCACTGCCATCTTTGAACTGAAAGGGTCACACCAATATTGAAGAATAATGAGTCAATCTGCTCTTTCAGAGGAAAAGGAAACCCGACTCTAAATTTGCTAACTAGACATATACTTACTGCCCCACTACATTTAAGAATAATGGTTTTCTTGCTGATTTTATTAAAAAATTTTTAATTTTCTGTTTTGGGATATTTAATGTATAACAATGTTGTCTTTCTAGTCTATGAATGAGTTTCAATAACTGTTAAAGTGGTCCATATAAATGTATGACACAATAAGGGAGAAAGGCCATACTACCTCTCTCCAGTTGTGGGCTGAAATCAGGTGTGTGGTTAGTTCGTTTAACAAGAGTATTCTTTGGAACACATGTCTCACCTGCTGATGCCTGACCAAAAAAGTGTGACGGACAAAGTGTGATGGACAGACAGACAGATGGACAGACAGACAACGGAAAAGTGATCTTTATGTGTTACCTCTGCTTACAGCTGGTGACACAAAAATGTTGTAAGGGGGAATGGGAAAGACAGAGGATGTGGTCATGGTATACTGTTGCTGAAAATTTAGAATGTAGTGAGTGGTGGCAATACTTTGGTCAGCACATTGTGATAAAAAGTTGTAGTCTGGACAAAGACAGCAGTCTGGTCAGGGGGAGTGGTCAGATGTTGTGTTCAGGGGGAGTGGTCAGAAGTTGTGTTCAGGGGGATTGGTCTGCTAAGGGGGTGGTCAGAGTGTGTGTTCAGGGGGGAAAATCAGAGGGTATATTCTGAGAAAGTGGTCAGTGAGTGTGTTTAGGTGAATGTTCAGTAGGTGTGTTCATGAGAACTGGTTAAAGGGTTTGTTCAGAGGAAGTGGTCAAAGTGTGCAGTCTGGGAAAAGAGATCTAAAGTCTTAGAACAAAGTGATCAGAGGGTGTGGTCAGCATAAAGTGATCAGAGGGTGTAGCCAGCACAATATGATCAGAGTGTGTGATCAGGACAGAGTGATTAGAGTGTGTGATCAGCACAACATGGTCAGCACAAAGTCATCAAAGAGTGTAATCAGGTACAAACCTCCAGCTGCAGCTGCTTCACATCTATTTGTACAGGGGCCAGTGCCTCTTCAGTGCTCTTCGCATAGGAGATTGCTTTGGCCATGTATTTGTCCTTCAACTCCTCTATCTAAAGCACATTGTCACATTTCATATTCAAATGTAGCAAGATGCACAATGCCTACTTACCAAATGTTTTGACAAAATATGTTTTACAAATCAGGATAATTCTGCATTTCTTTCATTCATCTTTTCCTCATAAAAACACATCATTTTTTCTGTTGAACCGTAAAATCAAAAACGCACTCAATAGGTACCACATAAAGCCTGATCTGCAGAAAACCACAGTTAAACCTTACCAAATTTAATTACAAAATCCTCATTTCCAGACCACTGAGGAGCAGCGAACAGCATAAAACCTGATCAGCCTGCGAGTTACTCGCAGGCTGATCTGGTTTTATGCTGTTTGCATAGGTCTTTTCATGGTTTCCTCTATGAGGGAAAGGATTAAACAATCCTTCAAGCCCTATGTACACTTACCTGCTTAGGTAGCATGTCATCCCTGAGTGTGGGTGACACACCCTTGGGTTTGGTGGCCAGAATCTCTCGCAGGTTGAACATGGCATGAAGTTGCTGCAGACTGTCTGTATGCAACTTGTCCTTGTGTTCTTCCACTGACCGCAGCACCTCTCGGTAACACTCTACTGCCTCCGCATGCTGGCAGCAAAACATAGGTTTAACATTGGATATACAGTATTTAACAATGGCTACACACAATTCAATACTGGGAAAGGGAAAAACAAGGATTTAACACTGGGTTTACACAATCCAATATTGGATATACAGGGTTTTAATATTGGTAAACACAAATTGACATATATAATGTACACAGGGATTTAACATTGGTTTTACAGAATTCAACATTGGGTATGCAGGGATTTAACACTGGGTAATCAGGATTGAACATTTGGTTTACAGGATTCAACACTGGATAAACAGGAGATTCAAAATTGGGTATACAGAGATTTAACCTTGGGTTTACAGGATTCAACATTGGGTAATTTAGGTATACAGGGATAAAACAATGAATTTACAGGATTCAAGATTGGGAATACAGGGACTGAATATACAGGATTTAACATTGAAAGTAGAGTACTGAATGTAGGATAGAGGACGCGATTCAATAGAGAATTCAAAATTGTACATGGCCAATTGAACACTGTTTAATGAAAATTTAACGATAGATAATTTGATTTGATATATATAGTGGAAACTTGGATTGTGGTATCTTGGAAGATCTGATACATAGAATTCAAAACTGGATATACAAAAATACACCAATGGGTATGTAAGTAGCAACTTCTGAAGTAAAGATCCAGTATGTGTATATTTCTCTAAGGGAACTGATTAACAGAATAAAACAAATTAAGCATGCATGACTTAGCAGGTATATATGTTAAGTAGCCGGTTTGCATATTCCTTTTTTTTTCTCATTAGATTTAGATGGATTTTTTTCTGTCTCACAATAATCATGAAGACAATAATCACAATAACATCACTGTATCTACAGGACAACTGATGTGCCTTCAAGAGAGTCACCCCACCCACCTGTATCTACAGGACAACTGATGTGCCTTCAAGAGAGTCATCCCACCCACCTGTATCTACAGGACAACTGATGTGCCTACAAGAGAGTCACCCCACCCACCTGTATCTACAGGACAACTGATGTGCCTACAAGAGAGTCACCCCACCCACCTGTATCTACAGGACAACTGATGTGCCTACAAGAGAGTCACCCCACCCACCTGTATCTACAGGACAACTGATATGCCTACAAGAGAGTCACCCCACCCACCTGTTTCTGCAGGATGAGAAGCCCAGCCTGACCATTAATGGCGGCCACCAGGGCGCGGTGAGACTCCTCTGCTTCTAGTTTGGCTTTCTTTGTCAGTGTCTCCAGTAGCTCTTCCATTGTCATTGTGCTGCATGGGAAAGTGAAATACTTATATATTATCTGGGATTCTTCACTCTATAGTACTTGGTTTACGCGATTTTATATTATCATAACAGAATAAAGATGTCAATGTTAAAAGTCTGTATATGAATATATGAAATACTTATAGCAAATACTTATGCGTAAGATTTTTCAAGAAATCCATTTTGAGTGAAATGACCATTTTTTTTTTTTTTTGCCTGATGGAATATGCAGCAGACAGAAATAATTCTCATAACTCAATCTCCCTGACTGGTACACGTGACAGTTAATATGGTCATTATTGTAGAGAGACATAAGCCTAGACAGTGGATCCATTATGGTGTCGAACATCAGGGATATTATCTCAGGACACAAAGAGAGAAAAACATAACCAGTGAGCTACAATGGCCTGCTTTTCACAAGAATATCTCAGATTAAGATTTTCAACAACTCAAGATCTGATACTAAAATTATGAAGAAATTTAAAGACAAAGTAACAAAGGTTGACACTTAATAATGTCTAGTAAAGTAAAAAAGTTCTAGATCTAGAGTTCAGGAATATATGAAGCAAAATACAGGTCTCACCTCTAAAGGGAACATAAGCAGTACAGAAATATTCTTATTTCATTTTGATGAAGAACTATCACAGCATAGAAAGCTACTTCAAAAGACCCCTTGCAAAGAAATCTGAAAAGTTTACCAGTGAATTTCGAAAACCTTTTCTTTAGAGTCAAAATAATGTACTGAGTGTAGGTATTACTTAATTTGACCTAGTACCCCCCCACCCCACTCACTGCAACAAATTTTCCAAACTTACCTTTTCTGTATGGGGATAAACTCTCCCCTGACGGCCTGTGGATGACAGCAAGCCTGCCTCAGTTTCAACAGTGGGGTCATCAGCTACAACACAAGGTAGATCATCATTACATTAAGAAATCTATAGCCGGTGAATTTTATATCTTTAACTGGGACCTATTTTTTTCCCCATTCACCAACTTTTCCCCTAAATTTATTTCAAAATACTAAAAAATAAATAAAATCTATAAAAAAGGAACCTGTTTTTCATCTTTCATTTAAATAATACAACAAGCAAAAACTCTTTTTTTTCAAAATATGAAACAAAATGGATTAATGTTTTCCATAATTTCAGAGAAAACATTGAGGCATTGGCAAGATGATGAGAGTAAACATAGCATTGCTGCAAGTTGAAATAGGGGAAAATAAGACTATAAACAACATAACATGGGGATGGTATGTATGGGAACCACCAATACAGGAAGGTGACCTCCACGATGGACTGACACAGTGAGTCAGAGAGAAGTGTGAGACCAATGAACAAGATTGACACAGTGAGTCAGAGAGAAGTGTGAGACCAATGAACAAGATTGACACAGTGAGTCAGAGAGAAGTGTGAGACCAATGAACAAGATTGACACAGTGAGTCAGAGAGAAGTGTGAGAGCAATGAACAAGATTGACACAGTGAGTCAGAGAGAAGTGTGAGAGCAATGAACAAGATTGACACAGTGAGTCAGAGAGAAGTGTGAGAGCAATGAACAAGATTGACACAGTGAGTCAGAGAGAAGTGTGAGACCAATGAACAAGATTGACACAGTGAGTCAGAGAGAAGTGTGAGACCAATGAACAAGATTGACACAGTGAGTCAGAGAGAAGTGTGAGAGCAATGAACAAGATTGACACAGTGAGTCAGAGAGAAGTGCAAGACCAATGAACAAGATTGACACAGTGAGTCAGAGAGAAGTGCGAGACCAATGAACAAGATTGACACAGTGAGTCAGAGAGAAGTGTGAGACCAATGAACAAGATTGACACAGTGAGTCAGAGAGAAGTGTGAGACCAATGAACAATGTGGGAGGTTACTTACCAGGTGCACCGTGTGTCTGTCCAGGCTGCTCAGCCGTGTGCTGCTGTCTGTCCAGCGGCCCAGTCGCTATAGCAACAGAAGGAAATATGCAAATTATACACAGGAATTATACTATTATAATCACAACGGTTAAATACAAGTTGTTTTTTTTTGTTTCTACTAATGTTCCCAATTTTGACCAACTAATGTATTTTCATTTTAGGTAGTCCTGAAATACAAATTACTACCAACTATGAAAAGTAACAAAATATGAAAATAAGAAATTATTTTTATAAATACAGTAATATTATGATATTTCAAACAGCCTGAGGACTTAAAAAATCAACATTCAAGTCCCACCATCAATTTCCATATTTCATCTGATGGTACCTCCTGTATTTATAATCCAAGACTTGAACTTGGAGAAAAAATCTCAGTATAAATGGAAAATAATTCCTGGAAAATGGGAGAAACACTTAAACAATGTGTATACCTGCATTGCCAGCCGTACACAGTCTCGATACTGGAGCCGATAGAAATGTTCCTCAACCGGGGAGAATGTCAGCCATTCTGTGTTGTCCGTCTGAGCTGGGATGTCAATCTAAACAGTAAGATAAATACGAGACTGATACAAACTTTGGTACATGAACATTTTTATTAAACTCATTGTGATACATAAACATTTTGTGTTGTATGAATTTTTATTGTATTATATGAATTTTTTTGTGTTGAATAACCTTTTTGCAATATATTAACTTTTAGTATTATATTTTTTTTCGTGAAATATATAAATACTTTGTGTTATAAGTTTTTCTGTTGCATTATGTACCCAAAAGCCTACATGTGCTTTTCATGAACAATGCAAAATCTTTATTTTTTTCAATCATAGACAAAATTATTGCTTGTTTGCCTTTTTGCTTGGTTTTACCATGCTATATGCCACAGGTGGAATTTATACCACTGTGTTTGTTAATGACATCAGACTGTCAAAACCAGAGCGTATGCTCACAGCCACCTGAGGTAGTTGATATAATCTCTAAGTCACAAACAGACTGGTGGACAAAATGATCACACTCCTTTCAAACAAGAAATAATTTTTTTCTCTTTTTTTTTCCATTTCTTTTCTTAATCAATTAATTAATTGCTATTTTACTGCTTACTCTTCTAATCTAATTATTTGTGCATTGTTAAATACTGAATATATGACAAATATTATTTAATCCAAATTAAAGACTTATTTTTGTTGCTTGGCAACACATATCACACCGACCTGGTCCAGTACATCATCCTTCACGGTCCTCCAGAGGATTGAGGTCAGCAGGTTATACATGGGCTCCTTGTCACCGTAACAGTAGGGGTTGTAAATCAACTTGTTCCACCAGTGCTGCACCCAGTATGGATCAACACCCAAAAATAGCACCAAGCCATACAGATCTAAAGTTAGACAAGACGTCAGAGTATGCAACACTTTAAAATAAAACAACAAAGCTATGGGACTTTTGCCATACATATGATACATATTCATTGTACAGAATGAATAAAATGCATAAAAAGCTAAGAACAAGAGGCCCATGATGGCCCTAAATCGCTCACCTGAGATAAATAGGTTGACCCAAGGAACATCTGTACCAATTTATTTTAAAATCTGGCCAGTAGTTTTGAAGCAGATGATTTTTAAAGTTTTCATTTTTTTTTTTCATTTTGTTGCCATGGCAACCAGAGTTCTATATGGATCAAGTTTATGTTAGCAACTTTTGTGAAGGTTGACCCAAGGATCATCCCTGCCAAGTTTAATCAAATTCTGTCCAGTGGTTTCAGAGGAGATGTTGTTTAAAGGTTTCTCTATATACATATAAGGCAAATAAGCCCCGCCCCTGGCGGCCATGTTTTTTACGGATCGGAATAAATTTAGCAACTTTGGTAGAGGTTGACCCAAGGAACATCTGTACCAAATTATTTTGAAATCTGGCAAGTAGTTTTGAAGGAGATGATTTTTAAAGTTTTCAAATTATTTTTCTTTTTGTAGCCATGGCAACCAGAGTTCTTCATGGATCAACTTTATTTTAGCAACTTTTGTAGAGCCTCACCCAAGGAACATTCCTGCCAAGTTTGATTAAATTCTGTCCAGCGGTTTCAGAGGAGATGTCGTTTAAAGCAAATTGTTGACGACGGACGACGACGGACGAAGGGCGATCACAAAAGCTCACCTTGAGCACTTTGTGCTCAGGTGAGCTAAAAATGTGAAGTTGAATTTCTGAGGCTTTTTTCCCATTTTTTATCAGGGGCCCCCTCTGAAAATTGCATTAATTAATGCAGTTTACCCAAAATTTGTGATTTACCACAGGTCCCCCCCCCCCAATATGCAAAAATGGCACTTTTACTCTCCAAAATATAGTTTAAAGACCTCTTCCCCATCATTAGAATGATTGATTTTTTTGTTTACCATCACTGCAACAGCATTTCAGTCATATAGTGACATCCAGCTAATTACAGGTGGAGGAAGACCCCGAATGCACTGAGGCATCTGGGTAGAACCACCAACCTACCGCAAGCCAGCTGGAAGGCTTCCTCACATGAAAATCCAAATGACCCTGCCAGGACTTGAACCCATGTGGTGAGGGCCTGAGTGACCCATCATCAAAAAAAGGCCTGAATTCTTATTTTAGAAATACTATAATAACATACAGTAGCATTAGTATTTTCCAAATGGCTTAAATGCACAATGTCACTTTGATTGCATTATGATCCTCAAATTTTTGCCTGTGAGTTAGATACAGCTTATGAAGTATTTACTATGTATACTGGATTTTTTGGAAGTTATGGTGACCATGCCAAATACTTCTTTTAACATCTTTTGCGATTATACATTTGTACAGTAATACTATATGTTATCAACATCTTACTAACAGAAGATTTAATTCCCAATATTTAGCAAAGAAAGAGGAAAAGCATAATAACCCAAGAGACATATTCAAAAGATCAACAAATTCAAGAAACTACTTTACAGGATGGATATCCAGATATGGAAAAAAAACAAAAAAAACGTGGTCTCAATTACCATGTGGTCTTAACAAAGAGGCGGTCTGATTATCAAAGGCAAAAGGCCCTGATGACAACTAGAGCTGTCACTAAATGTGACAGTGCCTAGACTAATCAACATAAACAGAAACTGAGTTTTTGTAGAATGTAACACAACAGGACAAATACTATGGGGCAACACACATGATTCCTGTAAGTTATAGCCCCTTCATCATTTTGTAAAGCATGAGCATAATGATGAGGAGGCCATAATACTGAGGGGGTCTTCACTGTGAATTACTAAACAGTAGAGGTACGTACCATAAAGACTTTTCTGTATGGGGGTGCCTGTCACACACCACCTGTTGATGGCAGTGAGTCGCAGCGCCATCTCTGCCATCTGAAGTGAGACAGAAATTATTGATTTACGGCTCTATACCACTTTAGTCAACATTCTTTGGCCGTCATTTAACTGTGTTCAAGTTATCCTTAACCTCTGTCTTTGGTAGAACCAGATCAGGAGACAATAATCCAAAAGGTCAGAGAGGTTCTAAAAATCTCTGAATTCATAGCCAGTCTTGAACCAGAATCATTCAGCAAAAACAAGGTCTGCAGTTGTGAAGTAAAAAATAAGAAACAAATATGAAACAATATTAGTTATTTTACTATGCCTACTTACAAAAACAGATTTAATGTATATGCTTGTTTGGGTTTATCGCCCTTATACATTACGGTAATTTATTTATTATGAGACATTATCTAATTCAGACTGATATAATGCTACCTCAGTGTGGTATCACATAAGACATGTGGCATGATACCATACCCAGTCAATTATCCTGACATCAGCTGACCAGCCCACTGTGTGTTAAAAAGCACTAAACACTGAAATATTCATTGCCTTTTTAATTAAACATGTGCAACACTCCATTATAACACTAAAACCAACTTCACAAAAATTACTCAAATTGTTTCCCTTTAGGTTTAAACATCAATAAAACTGACTCCCTTTATACTAAACAGAGACCACATCACGTCAAATGAACACTGTGATATTTATCTGTAAGAGCAATCATATACCGATCAATACAAACACTGAACCTTTACTTCATTTAGATTCATTTTGACATATTGGCAAACACAGCAGACCCAGATTTGACGGCTCCTTTACCTAACAGTGTCTCCTCTGTTTACAAAAAAAAACAAGAGCTGTCAGAGGACAGCACGCTCGACTATTCAAAATGCTTGTTGGTAAATCAAATGAAATCTATTTCAGTTCTTGCCCTTCACATACCCTGTACATAATAATAGTCAAAAATTATATACCTTGATAGTCTGATACCCCTTAATATTTTTATGATGTCTAAAATCAATCCCATGCCTAGTTACAGAGACATAAGCACAATAACACTGTGCATGCAAAACTTTAACCAAGAATCCAAGTTAGAAAAGGGCCGTAATTTGTATAAAATTCAGTCCAAAAGCTATCCTCCTTAGTTTTCTGATGCCCCTGAAGACACTCCTTAACTTTCTAGTCAATTCCACAAGCAATTTCTGAGATATAAGCTGGATAGTAGCTTGAATGCAAAAATTGAACCAAAATTCTAAGTTAAAAGGGGGTCATTATTTTTAATATATTCCATCAAGTGTTATCTTCCTTTATAGTCTGATACCCCTAAACATATAAAAGATGTTTCAAATCAATCCCATGCCTGGATACTGAGATATTAGCATGAAAGTACCTTGCATGCAAAACTTTAACCAAAATTTTTAAGTTAAAAAAGGGGACCATAATTTGTAACATATTCTATCAAGAGTTATCTACCATGAAAGTATGATACCCATAAACATATTAAAGATGTTTAAAATCAATCCCATGCCTGGATACTGAGATATTAGCATGAAAGTACATTGCATGCAAAACTTTAACCAAAATTTCTAAGTTACAAAGGGGCAATAATTTGTAACCTATTCCATCAAGAGTTATCTACCATGAAAGTATGATACCCCTAAACATATTAAAGATGTTTAAAATCAATCGCATGCCTGGATACTGAGAAATAAGCATTTGAGTATCTTGCATGCAAAACTTTAACCAAAATTTCTAAGTTAACAAGTAACTGGTGTTGTATGCAACACATAAAGTCCCCTACCGGCTCCACCTTGACTCAATATGGTAATCAATCCCATTTTTTGCCATATTTTCACTATTTCCGTTACCATAGCAACCACAATTTTAGTCGAAGAACAAAAATAAAACGACGTGCATAATCTACACATTGCCATCTAGTCATATAGCAAGTTTCATCAAGTTAGCTTGCTTAGTTATCGCGGGATCCCATTTTTTGCAATATTTTCACTATTTCCATTACCATAGCAACCACAATTTTAGTCGAAGAACAAAAATAAAATGATGTGCATAAGCTACACAGTGCCATCGAGTCATATAGCAAGTTTCATCAAGTTAGCTTGCTTAGTTATTAAGTTATCGCGGGATCCAGATTTGAGCGGACAGACGGACGGACGGACGGACGGACAGACTGACAGACGGACGGACAGACGGAGGGCAAACCTATAGTCCCCTCCGGTGTGAACACCGGTAGGGGACTAAAAAGGGGCCATAATTTGTAATATATTCCATCAAGAGTTAACTACTTTGGTTGTCTGATGCCCCTAAACATATTTATAAACTATCAAGTCAATACCATGAATGGTTATTGAGATACAAACTAGATGGTAGCTTGCACGCAAAAATTTTCTATTGCATGCAAAACTTTAACCAAAATTTCTAAGTTAAAAAGGGGCCATAATTCATATTAAATTCAGTCAAGAGTTATCTGGCTTGGTTGGATGCCCCAACATATTTATAAACTTTCAAGTCAATACCATAAACGGTTATTGAGATATAAGGTTGATAGTTACTTGCACACAAAACTTTAACCAAAAGCTGCAACACCAACGCCGACGCCAGGGCGACTACAATAGCTCTTATATTCTTCGAATAGTCGAGCTAAAAATGTCTTTCTACATTTCTTAAAGATGATAAGCTCATATCATTAAGTAAGCAAGTACTTTCCTATAAATATATACTCTTTAGTCATATTCTGTGATTCTACAGTCCATCTAGAGTAGCCTACCTTTGAATTGGTACATTCCACCATCTGGGCTTCATCCAGGCAAATCTGAAGTGAGGAGCATTACAAAACATGAGCTTGGTTGTTATTGGTTAATTACCCTGCTACACTGATGCATCATAATTCACACAAACTCACACACAGGTATCCATATCAGTTTTCTACCTCATACACCCAGCTACCTCATTCACCATGACTGCATTGCCAACCAAATCAGACCAAGATCAGCCTGCACATCCATGCTGTCTGATCATGGTCTGCACTGTTCAGTCCCCATAAACAACAAATGGTACAGTCCAAAATGAAAAAAGGACAGGTACAATTGAGATATTTAGCATGGTTAAGAGTTAAATGAAGCCCTGCCGTTACCCTTTGTTCAGGGATGGGTATTTTCTAGGCCAGAACAACATCACACTGTTTAAATGACAATTTGTTCATTTGCAAAAACTGACCATCCACTGATTAATGATAATAAGCTGCAGCCATTGGATAATCTGGCAGCTTAATTGGAATACATGAATATCCCTCTATAAACATTAGAAAGGTCTATTCAAAGGTTTGTTTTTTTGTGTGTTTTTTTTATATTAAGATAAGAAACTGTATGCACCTACCCTCCACCATTCCACGACCACAATCGGACTGGGTGTCGCCATGAATCGTTTAGGGTGACGTAATTTTCTTCCATCTTTACCTGTCAAAAACACAATCAAATATGTAAAACCATGATACCTTAAATTTCTAAGAAAATGACAGACAATTGAATATTTCTTTTCTTATTAAGATTATTCTTGGAAACATTAATTTTGGGGAAAAATTAAGTTATGAAACAAATAGAAGGCTGAATAAATTCTAGATTTGCATTACACTTTATTAACTTAATATTTTTTTTTATAAAATAGGGAGAAAATCTAAGTCAGTTACAAGAACTACCATTGAAGATGATGAATACCCCAAGATACCACTTTGTCACAGTCAGGGATCCTAAAATTTTGGAATCTCAACCGGTCGACGGCAAAATCCCCCCCCCTTTACAACAATTCCGTTCCGTACCCCCCCCCCCCCCCCCCGAAAAAAAACGAAAAAATCATTGATATTTTCAATCAACATACCCTGAATCATTTGCAGTGTGAAAATAGATCTTTTATTATATTTCAGCATCCTGTTGGCATAATAAGGTATTTTTCTGCAATATTTACCTCTACGAAATCGAAAGTTTGTTTACCGGAAGTGCATGTATATGACGGTCTGTATATGACTCTAACGAATCAATAAATTGTTGGAAGCAGTCGTTTTGGTGTTGTTTATTATGTGCCTTTGTGTTTATTTTTTTTTTTTGTCAATAACTTTTATTTATTTGTGATTATTTTTTTTATTATCATGAGCCGGGTTGCCAAGCCGGTCATTTGATTTTTTAAACATCGCAAGTAAATTGCGCTGAGCCATTTCAACGAAATGCAGCCTTGTCACTGATACCATCCCCTTATATACCAAATATAAAGTTGAGTAATAACACCAAACAGTTATCAGTTTTTTTTAATTCTTTTATTTTGTTCTTACAAATTACAAATTACTAAGGAGATCAAACATTTTGATTAGCCTTTGATATTGTCATTAATTACCGCATTTAAAAGTCGACCGTTACTGTGACCATGTCAGACAGTCTTGATAAAGTTGAAGGGTAAAAATAAAATCACACCAAAACCAGGTAGAGCTCTGATACAGTTATACATGTATTGCTGACGAAAAATATTTAATAAATATGAAAAAAAATTAAGCTGATCATGACATGCCAAGGATATAACTGGTGTTGGTACTTATAAATGCTGTGAAATTATATCAAAATCTGACCAACAGTATCTGAGAAATAGAGCAGATAAAAACATATTATATATATTATAGAAATATAGCAAGGGGGACATAACTCAAAGAAAATTGAAGCAAGCATAACAATATGAGTAAGTAGACTTGGTATTGATAATTATTGTGAAGTTAAATGAAAAGCAGCTAAAAAAAAGTATGGACAAAATATCTTCAACAGGTAACTGGTTTTGCATGCAACACATGAGTCCCCTACCGGTGAGGTGCATAATTTTTCCGTTACCATAGCAACCTGAATTTTGGTTTAAGAAAAAAAAAAAAAGTAATATGCAGAATCTCCAAACTGCCATCTATTCATATACCAAATTTCATAATATTATCTAATGGTTTTTAAAGTTATCGCCAAAAACCAGACATCCAGACGGACAGACAGACAGGGGGCAAACCTATAGTCCCCTCCTGTATAAACACCGGTAGGGGACTAAAAACATTTGTAAAGAATTACCCAATGAACATCTGTTAAAAAAATCTAAAATTTGGCCTGCAGTTTTAGAGGAAAGGTCTCTATAGTTTCCACTATATAGATATAAGGCAAATTGGCCCCGCCCCTGGTGGCCATGTTTATTTATGGATTGGAATAATTTTAGCAATCTTGGTAGTGTGTTACACAAGAAACATCTGTACAAAAATATTTTGAAATCTGGCCAGTAGTTTTGAAAGAGATGATTTTTAAGGTTTTCTTTTTTTTCTTTTCATTGCCATGGCAACCAGAGTTTTACAAGGATCAAGTTTATTTTAGCAACTTTTGTGAAGGTTCACCCAATGATCATCCCTGCCAAGATAAATCAAATTCTGTTCAATGGTTTCAAAGGAGATGTCATTTTAATTTTCACTTTATACATATAAGGCAAATTAGCCCCGGCCATGTTTTTATAAAGATTGGAATAATTTTAGCAATCATGGTAGAGGGTTATGAAAGGAACATCTGTTCTAAAATATTTTGAAATCTGGCCAATAGTTTTGAAGATGATTTTTAAAGTTTTCATTTTTTTTTCTTTCTGTTACCATAGCAATCAAAACTTTGGTCCAAGAAAAAAAAAAAATGTGCAGAATCTTTAAACTGCCATCTATTCATATACCAAATTTCATAATATTATCTTAAACGGTTTTCCAGTTATCGAGGGATCCAGATTTCCGGACAGACAGGCAGACAGACAGACAGATGGAGGGCAAACCTTTAGTACCCTCCAGTGTGAACACGGTAGGGGACTACTAATACATACAACAAGGGGCCCTAACTCATATAAAATCAAGCGGTGATGATGTGCCAACGATATGCGCAACTAGACTTGGTACAAATTAATATCGTAAAGTTAAATCAAAATCAGACAATTGGTAGCCAAATTTTAGTGTGAAAAAAATATATTCAATAAATATAACAAAGGACCAAAACTAATTTAAAATCCAGCTGATGAAGACGTGTCAACAATATGAGCAACTTTGCTTGGTACTTATTAATGCTTTGAAGTTAAATTGAAATCAGACAAAAGTTAGTGAGAAATAGTGCAGTTAAAATACATTCAAGAAATTAAATTAATAAAAAAAAAATGATGTGTCAAAGACATATTATTACTGTGAGTTAAATCTAAATCCAACCTTAGGTAGCTGAGAAATATTGTGGGCATAATCTATTTGAGAAATATAATAAAGGGCCATAACTCATTCAAAATCAAGTGAATCATGATGTGCCATCGATGTGCGCAACTAGGCTTGATAAGTTTGATCAAAATCTGAGCAAAGGTAGCTGAGAAATAGGGCAGACAAACAGACCAACCGACAGACGTGACTTCAATATAGTATAAAAACACCTGCACATAAGCCAAGGAAACTAACAAGAATACTGAGAACATATTTAAATTTGCATGAGAGAATGTTCATGTTTCACCAACGGCCCGCATTTTCACAGCTATTCAAGTTTGTATCTTTCTGTATCGTGCTGAAAAATTGTAGCGGCAGAAACCAAACTCTGTATCCAGGATAAATAACTTGATGGTTGAGTTTTCAATCCCACCTTAATTCAGGGATTTTTTTTTCAGCCTTTTGGGAACGATTCTGTACCTTTCATATTGGGAATTTCTGAACTGTGAAAATAAGTAAATTGGGAAAAAAATAATCGCAAATCATGAGGTTGGGAAATTGGTTGTACATTTGAAAAAGCCTTAAACAGGTTATTTTACTATGCTGAGGTACTGGTTTAAGGTAATTCATTTAACCCTTTCACTCATATTGACTCATTTTGACGCCCTCAATAGATATCACATAAAGCCTGATCTGCAGAAAACCACAGTTAAACCTTACCAAATTTAATTACAAAATCTTCATTCCCTGACCACTGAGGAGCAGCGAACAGCATAAAACCTGATCAGCCTGCGAATTACTCGCAGGCTGATCTGGTTTTATGCTGTTCGCATAGGTCTTTTCATGGTGTCCTCTATGAGGGAAAAGGGTTAAGAAAAGAACAAAGTTTAAGATTTTTTTAAATTTTGCTACAATGTAAGTTGTTGAAATTGATATTTCATGATTTTACATTGAGAAAAAGGAAATTATCTCTTTTTTTTTTAAATTGGGAAGGGTCCTTTTACAACCGGAAATCCTGTAGGCAATGGGAACAGGTCCTTTTACAGGACCAGGTCAAAGAAGGAAAAAAATTGTTATAATTGGTGATCAACTTCAACCAAACAAACCTAAGCATCATACCCTTCGGCAACTAGACAATGGCCAAGCAAATTAGTACCGATATACAGTATAAGTACAACTGTTTCACACTTTAAGTAAATGCTAATTTGTAATAATTAGTGTATCATCCCGCAATTTTCTACTCAGTTGAGGCTTGAGGCACAAAAGGTCACTAATGACCAAAGCGAATTGCATGTTGCTAATACAATTTACACGGTAAAAGGATGATTTTCTGAAAGGTGTTAAAATTACCAATGTGGATTCCTGCCACGTGGGTAATTAACATCTTTGAGAAAATTAAGCAGCAGTCGGAAATATAATTCAGGTTTGTTTTATGCTCAATGAAGACTGAATTGGCTTAGAAATGTGTAGCTTTTGTTACTTTAAGGTGCTTATTGGTCTCTTGCTTAAAGGTTGGTGAATGCAGAGGATATGTAAGCATTCAAAATGACAAAAGTTCGCAATTTTAAAGCTATAAATAATTTCGTGACAATTTAAGTTCAGGGTTTCATACTGGCCACAAAAACCACTAACTTCAAACAAGCGAAATCGTTTCTTGTTTTGCAGTCACAAAAACTGCCAGAACTGGAAAGTTAAGTATTTCAAGACAACAAGGCCTGATAAT
>CM037785.1:61878489-61896715 GCA_021229015.1 Solen grandis
GGAGATTTGTTCTTGTAGCAAAAATCAGCATCCTGTTGTCATTCTCTGCCTCATCAACCAGTAGGAACTGCTCACCAGTGTGCGTTTCAGTCCATTTTCCATCCAAATCTATGTCACTCCTGGACTTTGGTATCCCCGGTCTCAATGCACCTCTTTCCCTGTATAGAGATGACTTGGTGGAGGGGAAGGTTGGTAATCCTTTGCAGACTTGTTCTGCATCTTCGTCCCATTCTCTGTCTCTCAGACTGGATATGACTTCTTCATATATTGACGGAATCGGCGTGGTTTCTTCGCGTGCCCTCTTTCGCATGAGTTGATTTATTTCATGGCGCTTCAGTTCCATGTGTTCGGCTGCATGATTATGGGTATTGGTCACAGAAACTGGAATGTTGTCAGCTGTTGTGATTTTAGCAGAACAGGTTCGGACATGACAGACCCAGTACACCCTTGTTGGTTTTCGGTTTTTGACCTGGTATCTGAATCCATTGTAAACCAGACTATCACCACCACGTTGGTTCTTGACAAACTGCACACTCACTTGTGCATTTGCCATTTTAGCTTATAATTTCAGACGATGTTACTTAGTGAAATTTTACTATCAAATGAAGACATTTACATCAGAATGTAAATATATTGTATCTGATACAGTTCAGTTCATTAATGAGATATCACAGTTTGAAAGTCACAATAAATTGATAACCAAAAATGTTAATTACTTCAAATCAAATTGTTTACCTTAAGTAGTAAACTGCTAGATCAAAGGACTTGTTTGTATTTCTTAATCCAATCACTTAGCAATATATACAGGATAAATGGACTTTAGTTGGACCAATCAATTAACACAATTTAAAGAAAAAAGTAGCAGAGGTGATAATTATCTTAATAAGTTCAAATTATTTTTTATCTTTATCAATTCACATAAGCTTTAAAGCCAGAGATCAAAGGAATGCATGTTTACACTATAAATTACAATTAATTTAGTAACCCTAATTAATGGACCTTAATAAACACATTTTAGAAAGAAATAATACAATATAACTAAAACATGAAATTTTACCTCTTAAAATACAAAATCAAAAAAAAAATCAGAAACAAAATCAGATAATACAACTTCAATTCATTTTAATGTGTTGTAGTTTGAAATAGATTATAATCCCTTATCAAAACACACCCAGCAAGGTGCTAAAAATCTTGAGTGGGACAGTTGGGAAACAAAATATCAAAAAGTGGGACAGTTGGGCATAAACCGTAAAAAGTTACCCTATTTATCAGAATTAGCGCACATCGTAATCGAAAATATATTTATTTTAGCAATGCGCAAAATGATGCATCCAAAGTCATTCATATAAGTATACCATCTGATAAATATAAATATATATTTTTAAAATTATTTATGTAAGTAAACTATATCGATTTCATAGTTATTGCTCCTGAAATAATGCAATATTTGCGATTTGATAACATAGTTATAAAACCACATTGTATTTTACCACGTAGCATATGTACATTTAATGGCAAACAGTGAAATGTTGAGTTACCTTCTTCGCAAATCAATTTACAAATTTTGATTGCATGAATAAACCCCGTACGTTTTGAGTTTCTGAATGAAAGCGCTACGATGGGAATTGTTTAACAAGACTTAATTATAAAAGGTGTATAAACATCCATGTCATTTCAAATAAACTACTGTTTATACATTTCTGTTCATTGAGTGGTTAAAATAGTCAGTGTTTAGACTGCTACTAAATATACCCCAAATGTTTCCAAATAGTACCTCAACACTTATATATCAAGACGTGTATCTGGCAGTGTAAAAAGATGGGGAAGTTGCAACAGAGGTGACTCACATATTCAGGTATTATAAATAGACTCCACAGACCACTGGAAAGGTAGGTATACATCCTGACAGTGTTTTTCTTTAAAAGTATGGTAGCATATGAACATCTCTTTTCACTTTTCAGTGTATGAATAATCTCATAGATTAAAACAACAACAACAACAACAAAATAATCCAGTAATGTCTGAGCATTTCCTTTTGATATTAAGGTAAGGGTCAGTTTAAAATTTCATACAATAACATGTATTTTTATATAAAAAATACTAACGTTATAAATTATTCATTTGATAAAAAAATTAAATTACATTAAGTGTGGAATGTAACATAGAAGTGTACATGTGTAATTAATAATACAAAAGAAAACTACCAAGATATAAAAGCCTTGTTTTTAGAAAGATTTTAGGAACACTTTCTATGATTTAGAAAATCATATTATTTGAATTTGATGCATACGTCATGACCTGGGCATAATTTAATGATAACGACAAACTCGCAGGTGATAATGCTGAATATGATGCTCCTTATAAATGACTATGATAATGATGTTATTGTTGTGCAGCATCTACAAGGCGCATTCGTATCTTATCAAGATTATAAGACGTGTTTGCGCTACCGTAGAAAAAGAGTTAATCATATCACGTATTCATAATAAGTGTTCATGTCTCAATAATCCATGATTGTATATAGTGAAGAAGCGATCTGGACGTAATTGTTCGAAACATTCATGCGTTTGAAATTCTTTGCAGCTTTGTCGGTATATCGATTTATCTGAAGTCAGTTTGTGCTATAACAAAATAAATCTATTTATCGTGGTGGAAATAACAATAATAGCATTATATGCCCCATCTACCATTATGAGTCTGGCTCTGACACACAAACGCACGCGCACACATATATATCAGTCATCAGATTAATTGTTATTTCTTGTCAAATATCATATCAAAAGCTTCCTATATCTGTTATCATGTTAAAAGTACTCAGATGTATAAACTAGATGCTCCTGTATACTATATTAATTTATCGGTTCCGGTGGCCAAGTTACTAGAGTGTCCGCCCAGTAACTTGATCGAAGATCTTGGGTTCAATCCCCAGCGGCGACCTACAACGGTCATTAAAACGATTCAATGTATCTTCCTTTTGCAAACCGCCCAGCACATAAGGTAAAATTCCAGGACGGGTTGGTCCAAGTTACAGTTGTGTTATCATGTTACTTGTGTACGATATAATATTGCAGTGAGGCAGCACTGTATCTGTCTTGTGTAGATGAAAGTCCAAAATGTCTGAAATACTGAAAATCATCTGTTTATTTATCTTTCTTTTTCAATCAATCATAGTGATATATTTTTAAATAAACATATTTTCTACAAATCTACGAAGTCCTGTGTCTTCTATTTTTGTTTGCAGCCTCTTTATTTCCTATGTTGTTGTTGTGGTGGTGGTGGTCTTTCCCACGGGAAAGCTTGCGAGACGTCGTATCTTTGTTATGATAAAAATTAGTCATTTGATTTTTGCCTCTCTTTTGTTTATTTTCTTCCAATCATCAAGCCCCTTCGACGAACAATTATGCACATCAATAGGCCACCTACTTGCGCTGAAACTCGAATGTCTGAGAAGCTCCGAGAAATATCGAGACTTGGGTATGAGAGGAATGGATTTGATGAGTTTGACGTCGGTGGTGGGAATAGTGCCAGGCTTTGTTTAGCCGAGGATGAGTCTCTGAGCCAGGTAGCAAGGCGTTCATGCTGCTGTTATGCCACAGGAAACAGTGAAATAAGCAGTTTATTACAGATTCATTACCGTACAAACGTCATAAATGCTATTGCCGATGTACTAAACGCTTAGTTTTTAAACTGAAATTGCAGTGTTTTCATGCCTTGTTTTCATCGTATTGATAAACATGTTTTCGGGTGCATGATTGCATTTTGCGGTGAGTGCTTGACGTAAAATGACGCAAAGTGGCATCAATCTACCTCAATATTGGCCTAAATTCTGGGTCTATGCGCTGTGCTTACAAAAACAATTATTTGTTTATCTAGGACATAAAGCGTAGGTGTTATCTAATTTCATAGAAATGGATAGGTTCAAAGTGGTTCTTTTCCCTTCACCCGGTTCTGTTATAAGTTGCTTATTTTTTCTTTCAGAACGCTGTTAACACCTGCATCTCAATGTGGCTTATCAGCATGCTGGCAATGCTTGATACGTATATCAGGGCGGCAAACAGTTTCCACGTGCAGTCTATAGGTCACGAGTGCGATCCACTAAAGTGATGACCTTCGATTACGATAATAAAACAGACGGACCGGAAGTAGATTAAAGGGAGCAACTGGAACCACATTATTTCCTATCAAACAGTGGGTGGGGAGTTATACATATTGCTCTTTCTTCACCAACATTACTTATGAAGTGCTTAGTATAACTACTAATCTTAAATTAAGTATGAAGTTCAGAACACATTCCTCCAATACTTATAAACCGGCAAAAACAGTTACTTTTCTGACTTACAATATTTGTTGAGAACTGACAGAGCCATATTTTTCTTAAATAAGTTCGTTCGTCCCTAAGTATTTAAGTATCATTAGCACTAAGTATGCATATGGTTGTTAAAATTGGCGCTTAGAATTTGAAAAGGAATGTAGAACTACATTGCATGCATCGTCGAATACCCACGGACGATCGATAGATCTAAGTCAGCGATGTATTGCACGAGTCCTGCGATCCTATACATACGACAGCACGCACTTAGCTTAATTTAGGAAGAGAAAGGTCTGTACGGAGCAGCATACTGGTTCATATATTTGTTATAATCTATTGCAAACACGTTAATTTACTTTTATGAAAATGCATATATTTAGTTTTTAACAATTATACATGAACTTTTAGGCTATGTACAGGACCATGAATATTAAAATACTATAATTAATCGACAAGTGGCCGGTATAAATGCATAGATCATATCAAATATCATACATATCACTTACAAGCTGTAATATAATACTGTCGCTGTATAGATATGCTATGACTCTACCTCAATGAATACACTGGCAAATTATATACACGTCAATATAAATAGAGAACACACTTATTGGTGTCATTTATATGCCATTTTGAAAACGAATGAATGAATAAATAGCTAGATGGATGGATGGATGGGATGGGATAGGTTGGATGGATTCAACATCCCCATAATTTATAATGATATCAGGTGTTTTATAAGTTGTCTTTTATAAATCTGATACAGACACTATGTTTATCTATTCTTATGCCAGCGGATGTGCTGTCGGTGCAACGGCTGGCATGAAGAACAAATTGTATAATAATAAATCTAAGCTACTTAAAAGTGTCACGGCTGGTAAACATATTTACTGGCGTGTATGGCATACTTGGAACGCAGGAATAACTTGCTAGAATGTGTTTGGAAAGTAATTATTTTAGTGTGTTTACACTTAATGATCAGATAATGTATATATTGCTGTATATATGATAAGTAGACGGTACATGTTATTGTCGTATAAACTGACTCTCAATAGTTTTATTCTGTATCCAAGGTATCTGACAATATCTACCTGGAGGTAGTCTGTAGACTGTAACAAGATATGTATGTCTGAACTTTAGCTGGACAGCTTTCATACTGTCACGAACTAGCAACACAGCCAAAAACAAACAATCAAACAACAATAACAAACAAACACAGAAGATATTAATAAACAACAGGAGATAGGTGTTAGCTACAGTCTATAGCGGTACTGACTTTGCATAGTTATGTAATAATCGAACAGTGACATAATCGGACTTGGTACAACAATGTCCGTTAATATTACAATAATTGTGTTTATTACAGGTATTTATGCAGTTACGATATCTATATTGAATATATTTTTATTAAAGTAATTACTTTAATTTTAACTTATTTTGATAATATTGTTTTATAAATGTTGTCGTAAACATGTGTTTCACAGTGCAGCATTTCATAATAGTCTTATTAACATTAAAATATCGTATATAATTCATATAAAAATGCAGAAAATATAATTGTGAAAAATGCACTGTCATCATTGGTGAAATAGTTCGTGTATAACCAGTTGTTGTTGTTTTTTTCATGACATAAAAAAATGGAATAGATATCTTCAACACAAAGGGGCCAAAGTTCTGATATATACCACATACCGGTATATTAACCATACGTTTGCTATTCTTTAGCTTTTGTTTTCACATGGAGCGATACTGATATACTCATGAATGAGGGTAATGTTTCTTGTTATCATTTGTAGAGCCGACTGAAATGATATGGTGGATATCAAATTAAGGGTGGTGAAAATACAAAAAAAAAAAAAAAAAAAAAAAAAAAAATTATAAATGAAATCGATAAAACAAACAGACGGGACTTTACTTTTAACATAGCACTCGTGTCTAGGTAAGTAGGTGCGATGTTTGTTGTGTGATATACTACTGTCAGGCGTGATAAATGAACTTTCGTCTGCTTCACTTTCACGTTTGGCCCGGAGATACGTATCGCGCGCTTCACACATCTTTCCACCCTCACCACGTGCACAGTTAATGACAAACCGTGACAAGTAGGAAATGAGACAATGCTGACTGTATTGACGTCACACAATTAAAAATATTGCAGCAATGAACTCCTTCTTGACAATGAATCAATTATACTGTTGCAGAGAAATGTTGACCGCGTCCTGGGGCTAAGACCGAAGTCAAGCGTCTTAAATTACCATATCTATAAAATGAAGATCTATCAAAAACTGATATGAAATACTCGGCAAATGTGGGTTTTTCCCATCTAATCCGGGGGTACAAACAAACTTTTACCATTATATAACTTAACGGTGCACAACCGTTCACAATAGAATTAGTGCAACAGCACGAAGTTGTAACTGTAAAAGTTCGTTTGTATCCCCGGATTAGCTGGGAAATTCCCAAAAATTCTTAATTCTGGAGCAAGTCTTGTCAAAACATTTTGAAATATGAATCTGCTCCATGGCGAAATCATTTGGCATAACTAAAAGGATATTGATGAAGAGTTGCATATGTCTTTTTTTTTTTTTTTTTTTTTTTTTTTTAAGGCGTCCATATTATTCCGACCTTAAAGAACGAAACTATGGTAAGAAATATTTTCATACAAGACCAAATATGAAACTATATACAAAAGGCAGACAGAATAAAAAACTATATAGTAAAAAAAATGTACCTAGCGCAATTCATCATTTTCTGTTGTCTTTGATCATTGGTGTTGATATATATATTTTAAAATTATTTAACACCGCGTGAAATGGTCATATTAATTATCATATTCTGAACTGATTTCAGATATTTTGATTGGTTTCGTCTGGCTGAAAAATAAATAATATTTGTATATATATATTTCTCTTATACTTCTGTTGTCTTTGATCAATGGTGTTGGTCACGGTTTCAACTTCATACTGTATAAACCTGCCGATAGTAGTTTCTCGTCTGGATCAGGCTCAAAGATCTTGAAAATACATACCTTATACTTACGTATTTTTTAAAACTCTTAACTCTAAATATGACTATTAGTTGCAATATCAATTTCACTTAGATGTTCGTGTTTGAGCCGGAGATCGCACTTCCGTACTTTTCGAAAACTTTAGGGCCTGTACTCAGCGCTTGAGATGAAAGATCATGGAAGAATTAACATTGTATTGTGCCTCAGTTCGTGGATCGAAACAACCCAGTCATTATACACTGCAAGAGAACCAATCAGGAAAACTAAATAAACAAATAAAACGGTACCGGTAAAAAAGCTGCTTATTATGAGTTTTAGTTATACCAGGGACATAGCATGGTATTTGTGTGGCTGTTCTACACTGTACATCATGTTATGTAAAGAGGGAATCCTTTTATTTACGTATTATCAACTTTTATGGAAGATTAATGAAACTAGAATATTACATTAACAGAAGTATAACTTGTAAGTGTTACATATAACTTGATTCAGTGCCTAGGTCGTGGAGGTTGTTCATAAAGCCAGTCTTTGTTAGCAAGCAATTTTGGCAGTTATTCAGATGTTAACGTCACTGTCTGTTACAGGAGATGGACTGACTCATTGTACTGTTTCTCTTAGTTAAGAAAAGATCACCCGGGTTGCTGCTGGCGAGTGGTGATGATGCACTCACCCACATATAACCACTAATTGTGTGATATTGTTTGCTTCGGTTCAACGTCCCACCGACATTATTTCTGTCATATTGCGTCTTAGTCTAAATATGTTTGTTTGTTGGGTTTAACGTCCCACCGACAGTATTTCAGTCATTTGGAGACGATGTCTACTTAAGATAGATATAGTGCTGACACACTGCAGTATCACGCCGTAGACGTGTGGCATGATACCACACCCAGTCATATTATCCTGACACCGGGTCAACCAGTCCTGCAACTACCCTTATATGCTGAGCGCAAAGCAAAGGAGCTATAACAGTACCATTTTTTACGACTTCGGTATGTCGAAGACGGGGATCGAACCCACCACCTCCCGCTCCCGAGGCGGACGCTCTAACCATTGTCACCGGGGACGGTTTAGTCTAAATAAGACAGATATAGTGCTGCCCCACTGCGATATCACTCCGTAGATAAGTGGCACTGACACTGGGCCAACCAGTCCTGTGTTGAGCATCAAGCAAAATGGAAATATACCAGTACTATTTAAACGTGACCGGGAATTGAACCCATTACTCCCCCACCCACCCGGGACATATGCTCTAACCACTTTGCCACCAGGACCTGTTCTTTTACTAGTAGAAACTTCTTCAAGGGTGAATATATCGAACTTAGAGAAAGCCTATTACTGCTGTCGTCGATACTTTTTCTTTATTAAAATCCTCAATTATCTCCGTTCTCCATCTGTACGCTTTTGATGCTGCTAATGATAAAAAACGCATAATATATGCATCTATCAGAATTTGATACAGAATATTAATAATTGACACGCTCTTGTCTACCAATTTCATCATCATAATCGAATATATTTTAAATTTTATAGATAGACACATACTATTTCAACATAAGGTAAAATAATCCTATGATATTCAGGTTCACGTTGTGGGTTCGAGCCACGACAGCGTTAACCGATCCTCCCTACCAGTTGGCTTGCGGGGATCGGTGGTTTTACAGGAATGCCTTAGTGAACTTGGGCTCTTCTTTCACCTGTTATTTGTTGTATGTCGATTACAGCAACAACTTAATCTCAGAGTTGCATTACACATAGTAGGTAAACCAGTAGATTTCCCATCCCATCCAGCTCAATCTATTGCTAAAGGTAATTCATACCCAGCAACTCATCTTGTTTTCATGTAAAAAGTGTGCGCCTTGGACCAGCGGTAACGTATCCGAAGGTTGTGGTTTCAAGCCCAGCTGGGACAATGCTTTTTCATGGCTTTCCCAGATGCAAAGTACTGGTCCAATCAGGGAGAGGGGTTGGTATAAGTTGTAAGAACTTGTTTCCCAATAAAATATACATGTACATGTTTAACCCTTTACTTTATAAAGACTTATTGGCAAACAGAGCAAACCCAGATCAGAAAGCTCCTGGGCTGTCTGATCAGGGTCTTACCAGTTGCTCACTCATTATTGTAGCCCATCTGTGGCAAAGAAAAGTTACTTTATTTCATAAAACCATTTAAAGATTAATTAATTTTCATCAAATAATAAATTCGTATATGAATATTCATGAGTGACTAGCATGAATCCTATACAACCCCACTTCAGAAAAGCGGAGTAAAATAAAAACAAGAAGGCCAAAGTGGCCCTGAATGGCTCAACTGAGAAAGATTGCCTTTATTGACAATTATTGCATTATGAGTCATACTGAATACATAATCAATGCAGAAGTACAGCAAGATCATCTAAATTCAACTCAAAAACTGTACCTGCCATCCAAAGTTTGAAAGTCATAGCTCTTATAAGTCAATATAAAATCAAGTGAACCCTGGGACAGGGCCAATTTTGACCTTAGGGCCATGATTTGCTTGGTAAAGGTTCATAATACAATGCCATACACCAAATATCTAAGCTGAAGGCCTTGCGGTTTCAGAGAGGAAGATTTTTTAAAGATATTTTTAGCTCCTGTGACCCAGATATGCAACAGATTGGAACCATTTGAACAACTTTGGTAGAGCTCCATGCAAAGAACATCACAGGCAAATTTCATCAAATGGTCTGGAGGTTTAGGAGGAGATGTCGTTTAAAGAAAATTGTTGACGCAGGATGCAAGCATGGACGGACGGACAAAAGGCAATCACATCGTGGTCAGGTGAGCTGAAAAGGCATAGAACAAAATTATTGGGATTGATCTTGTACAATATGTTGTCAGAAAGAAAGAACAGAGTTTTATTGGCATAATAAGTACCGTATGCAAATATTTATCTATTAATTTCTTAGTGCTTCACAATGTTCTACAAATAGTTTGGTGGATAGTAGATAATGACAAGAACAGTTTGTATAATTTTATTACTATGGTATATAACTTATTGCTTAAACTAATATAATAAATATATTAAGAACAAAAAGGAATGAGTTTCATCTAAGTAATGCTCTATTTCATTAGAAACTCAGAAGACACTAGCTTAATTGAATGATCTTCCAGTGTTACTACGTATAGGTCTACATCTTTTATTTCTGCAATATATATGATTATTCTTCAAACACCTGCAGGCTATTATGTTTTACTAGAAATTAATGTACAATTATTCAGTTTTTTTGCCAAAATATATGGTATGTCTTAAAACATTGGCAATAAGTAAGCATGTGTTTGCAGACAATCTGTTATAAGCGGTCAGCTTTCAGATGTAAACATAAACACTGACTGAACAGTTGGGAAATCAAGGTAATTAAATTGTTCATCAATCCAAACAATGCTGTGGGTACATGTGACTGCCTTTTCAACCAGTGCAGACCAAGGTCAGCCTGCACATCCATGCAGCCTGATCATGGTCTGCACTGTCTGCTATTTAGTCAATACCTTCTCAGTAACCCCACCCCATAAACAACTAATAGTAAAGTCCAAAATGGAGAAAGGACATGTCCAATTCAGAATTTTAGCATGGTAAAGAATTATGTCCAAATTAGTTTCACTCTTCACACCTTTCCAACTGGGATGCAGTCCCTAATCATACAGAGCAGAACAAAACATACTATTTTAACCCTTTCCCTCATATAGACTCATTTTGACGCACACAATAGGTATCACATAAAGCCTGATCTAAAGAAAAGCCAAACTCAAACCTTTCCAAATTTAATTGTAAAATCCTCATTACCAGACCACTGAGGCGCAGCGAACAGCATAAAACCTGATCAGCCTGCGAGTTACTCGCAGGCTGATCTGGTTTTATGCTGTTCGCATAGGTCTTTTCATGGTATCCTCTATGAGGGAAAGGGTAAACTAAGAAGAATATCACTGACAATAACATCCAGCAAAACAGAATCCATCACAAGTCAGTAATGTACTACTGGTTGCTTATAAAGATAATGTACTACCACATGGTAATAATAAAGGATAAACATGGGCAAATAAAACTAGATAACACAATTATTTGTTTGTAATATTGACTCTGAAGCTAAATGTACATGTGAATACTATGTGCAATACATTTTCATGCTATCTTTTTCATCTATAGCAATTTCTATTTGTATCTAAACATGTACGTAAGTTTTAAACAGTAAAAGGAATGGCTGTGATCAAATTTATGTGACCACGGCAGATAAAAATATGCAAACAGTTTATTGTAATGTTTATGATATGCTATACATATTTACCATGTTATATCAATATAAAAGTACAGAACCTTTATAGCTTTTTAACAGGATTAACAAAAAAATGTATAAAAACATGCAGGGTCTATATTTTCTTGATGAATTGTTAGATGGAGGGACATACAATGGAAAAATATAGTTAACTGAGGTGGGTCTCTGACGTTCATATTTCACAATACACAATTTTCATACTTATTCTTTATTTCATTGAATCTAGTATATCTTAATACTGTTAAGAATACTTGGCTATAACATTGTCTCTTGTTCAAAAGTGTTCATAAGCACCATCTAGAAAACATACAAAATTCAAAGACAATTGCATAGTATATGAAACTATGTATCTCTTTATTACAGAACAATGCTAACAGGTAGAGCTCTATTTTTTTTCCAATGTCTATAACATTTTAAAATATCACTCAATTATCTTAAATGCATTGTTTTCCATTTATCATTTTACATCAGTACAGTAAATTTCAACAATAATTATAAAGGCACACACACATTTATCAAAATTACTTTGGTCATGTCCTGATTTGAGCAAACATGATGAGGACAGTGTTCTCGGTTTGATTCAAGAAACCCGATAATAAAATTGTTTTGAATAAAAGGGTTAACTTCTGTTTTATCAAAATTTTTCATAACTCATTGTATCATATTCTACAAATGGTGATATTTTCGGCCAACACTGAAGAAAGTAACCATTGTATACAGAGAAAACCCAGGATTATGATAGCCTTCAATGAACTTCAATGGGGATCACACCAAGAAAACATTGGTGAAGCAAACAGTATAATGTCATTTATCTAAATTACTGACATAAATAGTTATCTGGTAAGCATTCTATGAAAGCATATTCACATTTGATATTTATGTGATAGTGAAATATGTATATTTCATGTATAAACACTTATAAAACTTAAGCAGTGGATTTCTAGAAACAAAATCTAATAACAATACATAAAGAAAATACTTATATATGTAAGTTTACTGATAAATATTACAAAATCACAAATAAATATAGATATTTACTTGCAAAACATATTCCCCATTTAGCTTGCACACAAAAAAAAAATGCATAATAAAGTGATTCAATATAACATATGCAAATACCAACAAACTGGATATATTATTATATTATTGTGATTTTTTCTGAAACCATCTGGAACAAGAATCATCATTGAAGATGACAAATACCCCCAGATACTGCTTTGTCACAGTTACCATTACCATGTTAGACAGTCTTGATAAAGTTGAAGGATAAAAAAAGAAAACACACCAAAACCAGGTAGAGCTCTGATACACTTATAAAGGTATCATTGACAAAATTTAATAATATTTTTTAGCTGATCATGACATGCCAAGGATATGTGCAACTAGTGTTGGAACTTATAAATGCTGTGAAGTTATATCAGAATCTGACTAATAATAGCTGAGAAATTGAGCAGATAATATATTCAAGAAATATGGTAAGAGAGCATAACTCAGTGAAAAATGAAGCGAGCTTGACATGCCTACAATATGAGCAAGTAGGCTTAGTATTTAAAATTGTTCTGAAGTAAAAAAAAATAGCTTAGAAATAGTGTTTACACAATATCTTCAATACAATTAATGTAACAAAGGGATGTAACTCATATAAAATTCAGTCGGTCATGATATGCCAGTGATATTGGAAATTAGACATGGTACTTATTAATATTGTGAAGTTAAATTAAAATCAGACTATTGGTAGTCAAGATAAAGTCAGGACAAAATATATTTAAAAAAAATATAACAAAGGGCCATAACTCATTTATAATCCAGCAGATGAAGACCTGCCAACAATATGCACAACTTGGCTTAGTACTTACCACTGTTGTGAAGATAAATCAAAATTTGACCAAAGATAAACATAAACAATATTAACTGATGTTGTAAACTGGTTCTGTTAAAACCACAGGATTGTCCCCCATCTAAAACAAATTTCAGGCAAGGGCCTAATTCAATCAGAATATGAAAATGACAGTGGAATACAACCTTGATTAGTAATTTCTCACACTACATTGTGTCCATGTATATCAATAAACAAACATGCAAACATTGAAAAAAGGAAACCTATTATTACTAATATTTCTATTAAGTCCATGGGATGCTAAAAAAGGCCAAGGAGAGCAAAATACAAACATGATCTGCAATTTCACCCACATAGCTTCAAGCATGTTGAACAAATGCCCAGAAAACAACTGTGACTCAAGAGGCTGTAAAAGGCCATTTTCCTATCAGAGAAAATAGTTGCAAATATTATGTAGAAGGAAGGAATGTAATTAAGATATTCTTCAACAGAAAACTGAAAAGAATACTGCTTGAGGTATATGAATGCTTCATAATTTTTACATCAAAATATATATTTGAACATTATAATTACAGAATATAATTATACATAAATCACTTACCGGTATATGAAATATTTTTCTTTAAAAACAAACAAAGTGAAGGCAAGAAATAAAAACAAAAAATCTTTATTTATTTATTAATAATTATATTTCATATTTTAAGCATTATATCTAGAAGAGGTGTTCTACTAATGTGAGGGCTAGATAACTTGAATTATAGTATAAGCCCATAAAAGCATCAACCAAATATTCTAAAATCAAATATAAAATGTTTGAATCTAGGATCTTATGTACAACGTTCTCTTGCTCGTTTTATGAATATTTCTTTCTCTTTCTCTACCCACTATATATATATTTTTTTTTTTTTACAAATTATCAATATTTCTTTAAGAAACACACACACACAAACCTGAGACCAAGCAATAGCAAGTCTATAATAACTACATGCCCTTTGAGCTGCAAGAGCTGTTAATAACTTATTTCCAAAATCGTAAGTGAAATTAAAATCTCCCTGAATCATATTCAGTACAGTTCAATAAGACGCAGCAGGTATGGAGAGAAATAGCTAGTACTATCCTATCATCAAAATTAAATGTTCAACGCAGACATCTTATAATACACATGACCATAACATAACCAATACATGTACTTTAAATGCCCTTGTAATACCCTTTTAATACAAATATAATTCTAAATTTGCATAGCTTTCAGTATTGCCTTCATGAAGAAAATATACATGTAAAGGTAGTATGACTTGTTTTTCATCAATATAAATGCTCTTGAGAAAAGATAAAAAAAAATACAAAGAACTGTCAGAGGACAGCACACTCGACTATTCAAAATGCTTGCTGGTAAATCAAATGAAATCTATTTCAGTTCTTGCCCTTCACATACACTGTACATAATAATAGTCAAAAATGATATACCTTGATAGTCTGATACCCCTTAATATTTTTATGAGGTCTAAAATCAATCCCATGCCTAGTTACTGAGACATAAGCACAATAACACTGTGCATGCAAAACTTTAACCAAAAATCCAAGTTAGAAAAGGGCCATAATTTGTATAAAATTCAGTCCAAATGTTATCCTCCTTAGTTTTCTGATGCCCCTGAAGACACTCCTTAACTTTCTAGTCAATTCCACAAGTAATTTCTGAGATATAAGCTGGATAGTAGCTTGAATGCAAAAATTCAACTAAAATTTTAAGTTAAAAGGGGGTCATAATTTTTAATATATTCCATCAAGTGTTATCTTCCTTTATAGTATGATACCCCTAAACATATTAAAGATGTTTCAAATCAATCCCATGCCTGGACTCTAAGATATTAGCATTAAAGTACCTTGCATGCAAAACTTTAACCAAAATTTCTAAGTTTAAAAAAGGGCCATAACTTGTAATATATTCCATCAAAAGTTATCTACTTAGACAGTATGATACTAAAGATGTTTAAAATCAATCGCATGCCTGGATACTGATTATTAGCATGAAAGTAACTTGCATGCAAAACTTTAACCAAAATTTCTAAGTAAAAAAAGGGCAATAATTTGTAACATATTCCATCAAGAGTTATCTACCATGAAAGTATGTTACCCCTTAACATATTAAAGATGTTTCAAATCAATCCTATGCCTGGATATGAGATATTAGCATTAAAGTACCTTGCATGCAATACTTTAACCAAAATTTTTAAGTTAAAAAGGGGCCATAATTTGTAACATACTCTATCAAGAGTTATCTACCATGAAAGTATGATACCCCTAAACATATTAAAGATGTTTCAAATCAATCCCATGCCTGGATACTGAGATATTAGCATGAAAGTACCTTGTATGCAAAACTTTAACCAAAATTTTTAAGTTAAAAAGGGGCCATAATTTGTAACATACTCTATCAAGAGTTATCTACCATGAAAGTATGATACCCCTAAACATATTAAAGATGTTTCAAATCAATCCCATGCCTGGATACTGAGATATTAGCGTGAAAGTACCTTGCATGTAAAAAGGGGCCATCATTTGTAATATATTCCATCAAGAGTTATCTACTTTGGTTGTCTGATGCCCCTAACATATTCATAAACTTTCAAGTCAATACCACGAATGGTTATTGAGATACAAACTAAATAGTAGCTTGCACGCAAAATTTAACCAAAAGCTGCAACGCCAACGCCGATACCGACGCAAGGGCGACTACATTAGCTCTCATATTCTTCGAATAGTCGAGCTTAAAAAGGATAACAAAGGATAAAAAAAAACACCTGAATGAACATGCATAAACATGATATTTTCTTAAATGATGCACAAATGAGGAAAAAAAATGCACAATCGATCCGATGCATAAAAGTTTGCAATCATATCTAAACCTTATGTCCATAGATTGTGTAACCTTCTCAATGTATATATATATATTTTTGATACAACTACAAAGTCCTTGTAATTAGGAATAGCACAGGGAATTTAAGCAGAACTTATTCGTCAAATGACACCCTAAATGTGTTCTGTGCTACATTGTGTTTCATTATTTTGAATACACAGTTTAAACTTCATCAAGATTGTGTTTCATGTCATGTTTCATGGCACACGTTTGATGTTAGTGTTATGTATTGATTGTTTTTATACTATAAACATTTTTAAACTGCATATTGTTGAAGATGCATATAAAGTTTGATTGTCCAAACTTAAAGATACGGCTGAAAACTACTCTGCACTTACTAAGATCTCTCTTATATAAAAGATGAGAGATTTTATAAAATCACAGAGGTTGTGGCCAGTCTCAAATCCAGACCTTCAGGCAACTTACCCAATACTTGGCCAACTGACAAATGATGCTGCCGACAAAATTCATAATACTGAAGAAATCTTGAATTTTGGAGACATCTTGACTGATTTTTAAATTTACTGAAAATTTCAGGGTATACACTAATAAAACAATATATAATTCTAGCAAGAGTAAACAATCTCAATATCATTAAATTCTGAATTTGGGTATTAACCCTTTCAAACATAAAATGGATTATATATAACATATAAAAATTTAAACTTAACAATTTTGGTAGGCCAGTCATTTTCTTGCTTAATAAAATTAATATCAGTACAACATCAATTGCATTTAGGTACCACAAAAATTCACCTTATGTAAGTTATTGAGCTTCTATTGCATTTTTTAATTACAAAAGCGTCATTAAATTGTTTTCAAAATGTTTCATGGTATAGCTATCCTTTCTTGTTCATACAAGTTCTTGTTCCTCCTCAACTTTGGTTACCTGAAACTTTACTTTCTGTTTCCGTCTTTTGAACAATTTACTATTCATATTAGACAGACCAAGATCAGAATGTGTAGCAAATGGCTCTGGGGAGCTCTCAACCTCAATCGGTTCAATGTAGAGACTGTGGCCACGTCTGAAACGGGACCGGATCTCGGCAATATCTGGATGGTTTCGGCGTGTATAAGTGCTGTGAATTGTCTTATGGACAGATCCAAGCTTCTTGTCAACTGCTGACTCAGCTAGATACACAGATGGATCTTTTGACAATCGGCTGTTGAACTTCATTGCAGCTTTGTTGTAATCCTCTGTCAAACTTTTTGAAACCATCTGAAAACAACTTTTGTATGTTACTTGTGACAGTAAAAAATTAAAATTGAATTAAAACTTATGGATTATATGTCTATATGAGGTAAAAAGTTAAATACCATACAGGTAATTCTGTGAAGAGTTAGTGAAATGAAACTTGGTCTGTATAGTTATTAAAAAAATATCTCAGTATTGCTGGGCATATAGAAAAAAGTCTGGAAAACTGATGTTTTTCAGAATGACAAAGTAACTGTAAGGATAATACTATATACCGGTATGCTCTGGCAAGCAAGTGGTAGAGGCATAAATATCAACATGTTAGATATCCACATAAGAACTTTGATTTTGAAGTCTTGACACATACCATGTACTTTACTACTTACCGTTGTAGGTGAGGATGGGGACAATTTTCCAAGCACATATCTCACACTGGGTGACTCCTCCATTCGCTGAAATAGATATAGGAAAAAAAGGTTTAAGTGTCAAAGGGACTTAATTCCTAAAAAAAATTTGTCAGCACAAAATCCTGTCTTTGTGCAGAACTTTATAAGAAGGCAAGTATTGGGTAAATTTGAAACAACTCACTGTAGTATAGAGAAGATGCATTCACATTATTGTGAGTAGAGAATCCTGTACAGAATGAGTACAGAATCCTGTAAAGAATGAATA
>CM037785.1:61896815-61946815 GCA_021229015.1 Solen grandis
ATTTTTCATGTGAGGAAGCCTTCCAGCTGGCTTGCGGTAGGTCGGTGGTTCTACCCGGGTACCTCTGTGTACTTGGGGTCTTCCTCCACCTGTAATTAGCTGGACGTCGCTATATGATTGAAATACTATCGCAGCGACGGTAAACTCCAATACAACAATACAACAACATACAACAAATTTTACATGTACAATATCTGACCAGTCTGTCTCTTTTTTGGATGTGACAGTAATAAAAGGAGAATCTCTTCAAATTGAAACAGACATTTTTCTGAAAGAAACAAATAACCACCAATATCTCGACTATACATCGTGTCATCCTAAGAAGTGTAAAGACAGAATTCCATATAGCCAAGCAAAGCGATACAGGAGGATTATTTCTAATGATTCGAAATTCAATGCTTCTCTCCAGCAACTACGGAATTTTTTCCTTGACAAACTATCCAAAATCGGTGATAGACAAAGCTTTTAGTAATGTGTCCCGTATGTCTCAAGTGGATGCATTAGCCTCTGCGACTGGTGAAAAGAAAAGTGTAATTCCTTTCATTGCTATGTATAATACAACCTTACCAAATATAGGCGGTATTCTACAGAAATACTGGGACCTTCTGAAGTTATCGAAAAGGGAAAATCTGAAATTTGTTCACAACAATTTTAAACCTATTGTTGCGTACCAGCGTCCCAAAAGTTTACCTATTTAGTGAATTCAAACTTAACGCATAGTGACTCTAAAACTTTTCTCTCTAAAAGTTGTAACAGACCTAAGTGTTCTCACTGTTCCCGTATAAATACTGGCTCGTTTTTTTTCTAGCCAGGTTACAGGAGAAAAGTTTGATTTGCATTGTAATACAGACTGTCAAACTAAGAATGTCATTTATCTTATTACATGTTCAAAATGCAACATGCAATATGTTGGTCAGACCAAGCAAAATGTCTCAAAACGTATGAACAGTCATAAGTTTGATATTCGTAATTTTATGGACCCTGCATTTTCCTCTACCGTTGCTTTACATTTTAATTTAGAAAATCATAATTTAAATGATTTCTCATTTATGCCTATTGATATTATCAATAGCAACATTGATCGCCTGTGCAAAGAAACCTTTTGCATACATAAACTTAGAACTCATGTTCCTGAAGGTTTAAATTCTAAACTACTTTATACAGTAGATTAATATGTGTCACTTATGTCTACTTGTATGGTAGGTACTGTTTTTCGTTTTTTCCTATTCATATTTTTTTAATGTAATAAGCTATAGGAAATGTTTGAATTTTATATCAGAAACAGTACCTATCTCATTTTGACGTTAAAAATAGTATGCATAACGTCTGCACTTTCCCGCTTTTTTGACGTTACGTTATTCATGGTGACGTCGTTTCCGTTGTTGATGTTTGAAAGTTATTGTTATCCTGACGAAGGCGTTAGCCGAAACGTTGAAGTAATAACAAATAATAATTTTTCCTACGTGTTGTCATTGATTTTTTCCACACTAGGTGGTTAAGCAACAAATAACAGTGAGTCATCATTATAAAGGGATTAACAATATCCCACAAGTGCACCTCCCTCTTTTACACAAAATATAAACATCACAAAATCAAAATGTATAATTATATAATGTTCTTTTGTTAGCGAAACATATATATTATCAGACAAAATAAAAATTATCTGCCAATACAGAAATATATACATTGTTTTCTCTAGAGAACGTTTTACAAGTCTTTGATACAATTAACTGGTTGCTGACTCAAAGAAATTAGCTATAGATAATATGCGTCATTTATGATGGAACTTAAATCTAAATGGATATTTTACAAAACATGTGACCCCCCTAAGTTTTCAAATGACTCCCAGTTTTTCAGATATGGGGTCATTTATGACTCCCCAAAAATGTTAGAGAAAACTGCTACAGACAACAAAAATCAATACATTGTTTATGACAGTGTTTGTACTAAAAACAAAATCACTATATACAAATCACAGTTTGTTTTCAATGGCCTGTAAAAACGATGAACTGAGAAACAGGTTCAGTTAGAGTTGCTAATATTTCTGCCACTGCTTTACAAAAAGAAACGCACATTGACTGTAGACAATAAACAATATAAAGTCAGTTATGTCTTACACACAAACACACAGAGGTATACCAACAAAATATTTTGGAGTCATCTTACACTGTATTTAAGAAATAAGCAATCTCCATCTGTGTTTTGTTGTGAATTTAACCACAGTCTAGAGATCAGGTGCATATTATATCACTCGGGCTTTGCCCTCGTGATATAATCACTGGCACCTGAATGAGGAACCTGTGGTTAAATACACAACAAAACACAAATAGACATTGATAATTTCAATTCTAACCAGATATTCATTTTTTTTATCTGTACTATTTTCTTGAACCATGGAACCTACCAGCTATATTACTTATACATGTATATTCGGTTCTCCCTAAATAACAAATATTTACAGAAATACACATTGATTTTATATGTGTTGATTACATTCTTCACATACACTTGTAATTCTTTTAACCTCTTTTTTTATATTTATGTATTAACTTGCAAAATATACATCAATTGTTATCTCGGTTCTTTTGCTTTAATTTTGTGAATAACATCATCAACGTGAGTGCGTGCGCGCATGCTGGGAGCTGTGTTTTGTTGCAAATTTACACACAATTATATTCCTTCTTTCTGTGTAGAGAGAAATATGCATGGTGTGTCAGAATAAGCAGTAAAATGCTGTTTCTTTCTTTTGGATTGTCATGTTAAAAATCATTCATCAACTATTAACAAACATGATATGGAAATAATTGACACCATTTTCCTTAATTTGCAACAAATGACACCAGCTGTATTCATAGCTACAAACATCACTGTCATGATATGGGTATGTTTAATTTCTACTTTCATTCAGCAGCTTTCTCCAATTTGATTTCAGCACGCAGCTTTTGCAGAAGTCAATAGACCGGTTCCCTGCCTTCCATTTTTTTTCACCAAGTCGATCACGTGCACACTTAACTATCGCAGCCTCCTTTTTGCACAGACGTGGGTCACACCTGTATAACCAAAGATTATCATAACGAAGGTCACAATCTAGCGTATCCTCCACAATTGTTCTGGTTGCAAAAATGTGTGGAGTACCATAATGAATAATCTTTATTTTCTTTCCTACCTCATCTTTTTCAACCAATATTCCCGGGTGCCAAAGTGTGTAATAGCGGAATTCAACAATCAATCCTATTTTCAATTCGGACCAGGTCAGAGCTCTTACAATCTGGAAGTGCTCGTACTGTATTCCAACAAGAGGAACAAGGAAGTCTTTAGAGCCATCGCCAACTATATTATTCTGTTCCCGCCTTGTCACAAGCGCAGGTGTTTGGACGACCTTTGCCCAATGAACAAGATCCCAGGATGTATTCCCTTGAATTGAAAATCGTTGTTCTCCAATTCTTTCCCTTGCCCTCTCAACAACTTTCTTGTGTGGGTATGTGATATATCCATCAAAATGTTTGATATACAAATAGTCTTTTTCCAGGTCAATGTCAATTTCTTCCTCTTTGATAGTACGTGTTGCAAAAAAACTATCAAGTGCATAATGGATCACTTTTATTTTGCCTTTTCCTCTGCCTTCAGGCAATTTTGATTCTTCTTTCACAACTCCTGTGATGACACCATCATGCAGTAAATTCCAATAGTAAAACGAAACAATGTCACCTGAGATAAGCTTGTTCAGGTCATCAATCAGCTCATCTCGACCTTTCTCTACTATTTCTTCTGCCAAATGACTTGATCTATTTGTGATAACATTGTACTTTTTTCTTCCTGCTTTTTCCCTGGCTCGCTCAATCACTTTCTGTGTGTTGTAGCTATAAAGAGGGTGATAGTCATACAGCCAGATATCGACATGGTTCAGGTCAAAATCAAACTCCTCTTCACAGGCAATTCGCTTTGCCCCATAATGCACAACCGATACAGACAATTTTGAAGGGTGTTCTTCTGAGAAAGTTACCTCAGTTGAAACACCTTTGTGCCAAAACATACCGTACTTAAATTCTATAATTTTGCCTGGTTTAATTTCATTCCTGGTCCGAGCCCATCTTTTTCCAAGTGTTTTGGTTGCATGCTTCTTGTTGCGACGATGGTCAATGTTTATTTGCCTTTTTGATTTGATTGTTTCACCAAGTCGTAATGACCTGTCATAAACTATATCAATTTCTGGAATTGGTGCGCTGTCTACTTCATCAGCCTCAGGTTCATTCACTTTTGCCCAGTAACAAAAATGGCACGAACGATTGGAGAGAACACCATACTTTTCTTCGCCTAGTCTTTGTCTTGCTCGTGCTACAACATCAGCAGGTGGGTGCACCTTGTAGATTGAGTAATCATATTTTTTTACCTTTATTTTGGTAGGGTCGATGTATCTTTCTTCTTCTACAATTTGCTTCTTTGCAAACCATTTTGGAGTCTTGTAGCCAATCACATTTAAGCAGCCTTTAATATTGTTCTGTTCCGAGACTTCTGAAACAATAACGTCTTGAGCTGAAAGACCACTGCCGATTCTCACAACATCACCTTTGATGATATCTTTACATGCCTTGACTTCAATCATTTGACCTCTGAATGGGGAACTAAATGCCTCTTTTATTTTTGGGATTGCCCACATCAAGAACAGCGAGAGCACGCTTACTGCAATAAGAAGACCTGCGATCACACCCTTAGATGCAATGGTTGTCATCACAAACTCAAGCAATCCCAAGCCTCCAGCTTGTAAAGCAGAATACACAAAAAAACGTAACCACAAGTCATCTTGAATTTCCCGCAGCAATGTTTACATATTTTCCCCTGTTTAAACATCTGATTATAATCAATATGTTTCCAAGCACAATAAATGAGGTACAGAACCACCATGCCTCCTAGAACTCCCCATGGAACTGCTACAAGCGCTCGTGAGGCTACACCAGTTACATCTTCAACAGACACAAATGCTAGTTTCAGGGCTACTCTAAGTATTTTGCCGCTAATGCTTCCTGTTGGAGCTAAAATCTTTTGGATCAGGGTGTTAAATCCACAATGAACTTGTGGACTTTCGTCACTGCCGACACAGCAGAAGTTGCACATATGTTCACAATTACCAGAGAGAAAATCATAATCAGTCTTGTGATGGGACTGACTATTTTGATTTTTATAGATTTCCAAGAGATCTTCAGCTTTGCGAATGATTTTCTCTGGATCATGGGTTTTGTGACGGTAATGTACAATGTATATTTCATCATAATGAAGATCTTTAATTTCAGTTGTTTCTCGTATCTGAACCTTTGTATCAAATGGTGTTGATATAAATTGGATAAGAGTTAGTTCCATGGCTGATTTGTTTAAAGGCTGGACATTCTTCACTATCGCGTGGTGTGTATACATGGAAACCTGTTTTCTACCAATGTTCATTTGATAGTTCAAACCTCCCACACTGATGTGACTTCCTCTTGTCAGTTTGCCCTGTGTCACTTGGGCGGTACTTACTACTCTCTCTTTCCAAGTGCAGTATGTACACACCCTTCCAAGTGTATGTTGCACCTCATCATCATCTTCACCAATGCCTAACTTCGTTTTCATTTCATAGTAGAGCTTTCCTAGTGTTTGGTAGCTCATCTTTATCTTTGATGGCTTTGATGATGGGGACTTCTTATCTCCTCCTGCAAATTTATTTAATAGCATTATTTTTTATTTAAGAGTGCTGTCTCTTTGTAAATAAAAATATGAAATTTCAAATCAATTCCATGAAAGTATTTCCTTATCAGCATATCATGCGTGCTAGCAGAACATATTTATAGCTATAATGTCAATATGTAATGGCAAATCTACATAAAATCAAATATTTGAAGAGCTCTAGAAATAATTAGAGATCTCTTTAATTGAATTATTGATATCATCAATTGAATTAATGATGTCAATAATTGCTCTGAAGAGCTTTTCAATTCAACTAATGATATCCGCTTTTCAACTGAATTAATGATATCCATATTTGAATTGATGATATCAGCAATTAAAGAGCTCTTTAAATTAATGTTCATAATTTCCGTTATAAGATAATGATTTCTCCCTGATGTTACAAATATTTTGGTGGCATTAGAATTTCTTAACTTTAAATATGTGATAATAGAATTTATTTATATATCATAACAAAACCTACAGAAGCTCATTTTTGATGTTTGTTACACTATGATTAATGGATTTAAAAGGATCTTTAATTCAATTATTGATATCTGCAAATCAATTATGAAAAATATTAATTTGATTTAATTGTAGAGCTTTATTACTGATTTGTGGAGATAATTTATCTCTTTAATTCAATTGTAGAGATCAATAATGCAATTTATGATACCTACAAATGATTTGGAGATATCAATAAGTATATAGTGAGATCAACAACTGAATTGAAGATCTCTGCAAATCAATTGTTGATACCATCAATTAAAATGATGTTAATCAATAATCCAAATGAAGAGATCTCTTATCATTTATAGATCGTCTCCAAATGACTGAAATACTGTCGGTGGGACTTTAAACCCAATACACAAACAAGAGGGCCAAGATGGCCCTGTGTCGCTCACCTGAGTAATATTGCTATGTGCATGATGACAAAAAATGTGGCATCTAAAGTGTTTTCCTAACATTTGACTAAGTGACCTAGATTTTGATTCTACTTGAATTTGCACTCAACTGGGAACTCATGCAGTCATCATTCTTATCAAGTTTAATGAGGACTGGTACAAAAATGTAGGCCCCTAGAGTGTTCACAAGATTTTTCTAAAATCTGCCCTGGTCACCTACTTTTTGACCCCATGTGGCCCAGTTTTTAATTCATCCGAGATTTGATGTAACATTCTAACCAAGTTACATGGAGGTAGGGCCAAACATGTGACCTCGAGAGTGTTCACAAGGTTTTCCTAAGATTTGACCTGGTGACCTAGTTTTTGACCTCACATGACCCGATTTCAAACTCATCCAAGATATCATGTAGACAAACATCCTGACCAAATTTCATGAAGATTGGGCAAAAACTGTGGCCTCTAGTGTGTTCACAAGGTTTTTCTAAGATTTTCTAAGATATGACCTAGTGACCTTGTTTTGGATCCAACATGACCCAATTTCAAACTCATCTGTCGAAGCATAAAGACGAACATCCTGACAAAGTTTCATGAAGACTGGGCCAAAAATGTGACCTCTAGAGTGTTCACAAGTTTTTCTAAGATTTGACCTGGTGACCTAGTTTTTGACCCCACGTGACCCAATTTCCAACTCATCCAAGATATCATGTAGACAAACATCCTGACCATGTTTCATGAAGATTGGGCCAAAACTGTGGCCTCTAGAGTGTTCACAAGCAATTGTTGACGACGGATGACGGACAAAAAGTGGTCACAAAAGCTCACTCTGAGCATAAGTGCTTAGGTTAGCTAACAAACACACAATAATTTTTAGAGCTCTTCAATATTTTCAATGCAGATTTGGCCTTCCATGGTCAAAACTAAAAGGCAACTTAATTACAAAGTACAGAGTAGATCATAAAACCATTAGACATTTCATTAAATTGCTTGGAAATTTTTATAATAAATCTTGGTTCCAGTAAAGCAACGAGAATATATGAAGTTGTAGCATGATATTTATAAATTATAACTACATGTATTACATTAAATCAAATGTATGGGTAATTGCATGCTATGTATCCTAAGGCAAAAATGGGATTAGTAGGTCGACAAAACTTTTTTTTCTATTATCAACAATTTTTATTTTTTCTCTAAATTTTAGAAGATGTGACGAAAATATTTAGCAACATTGTTAAGCCTAAATCTAAAACAAGATCGTGTTCAGACAACACTTCAATGCCCCGACTGAATCAATTAACTTTTGGCACCATCCCTATGGGTCAGATGTCAAATGATTGATGTCAATTGAAAGCCGTTCATAGGTAAAGTAAGTATGTCAAATATAAAGACTTTATTTCATATAGTAAAGAAGTAATGTTATGGACAAAAATCATTAACTAGATGCCCAAGGGCAGGGTAATATGTCGAGCCCGCAAATTAATTTCAGCTTGACACACTGTCTCACTTAGCTTGACATTTGTGACACTTTATTTGAGAATCCCTCCATTCATGGTGAAGTAATAGCCCAGACAAGCAAAGATGAACTGGTTTTTTACCTTTGACCTCCAAGTATGACCTTGACCTTTGAGCTATGAATCTGCTTCTTATGTGCAACGCACTGTCTCACTTAGCTTGACATTGAAATTTTGTGTCAAATTATTTGAGAACACCTCCATCCACGGCAAGTAGCAGCCCGGACAAGCAAAATTAACTTTTTTATTTTTGACCTCAAATTATGACCTTGACATTTGAACTACAAATCTGGTTCTTGTGTGCAATACACCGTCTCACTTAGCTTGACATTTGTGTCAAGTTATTTGAAAATCACTCCATCCATGGCAAAGTAACAGCCTGGACAAGCAAAAATGAACTTGTTTTTGACCATTGACATATAAGTATGACCTTGATCTTTGGGCTAGCAATCTGTTTTTTTTACATAACACTCATTCTTAATATGGTTAACATTTGTGCCAAACCATTTTAAAATCCAACACACAGTCGGACAAGCATATTGGTATTGATTTTCTACTGTTGACCTCTAAGTATGACCTTGACCATTAAGCTAGCAATCTGGTTCTTTTGCGCGACACTCATCTTAATATGGTGAACATTTGTGCCAAACCATTTGGAAATCTAGCCAGGCACTGTTAAGTTAGAGCTCAGACAAAATTATTTGGGACAGACGGACTGATGGACAGGGAATCCTACAAAGCCCTCACCTGCCCCTACCCTAGGGTAGTGGGGGTATAACAAATCCGCGGACATGATGTCGCACCTGCATGACAGAACAGTGTTAGCCACAGAATATGAGGTATGACGGGACAAGGACTTTTTCAGTATGTTTGATTTCAGTATGATTTTGGAGAGGCAATACTCAGCCCTAGTTGAATGTTGAAAACAATGTAAAAAAAAACAAGAACCGTCACAGTCTGTGACATATGCCCCAAAACAGTTGCTTTGATACAGAACTGTTTTGTCGTTTTAGCAGATTTTAGCACATACTTAATGTACACTAGACTTGGGTGTTCCTTGGTAAACCATTTAAACATGTGTCCCCTACCCAATAGCTCTATCAACAAAGGGGAGTAACTCAAAATTTATTAAAGTTAAGAGTTATGGGTATTGTAATCTGCACTTTCTTTCATATGTTCTGTCTGTATATGAAGTTACATGCCAGTGGGTGCAAATATCCATCTATCTAGGACAGAGTTAGTATCTAGAAACCAAAAAATACCCCATTTTATGACCTTTGATCTGTGATTGTGACCTTGACCTTTGAGTTACAAATCTGGACCTTTCATGCCACACTCAGTCTTCTTGAGAAGATCATTTATGCCAAATTATATCAAAATGCATGCATGCAAGACAAAGTTAGTGTCCAGAAACGAAAACGCTCAAACAGACTGACAGACACTAACACACACACAGACGGTCCGATTTTATTATTTGGAAATGCATAACAAAGAATCGTAACTCTTAACCTTGATCAATTTTTGAATTATCTCCCATTTTCTAATTTTACAATGAACTTCTGTCCAGATAATAGTCTATTTACTATTTGTGAAAACTAAACAAGGTATTGACTTGAAACTTCATATATAACTAGACGACAACTAGGACAAGAAAAGATTAAAACAAAATGTTTTAATGGACGGCTTATAATAAGGATACTGCCCCCCTCTTTTTCTCTTTTCTACTGTTTTGACCTTATAGTCTTATCGTCTATGCACAGGACCTTCATATTAAAAAATGACCTCTCTTTATATTAGGCCTATTATATATAGAGAGGCAGTTATTATTTTATCAATTTCTCTGCACAAGTCCCGGGTCTCACTATGCTTAAAAAATATGACTCCCAATTCAGAAGCATTGTCCATATATTTTATACATCTGAAGGATACATTGAAATTTAAAACTTTGAATCATGACAGAGAAAACATTACATCTAAGATGAAGAATGCATGGGTAAAAAAAAATCACTACAGTGGTAGATATTTTTTTAAATGAAGAATTAAATTTTTAAAAAAAATCCACCTCTCCATATATTACATGTATATTATTTATAAAAAATAGAGGTTGATTTTTATTTATTTATTTTTTATTTTTTGGTTTATGTTTATCAAATGGAAGCAAATACAAATTAACAAAAGCAAAATATTGGATGTATAAAACTAGTACTAGTAAAACAAACTATAAAAATATAACAATATGAATGAAAAAAAAAAAAAAAAGATAAAAAAAGGTCCCAGCTGGTATCGAACTCATGATCTCATGATGGGAAAAGTACTGATCGACGCTCTTACCAGTTGAGATAATTCCACAAGCGTGAAACAAGGGTGAAAATAAGGCTATTTATAGGTGATCAAAACAGCATCACTACTGTATTGACTACACCAAGCATTCTTTATATTATGGTTACATATTAACAAGATAATTATTACTCATTACTTATCCCACCCATCATGTAATAATTAAACTACTGTGTATAATTACAAGCTCAACTGAGAAGACATGAAATGTGCAATGTCTAGACCGACGAGCAAAGCGATAAGTAGGTCATGGCCTATAGGTATAAAAACATCATTAAAATACAAACATCTACTGACTAATAACTTCTTAAATATGATCAATTACACTGGAAACTATATAAAATAAACACAAATCACATATTTGAAACCGCTAAACAATCACATAGAAAAAATGTGGTCACTGAGAACTATTACTGTCACAACTTTACATTTGACTGCAATGCCAATTTTGCACATGCGCTAACGAAAGTGTAAACCCATTTTAATTGGACATTCTAATATATATATATACAGTACTTAATAACAGTAATGTATATACAGTACTGAATTCCGTCCAGATAAAGGCAGTAACCAAGAACCTTAACTCTGCCAAGTCTGTTTTTATTAACAGAACTCCTCAACCATTCAAGGTACTGATCATGGAACAGAACTTTGTCATGTTTTTTTTTATTAACTCCCTTTATTTTTTTAATGATGTTTTTGTCTTAAGCATTACTCCATTACTATATACAATAAAATCTATATACTCCACTAATGAAAGGCTTTCAATTGGCATCAGTTATTTAACATCTGACCAGCTCAGAAGAAGGTACAGTGTTTTTCGAACACATCTTTTTATTTTTTCGGAAATGTTTGGGAACATAAAACATTCATTTAATAAAGAAGTACCGATTTTATCATTTAATATTTTCACTAATGCTTATTTTTATCATTCTTTAAAACACTTGTAACCTACCGATAACACAGCAAGGAGATGATGACTGATTTATGTAAACCAACATCTGTTCTTAAAATAGATTATGTTTTATTATGAATACACTTCTCAACAATCCTCCGATAATAATGTATGTATGGAAGTCATATTGAGCCATAGTTGTTATTAATCTGATAGTAAAATTTACACTCGATAATTAAATACAGCATGCCCATTTACCCCTAGAGGATTTTTACCCTCCCCCCCAAAAAAAAAAAATGTAGGGACTCTCCATATGAAAGAAAAATAGCAATTGTTCCCCTAGCCCACATTTGTGTACCTGTAATCTGTGACAGCCTGTTAATTTCGGTTTAGCGCTACCCCCTACGGACGTGACAAGCTGAGAACAGCTCATTGATGGGACTATTATACCACCAGTTACAAAACTCGGAAGGCGCCCTATAATAAAATGGACAGTGCGAATGCGATAGGGTTTCTCGTTCTCATTTGGATCATCTTGTATTTTGCACACCAATCTGTGCTGTTATGAAGAACACAGAACTTCAATGCTACTATTGTTAATCTTTTTTTGTCTCTATATGTTCACCACACTCAGGCCCGGATCCAGAAGGGGTCGAGGGAGGCCCGGCCCCCCCCCCCCCCCACCCCAACTGTCCTGGTCATACAATTTTTCTAGGCTATAAAATCCCTTGATTACATCATAGTAGTGTTGTCTAGAGGAAATCCCCATCGTGCCCCACCCCCTACTGAACTACTTGCATAACCACCTAACCAGCCAGACTCTTTTTGTCTTATGGCCCCCTGCTGTTAATGTGTAGGTAATCCGAATCGGCAGTCGTCCATGACTGTGTGATAAGCATGTGTTTAGGGTACTGCAGACACGTTCACTGATTGTGAGATATTTACATATCGTCAGCCGAGCGATCTAACAATTGGGAAAAATAGGCAATTACCAATTAAATACTTACTTTGACTTAATCTACTCAACGAAATTTGAATTCACTTTTCCCTACATGTATAAACTTTTGTTGTTGTTGTTGTTATAGTTGTTTTCTTTTGCTGTAGCAAAAAAAAATCTTAGTATTCTACAGAGTAGATGCATACCTATTGCTAACCATGCAAAGTAAACTTAATCAGAAATGGGTTGTGTTTCTAAATGCCATCAGCTTTACTATTTTTACATAACTTTTAAAATATTATGTTTTTATGAAACTAACTCCTCTAAATATTTTTTCCTGAAAAGAATAAATACAAACAGTAAGCTGATACATCATCATGTTCATTTTTTTAAGATTTACGAATGCAATAATCTACATGTACGCGTATGTGTATTCATGGTGTCTTAATATAGACGCCCTGGCCTGGTGTATTTTAAATCTATATATATATATAAATGAATAAGAAATGAAAGAATTTGGAAAATTCAATCTGCAATATTTTGGGACAGTCCATATTTTGGGACATTGTATATGTAGATTATGCATGATCATTAATTCAAATCAAATCCAGGTAACCAGTCAATGAGCAATGTTACTGATAGGTCGATGAATACGAAATAGTAATGCACAGAAAACACAATTTAAGTGCGATATAAAACGGATATTATTATTCCCAGAAAAAAACACTTATTAATTTTTAATGCCAGTTTGCGGTTGTAAATGCACGAGAAACCTATATTTTTTACCCTATCTCTCAATACCGGAGTAAATTCCCTTTCAGTAATATCAGTGTCCCAATCTGTATACCCCCCCCCTTTTAATACAATTGTAGTCAATTACTATTGCACAGTAGTAATTCAATAAAATGGCTTTGCGAAGGTATAATATAAAACTATATCGTTCAAGGCTCAGTCCCACTTTACATTTTTTGCCTCGGAGATGTACTCCCGATGGAAAATGATGAGCCTCGCGAGGCGTCGGGAACAGGCTCCCCTGTGTCCCGCGGAAGCTTCAAAAGCATCGAGAGCCATGTGGAGTCATCGGGAGAACTTTATTGCTTGCACTGAAATTTTTTCCCTATATGTTCTCAAAGTTTTATCGGGGAAAACAAGCCGGGGAACATAAGCATAGTTTCCCGAAAGTACCCGAGAAGCATTCACAGAGCTTCCACGAAATATTTTTTCCTCCAAGGAATCCCCTAGGCTTCGGTGATGTCTCAAAGGTTCGGCGATCTTTCTGTGACACATTCCAGACCTTGTGATAGAATTTCAGAATAATCACAAAAAAAAATCGACAAGCGCACTCTAAAATGTGTTGCTTTTTTGGTCAACCTTAGACTAAGGGTAGACTTTTGGGGGTCAAAAAAGCCATGGGACATTCCCGGGGGCATCATCATAAACCCCAAAAGTCCACCCTTGGTTTTGTCTCTTAATTCCATCACCAAATTCTCATAAACTCCATAATCTTCCCCGAGACACCTAGGATGGTTCGATACAACGATACATCCCCTAATCTGCAGGATATTCCCCCGATGGTGTTTAAAATTCGGTGAAGGTGTTCCCCGATCATCGGAGAAATTTCCCGATCATCGGGAGCCATCCCCGATAATAAAAGGTCGTACCATAGCCGATCGAAACATTAGTGAACGTTTCAACGGACCAATCCCGAAGCTTCTCATGGGACTCCTCCGTCTTTTTGTCTCAAACATTTGATGCCATTGGGAGAAAATTTCTGGACCCCCCCCCCCCCCCCCCCCCCTAGCGACAGACACTTTTATCGTTCGCTGTCGAGAACTCAAGACGCCATTTTGGAAATGTTTTTGATTGTTGTTGCATTTTGACCTTTTTTATTCATTTATTATCAAATACCACTGACAATTTATTACATTTGAAGTGAAGATATTGATGCATTTGGTGATATATTTATTATAAACGTAAGGAATTGTTTAATTATTTTGTTGCAGTAAGTTCTTATGCTGACGGAAGTGGATATAACATTTGAATTAATACAATAATGTCAAATCATTGAAAAATAAAATAAATGAACAACCGTGTGCTTAAAAAAAACAAAAATAAATGCAAGTATTATATATAATATTTAAGTATTATATATAATATTTGTAAAGTAAATATGCTCACCTTTCTTATCCATCGTGTTATGGCCGGCTTGAGAGGTGTCTTAATTATGGACTGCTCTGCCTGAGCAAGCTATTTGTCCGCTGTACTTGGAGATGTGGGATGTTACAGGGGAATCCCCGCAACACTACACAGAAAGATGTACGTGGAAATTCAATAGTGATGAGATCAACGTACCATGTAAAAATCTAGTAATTTGAGTTGTTGTTGTTGTTGTTGTTGTTTTAGCATGTTAAGTTCTTAGTTGCGTTTCTTTTTTTTTTTCTTTTTTTTTTTGGTTGAACATCCTACTGACAATAATTTGTTAATTTACAGAAAATTCCAACTTGAGACAGAGTGCTGCCACACTGTAGTATAGTAAGTAAGTAAAGTCTTTATTTAGAGTGGTTATAACATATTTGGTTAGAACCAATCTTCCACATGGTTCACTGATTTTACTGGAAAAATAGAGCTGTATCGATCTAAGAATAATTAAACACACACAATTACATATACAATTAAAAGCCCCATTCTGGGAATTCCCAATGAATATAAGACTTTATAAAAATGAGATAAAGAAATTACAATATTTCTATTTATAATGCTCATGAGAATTTCCCAATGAAAAATTTAAAATTGTTGATATGAAGATTTAATCGAATATTTCTAAGTTTACCTTCAGTGAATAGTTCTTGTGATGGGTATCAAAGTCTTTATCTAAAATATTTTTTGCAGCCCTTTCTGAAATTTTAATATTTTATCAAAATATATTTAATTACAGTTTACCCAGATTGTAGAGCAATAATCTATGTGTGGCAGCAAATAAGCATTAAAGAAGAGTTTTCTTGTATTGAGGCCAAAAAGTTTTAATTCCTAAATGTAAATATAAAAGAAAGTTGCATTTTTTGGTGTTTGCTGCACTTGATCTTTCTAGTTCAGATTCAAGTCAACATGTACACACCAAGAAGTTTTTCAACTGTAGTAAATTCTATGCTACTTTCATTTCAAGATAAATTTATTAAGTCAGTATTTTGCTTCTTATTTGATGCCGTGGACCTACATGGCATGACAACACACCTATTCACACAGTATCCTGACACCGGGCCAACCGGTCTTGAAACTACCCTGTATATATGCTGAGTGCCAAACAAGGATCTTAGCTACCAGTGTCATTATGTCGCGGTCGGGAATCGAACGCACGATCCCCTCGTTCCTAACCATTCGGCCATCTGAGACGGTCTCTAAGCTTTGGAGAAGGAATAGTTTATAAAAGCCTTAAGTTGAATCCAAGTGTAACAGACAATAGATATACATCAGCTTCACAATGAGAACTACTTTATCATGCTTTGGAATGAATGTCGTGACTTCCATAGATGTTCAAGTAATCCACGCAGATCTCTCTGCCACAGTGAATTAAAATTAAGCATGTTATAAAATAATGCGATAATTCGATAGCGATATACAGGTAAATGAAAAAAACAAGATGGTCGCATAATTTTGATATATCACGATTAAAGGTAGCAGGGGAGCGTCATGTTATGATTCGCTCGCACACTGGTGAGTTTTATTTGGGTTAAAACGGATGCATCCATTCGCCGAATGCTTCAAGAGAATTAATCATATGATTAGAAAAACAAATTTGAAGATGTATACATAAAATCAAATATTTGAAGAGCTCTTTAAATTAATAGAAATCTATAAAATTTAATTATTGATATCAATTCATTTAAAGATCTCAATAACAATAGCACTGATGAAGAGCTTTTCATTTGCACCCCAATTGCTTACCTCACTATATGATTATTGATAGGGGACCATCTCCAAATATTTGTAGATATCATTATTGCATTAGTGATCTCAACAATTGAAATAAAGGAATATTTAATTCATTTGATAATATATATGAATCAATTTTAGAGCTCAGCCATTCAATCTATTTAAAGCTTATTCGTAATTAGTTTGAAGAATTGAATTTAAGATCTCTATCAATGCAATAAATTATTCGGTTAAAACAACAACTGTTTCCTACTGCAGACATAATCTGGAGTGCAGAATGGCGGGAATCTAAGCAATCCAGGTAGGAAACCCAACAAGTAGATATACCCGGTAATATGAATAGATATACTGTTCGCAAATTAAGGAGAAATCATTATCTCGAAAGTTACTAACCGAGCTCTTCTGAACAAATAAGGAGTTTATGCACAGGAGTTTGAAGTTCTATCAATAAATAAGTATATTTATATAGTAAGCGATAAGCGATATTTTTTTCTTATTTACGGGGTTTATTTTTTTGCTATAGATTATTTATATAGTGACAGAACTTCACACTCCTATGGTTTATGTTTTTTTGTTTGTTTGTTGGGTTTAACGTCCCACCGACAGTATTTCAGTCATTTGGAGACGATATCTACCTGAGACAGATATAGTGCTGCCACACTGCAGTATCACGCCGTAAACATGTGGCATGATACCACACCCAGTCGAATATTGACAATCAACATCTCGAAAATATATGAACCTCTGTAAATGCTGAGTCTAGCAAGAGGAGCTATAAAATACATTTTTTATAGTAGGATATCGCGCCGACACGAAAACTTTTTCTTCCGAGGCATTTACGCATTAATACAATACAGCTCAACGTGCGTATGGATTTGGCATTCCATACAGATGGATCTCTGCATGAATGTTCTCAGTTTACGGTATATCAGACTGGATCCATAAAAGCTTTGATAAAACTTAGTCTTTCATTATACCCTGAATAATATCTTATATGAAATTTTACTACTTTAAATTTTTAATTATACATGTATTATGTTTCAATATATTTTATAATATGTGATCGGTGCAATATCCATGAAGCTAATATGTTGTCCATACATGTAGTAATTTATCTTTTGATTTTTTTCAGAAAAAAAATCTGTGTTTCTTTTATTCCACTTTTATAAAGAGTATGCTAACTTCTATATGTGACAATTCTTGGAAATATCTTCTGATATGCTTCTTAGTTATTTAAATGTACGTATCTTATTGTCTTTGGCAGCTTTTTATACTCTTGTTGATTTTATACAGTCTGTTATACATGGTCGGTTATATAAATTCGTAAGAGCTGATGTACTGTTATACATGGTCGGTTTTATAAATTCGTAAGAGCTGATGTACTGTTATACATGGTCGGTTATATAAATTCGTAAGAGCTGATGTTGTACTGTTATACGTGGTCGGTTATATAAATTCGTAAGAGCTGATGTTGTACTGTTATACATGGTCGGTTATATAAATTCGTAAGAGCTGATGTTGTACTGTTATACATGGTCGGTTATATAAATTCGTAAGAGCTGATGTACTGTTATACATGGTCGGTTATATAAATTCGTAAGAGCTGATGTTGTACTGTTATACATGGTCGGTTTATAAATTCGTAAGAGCTGATGTTGTACTGTTATACATGGTCGGTTATATAAATTCGTAAGAGCTGATGTACTGTTATACATGGTCGGTTATATAAATTCGTAAGAGCTGATGTTGTACTGTTATACATGGTCGGTTATATAAATTCGTAAGAGCTGATGTTGTACCGTTATACATGGTCGGTTATATAAATTCGTAAGAGCTGATGTACTGTTATGCATGGTCGGTTATATAAATTCGTAAGAGCTGATGTTGTACTGTTATACGTGGTCGGTTATATAAATTCGTAAGAGCTGATGTTGTACTGTTATACATGGTCGGTTATATAAATTCGTAAGAGCTGATGTTGTACTGTTATACATGGTCGGTTATATAAATTCGTAAGAGCTGATGTTGTACTGTTATACATGGTCGGTTATATAAATTCGTAAGAGCTGATGTTGTACTGTTATACATGGTCGGTTATATAAATTCGTAAGAGCTGATGATGTACTGTTATACATGGTCGGTTATATAAATTCGTAAGAGCTGATGTTGTACTGTTATACATGGTCGGTTATATAAATTCGTAAGAGCTGATGTTACTGTTATACATGGTCGGTTATATAAATTCGTAAGAGCTGATGTTGTACTGTTATACATGGTCGGTTATATAAATTCGTAAGAGCTGATGTTGTACTGTTATACATGGTCGGTTATATAAATTCGTAAGAGCTGATGTACTGTTATACATGGTCGGTTATATAAATTCGTAAGAGCTGATGTACTGTTATACATGGTCGGTTATATAAATTCGTAAGAGCTGATGTTGTACTGTTATACATGGTCGGTTATATAAATTCGTAAGAGCTGATGTACTGTTATACATGGTCGGTTATATAAATTCGTAAGAGCTGATGTTGTACTGTTATACATGGTCGGTTATATAAATTCGTAAGAGCTGATGTACTGTTATACATGGTCGGTTATATAAATTCGTAAGAGCTGATGTTGTACTGTTATACATGGTCGGTTATATAAATTCGTAAGAGCTGATGTTGTACTGTTATACATGGTCGGTTATATAAATTCGTAAGAGCTGATGTTGTACTGTTATACATGGTCGGTTATATAAATTCGTAAGAGCTGATGTTGTACTGTTATACATGGTCGGTTATATAAATTCGTAAGAGCTGATGTACTGTTATACATGGTCGGTTATATAAATTCGTAAGAGCTGATGTTGTACTGTTATACATGGTCGGTTATATAAATTCGTAAGAGCTGATGTTGTACTGTTATACATGGTCGGTTATATAAATTCGTAAGAGCTGATGTACTGTTATACATGGTCGGTTATATAAATTCGTAAGAGCTGATGTACTGTTATACATGGTTGGTTATATAAATTCGTAAGAGCTGATGTTGTACTGTTATACATGGTCGGTTATATAAATTCGTAAGAGCTGATGTTGTACTGTTATACATGGTCGGTTATATAAATTCGTATAAGAGTTGATGTTGTACTGTTATACATGGTCGGTTATATAAATTCGTAAGAGCTGATGTTGTACTGTTATACATGGTCGGTTATATAAATTCGTAAGAGCTGATGTTGTACTGTTATACATGGTCGGTTATATAAATTCGTAAGAGCTGATGTTGTACTGTTATACATGGTCGGTTATATAAATTCGTAAGAGCTGATGTTGTACTGTTATACATGGTCGGTTATATAAATTCGTAAGAGCTGATGTTGTACTGTTATACATGGTCGGTTATATAAATTCGTAAGAGCTGATGTTGTACTGTTATACATGGTCGGTTATATAAATTCGTAAGAGCTGATGTTGTACTGTTATACGTGGTCGGTTATATAAATTCGTAAGAGCTGATGTTGTACTATTATACATGGTCGGTTATATAAATTGTAAGAGCTGTTTTTGTACTGTTATACGTGGTCGGCTATATAAATTCGTAAGAGCTGATGTTGTACTGTTATACATGGTCGGTTATATAAATTCGTAAGAGCTGATGTTGTACTGTTATACATGGTCGGTTATATAAATTCGTAAGAGCTGATGTTGTACTGTTATACATGGTCGGTTATATAAATTCGTAAGAGCTGATGTTGTACTGTTATACATGGTCGGTTATATAAATTCGTAAGAGCTGATGTACTGTTATACATGGTCGGTTATATAAATTCGTAAGAGCTGATGTTGTACTGTTATACTTGCAAATAGGCCTAACTGAAAAGTTTGTTACAAAAGTGTATAGGGGGTGGGGTCGATCAGGAAAATGTACAATAACCGTAAATGTACATCTAAATTTGAATCTAAATATATTTCGATGTATGTATGCTGAATAGTGTAAAATAATCCATAAATGTTTTCTATATTCAATAAAAATATTTAAGTTGATTTACTTTAATGTACAAAATGATGGTACATGTAGGCCTAGTTATCGTTGATTAGTACAAAATGTACATAAATGTGAACGTAAATTTACGTTTACTTAGAAAATCCAAATCTCAATTCCTATCTCGAAAAGCAAGAGATTTCGTGAAGGTGAAGGGAATTTAAAAAAATAAGTTTAGCTCATCTTAATTTACAACATCGCGTTCTTACTGCAGTACAGTGCATGTATTTGCAGAAAATCGGAAAACCCAGTCTATTTTTGGGCTATTGGGCGTTTTTTGTGTGTTTTCCAAAATCAATGCATGACTTAATGCTTTAATGGTGTAGATTAGACGAGGGACCGAGAGGAAAGTTAAGATGTAACTTGCATTAATTAACGACAACGAAACAAATTTTCATTGTCACAACTTCTAAAGAGGAATCAGACTGAAAAACTCAGGGATCTCACGCACCTCACAGGTATCCGGCTCGTAATCCAATTTGACCTATATGAACTTCTTCATACAATTTAAACGTTAGCATCTCGTATTCACAAAATCATGGTACATGGAGTTAACATTTCCGATGAAAAAGTTGATAAGTACGCATGCCTACGTTTCTAGTTGACATGGAGGTTAAACACCCCATGTGTCTCTCGAAAAGCAAGAAATTTCATGACGACGAATTAAGGGATTGGGTTAAAAATAAGATAATTACAATAATGCGTTCCTATTGCAATACAGTGCACGCATCTTACCCAGTCTATTTCAAATAAGTGGTAGTATCGCTGCCAGAACTGGACGTTTAGGTGGAATTTCTTGTGTTTTTCTTGTCTTTACAGATTCCTGACTCCATGCATAACTTAATGCTGTGGGACCAAGCAGGCTTTCAAGTGCACATTCCCTTATTTAGAGATTTTGCCCCGGGAAAGCCGTTGGCAACTTCTAAAGATCACTTGGTGATTTTTATTATTGGAGGAATGAAACCGGAAAACCTAGAGAAAACCCATGTATACAACCTCATGTATTTGTCCAGGAATCGAACGCGGAAAACGAAGTGCATTAAATTAAACTACGCAATTTAGGTAAGTTTAATGGTTTTCCCAGCTCGTGAGTAGATGCTAGAGCTATATATGCTTCACAAACTTATAACATTTTTTTTTAAATTCTGTATTGGTAAAAAGGTACCCGGTCGCATGAGGGCGAGACGAAAGAGAGTTAAACTGTAATTGGAATAAGTGACGTATTTGCCAGAATATGCATTTACAACGTAAATTATTATGTTGCCTTGTTTACAACGCAACATATTGTAAGCGATTGCGAAAATGACAATACCGGATATCCAAATCCATTGCCTTCTAGCGGGCAAGATATACGCGTATACCCGTTTGCGTAAGCGGGAAAAATCAATGAAATGAAAATATTTTGAATGAAATTGTGTGACGTTAGCCTCTGGCATGTAATGTGTCTTTGGTTTATCTAATACAAATATGGCAAATGAAATTATATGTCGTTCGGCCCTCACAACTACAAGATCCATTTGATGAGAGAAATCAATTAAACGGTTCCAAATTACAAACCACTCATTCCCCTTTACTGTTCCAGTTTATGCTTAACGCAACATAAGGACTCTCAGTCCTTTGATTTAGTATATACAAATGTATTTACTATCCTATTCTGCAGAGAGAGAGAGAGAGAGAGATCTTTGAAAAATAATTAAAATAATTTATTTTCAAATTATGAAATTTACAATTATAAATGAATACGTGGTGGAACTATGGGTTGCTTACAGGAAATACCAATTCGTACCAAGGGTCCTTTCCTGAAATAAAAAAAAAGCAAAAAATATGCAACAACTTCAAATTATATAAGAATCACAGGCATTCGAAAGCATTGACCCCCCCCCCTCTTTTTTTTTTCTTTACAAGATCGTATAAAATCGGCAAGTTCTTTTATTAATTCAATGAAAAAGGTCTTTATTTAACAAATCATTGTAAGAAAAACTTTATCTGGTGAAGAAAAAAGAGCAGTCAATGCAATCGAGCGCCTGTGGTAAGAATGGGATGGATGTCTAGTTGTAATAAACCAATTCAGAGTATTAAACAGGACATGTGCTACATTCATAATACATGTACTACTTTTACGGGGATCAGCCGATAAATTCGAGCACCGACCACAATTCATAGTAGGCAATAAAATTTGATGTATATTTTGCTAATCCAAAGACAAAGTATGTCTATAAACAATATACGAGTTCAATATAACTTAGTTTTTGAAGTAAATCATACTTTGTACAGAATGCTGGTGTGAGAAATGTAACTTACCATGCACAACACTTGACTTGCCAACTAGAACAAAGCCTGCCCTTGTATACAGCGGAATGAGATGTGCTTTACAGATCAACAATATGCGAGCCACGTCCTTCTGTTCTTTTTGCACTTTGACCCCGAACTCTTGCAACAGTTTCAGTGCGATACCCTTAAATATGAATTGAAAATCAGGTAGAGAACAACATAGTTTCTGACGGTGAGAAAATAATTTAACAACATATGTATATTACAATTTGTCAGACTCAACAAAACATGCCACTCTATCCTACCTTCTAGCATTGTAATCTATAAAAAAAACCGCTTCAGAATAGGTAAAACAATAATATGAAGTGTTTCTTCATCGAAATAAATAAAATTGAATGAACTGATATTGTCACTGAAAGTGATGAATACCCCGGTTACACCGCCTTGGCCCAGCAAATGAAAATATATACTGTATATGTATACATAGTGAACATAATAACGCCTTGCTTCCTATATGTAGCATCCACTTCATTCTTAGGCAACTGTGTGAAATGATGTCTATTTATTTAGTGGATTTATATGAAGCATTACATTTTGTTTTCATTCAACTCTTGAGAGTTTTGGATCAGCAGATGCCAAACTATTTTTTTTTTAAACTAGAAATATAGGAACTTAACATCTGGGTTATTCTATTATTTGATATATTCTTTTTATGTATAGTTATTGCATTTTATTGTCGAAACATAAAATCACAAATCATTTAAATTTCTTCATAAAATCATCCATTTTGTGTCGTATTTACAAAAGTAAACATATAAATGAGAATTAACCCGAGTCTCTACATTCATTTCGATGTCGGGTACTGAAAATTATACTTAACCTTTACTATAAAACATCTTAAACAAGAAAGTAACCACCTTTGTATATAAACACCCAGACACCGTACAACCTTGGGTGAATTGAAATACAATCCTATAATGTAGGTAAATGTACAAGCAACATTTTAAAGATACAAACTTGCTCACTGTTCCGCTCCAGTAAGCCTATATCTATTACGTAGATTGGGGTGACATTCTGATTTATTTACAAACATGTACTTATTCCAAGAAGAACGGTGTTATGATTTTCGAAAAATCATACATATAGTTCACGTTTCGTTCTGTTTCAAGGCTGGGTTTACATCGAAATTAGTCACATGTAAGTGCATGTGCAAGTAACATTGTACATGTAGGACACCTCTATAAAAATCACAGAACGTGGGGAGGGGGGGGGGGGGGGGGGGACTGTAAATCACAGTACGTGGGGAGGGGGGCAGATAGTGATACGAAATCAGGGGGAGGGGGAGCCACCTCTTTAAATCACAGTACGTGGGGAGGGGGCAGATATAGATACGAAGTCCGGGGGAGGGGGGAGCCACCTGTGTAAATCACAGTACATGGGGTTGGGGGCAGATAGTGATACGAAATAAGGGGAAGGGGTGGGGGGAAAACCCTCTGCAAATCACAGCACATAGGGAAAGTGGGGGGCAGATAGTGATACGAAATCAGGGGGAGTGGGGGCCACCTCTGTAAGTCACAGTATGTGGGGAGGGGACAGATAGTGATACCCAATCAGGGGGATGGGGGGAGTCACCTCTGCAAATCACAGTACATGGGGAGGGGGGCAGATAGTGATACCAAATCATGAGGAGGGGGAGCCAGCTCTGCAAATCACAGTACGAGGGGAGGGGGGCAGATAGTGATACCAAATCATGGGGTTGGGGAGCCAGCTCTGCAAATCACAGTACGAGGGGAGGCGGGGAGACAGTACAAATCATGGGGTTGGGGAGCCACCTCTGCAAATCACAGTACGAGGGGAGGGGGGCAGACAGTGAAACCAAATCAGGCGGGGGCGGGGTGTCAGGCCCCTTCCCCCCTCTTTTGTACATATGTTAAGCATTACAGCCAAATCCAAGGAAGGCCTTTCGGTACCCCCTCTGGATCCACCCATGGAAATGCGGTAATAAGAAAGTTAATTAGTTACCATGACATATAAATCATTTACAATATTTCATTTTAATGCACCCCCCACTCCTATATATTCAATAATGCATTCCTTAATATTATCAATCTGCAATCTATATTTGTTTCTTTTGAGTTTGTCGGTTTTCCATTAAGATAAGAGTACTTTGATAAGGGACAAAACTGGGCAAGCGTACTGCGTAATTAATTACTTGCTGATCGCCCCTGTTTATGTTTATATCGCCTATATCGGTAGATACAGCCTTATTTAAACCACATCAAGTCTCATTGATCTTCTCTTGTTGTAATTTTGGGACTCTAATGCATGATATACCACGAGAATAATATATAAGAAAAGAAAGACTTATTTTTAACCATATGGTATCTTTTTTTTTATTATTTTGAATCGCATTGTACAGCTTGGCCCCGAAAAACAAAATGGACTCAAAGTATATAAAAAAATACGAAATGTGTTATCTTTTTACCAAACCTTGGCTTAACAATTTTATATATCATACAGGAACAGGAATGAGAAGAAAAGACCCATTTGTTATATCTTTTCTACATACCCATAGCTCTTGTCTTAAATGTTTATAAACATACATGATCTCCAAAAAGAGCGTACTGTCTGTAACACATTGTAAGTACAACTATAGGACTTGCATCAAAATTTGCATTTTATTTATGAATAATATAAGCTTTTACTACGATGTTTAGAAAGTTAAGCAAGTACCTAAAATCAAACGACATTAAATACCTATGCAAATTTTTAAGCTAAAAATTAAACACTTTTCTTTATAAATCTTGACTTGACTATTTGAGTTAACCGTCGCTTCGACAGTATTTCAGTCATTTAGCAACGTCCTGCTAATTATAAGTGGAGGAAGACCCCGAATGCACGGAGTTTATAAATCTGATCTGAGTGTCACATATATAATAGTCAGAGATATAAACAGAAAGAAAGAAATAAGAAAATGAGATTTGAATCCGCAACCCTTAGTTTCAAGCAGTTGACGGTAATTTTAGCCTGTTTATGGATGAAGGTAATGCATTGGACTACGACTACGGCTATTTGAGTTTCCCATCGCATTGACAGTATTTCAGTCATGTAGCGACGTCCAGCTAATCACAGGTGGAGGAAGACCCCGAATGCACGGAGGCATTCGGTAGAACCACCGACCTACCGCAAGCCAACTGGAAGGCTTCCTCACATGAAAATCCGTATGACCCCGCCGGGATTCGAACCCACGCGGTGAGGGGCTGAGTCAGCGACTTTACCCTCTCGGCCACGGAGGCCCCTATCGCATTGGAGTACAAGAACGCCATTAAAAAGGATGTTTTTGCTGTATGTTTGTTTACTTGGTTTAAATGTCCCGGCAGCGGTACTCATTTAATTACATAGCCGTTTAATGTCGTATATATATATGGCATGATGCTTCATTATTCTTGTTACATTATTCAGCAAGGCTAGCAGCGGGCCAACCAATCCTTGAATCTATTTTTTACGGTCAGAATGATTGAGTCAAATAAGGATGCTGTTCAAGTACCGGGTTAAGACTGTCGTGTTCGGTTTGGAACTTAAAACTGACAATGGGCGACCCTACCAGTCCGTCATCGGGGCTATCATTTAATGATCATAATTCATTTTAAACTGTCTCATCGACCATGCATTAAAAATTATCTAAAATGTATGCACCAAGTGACTCTTTTACACAGATGTTTTCCATGCTGTTTATTGTAACATGAATCTTTTTTCATCAAAAAATAAAGAAGAGAACGTAATTGAAAAGGTAAGTTAAAATATTAAATTAATATTTCATGTAATGTAATAATTCAAGTTGGGTATGTTTTAAAAATAGTTAACATGACGCAAATAGGATCACAGGCTTATTTTCTTCAGAGTTTCAAGAAGAACTACATGTTTACATATATATGGGATTTATTCACCTTTCTTCTATGGTCTTTCCTAACCACGACAGAGTGTATACAAACGCTTTCTGAAATGTAAACAAAACATGAAGTTATCGTTATGCAAGACAAACAATATCTTATTTCTTTGGTATACATGTATACCTTTTAAGTTTTAATAGTACATGTCTGTCAGATTGTGCGTCTCGTTACGCTCAACACATGCACACAACATGGTTTGGTCAAATGAATACATAACATGGTAGTTTCTGACGATAGTATATAGCTAAGTAAGCCTAGTGGTTATAGCTTCTTAATTTTTTATCTACTGGTATATAGCATGTATGTCATTATCGTGATTTGAAGTCGAGTAATATCACACAAAGAAAAAACAAGAGGGTCAAAGAAGCCCTAGATCGCTCACCATCATTAGCCATTAGATGTATTAAAACAATTCAGGTCACTTGATTTTACTTTGTTACTTACAGCACAACCAGATGCAAAATTCAGAAGAAAAGAAGAATTTTAAAATCCGCATACAAATTATTCAAGAATATTAGCCGAACATCTAAAGACAATCATTCTTCGATGGGTCAACAATAATTAGTGCAAACAAAAATTCATTTCTGATGACTGGTTTCACAGGAGAATAATTTTGAAATAATCAATAAGGGTATAAAAGGAATTAACTGATCCCCTGCTTTCATTTTTGAAGCGAATAGATTTGTTTTAGCAATTATGATAGAGGAAAATGAGGTGACTATTCGTGCCAAATGAAATAAAATTCAAAGAAAATAATTTAGATTTTTTTCTCTACAGAATAATTTAGAAAACTAGCCGATCCCTGGGTCGAATTCCACCAACAATTCTTAAGTAGCGTTAAGTAAAACTTAAATACTTAAGGGCAATATTTCATTAGTCTTGTTTCTCTGATAAAATATCCAAATATCTATTTAATTTCTTATCAGATATTGTTAGTTATTAAAGTAATAATTCATTTCAGATTAGTTATGTACTTGAATATTGCATAAAATAGTAATGGAGGAATGTGTATCTACCTAGTTTAAGAATTTAAGTATTACATAGCTCTAAATATTGTATGTGGAATTCGAGCCTGGAGGTCACATTGTTTAAGTGGTCAGTTTATCTTTTTTTTTATTTTTTTTTTTTTGCATTTGTGGTAGAGGGCTATAAGGTGACCATTTGTGCCGATTGAAATCAAATTTTGGATTCATAGAGGAAATATTTTATTTTCTGTATAGAACATTAAAGGAAACTAGCCGGCCACCAGTAAGCGGTCAACTTTACTCTTGCAGCTATGGTAAAAAACTATGAGGTGATCATTTGTGCCAATTGAAATTTAATTGTGAGCAGAACATTTTTTTCCGTTTTTTTTTTATAAATTAAATTATGGTGGATGCCATGGCAACCAGAGCTATAGAAGTTTATATAATCAACACAAGGAACATTCCTGCCAAGTTACACCATTTTCCCCGCAGTGGTCTTTTAAAGCTAATTGTTGACACCGCACGACGGACAGCGACGGACGAAGTGCACAAATGTCATGGTGATCAGAAGAAAAAACAAGATGGCCATGATGGCCCTGAATCGCTCACCTGAGAAACATTGCCCTCAATGTCAATTATTGTATTACGAGTCATTCTGAATACATAATCTATGCAAGATCACAGTACAGCAAGATCATCTAAATTCGACACAAAAACTGTACCTGCCATCCAAACTTTGAAGGTCATAGCTCTAATAAGTCTATATAAAACTATGTGACTCATGAGGCGGGGGTCAATTTTGAAACCAGGGCCATGATTTGAACAGACTTGGATGAGGTCCACAAGTAAATATCTTTACTCCAGGCTTTGAGAATTCTGAGAAGATCTTTGAAGGTTTTCCTATTCAAGTCTTTGTAAAATCAAGTTACCCCTATGAAAGGCCAATTTTGACCCCAGGGCCATGATTTGATCGAAATTAGTAGATGTTTACTAGGCCATGTTACTCACCAAATATCTAAACTCTGGGCCCTGTGGTTTCTGACAAGAAGATTTTTTCTAGTTTTTTCCTAAACAAGTCTATGTAAAATCAAGTGACCCATGGGGCGAGGCAAATTTTGACCCCAGGGCCATGGTTTGAACATACTTAGTACGTATAGGTCTACTAGACCATGTTACACTTCAAATACCTAACTCCAGGCCTTGCGGTTCTGACAAGAAGATTTTTCTAGTTTTTCTCATATAAGTCTATGTAAAATCAAGTGACCCATGGGGCAGGGCCAATTTCAACTCCAGGGTCATAAATTTGAACATACTTGGTTTGGTCAAAAGACAATGCCACACACCAAATATCTAAACTCCAGGCCTTGCGGTTTCGGACAAGAAGATTTTTTCTAGTTTTTTCTTTATATAAGTCTTTGTAAAATCAAGTGACCCCAGGATCATGATTTGAACAAACTTGGTAATGGTCCATAAGACAATGCCACACACCAAATATCTTAGCTCTAGGCCTTGCAGTTTCGGAGGAGAAGAATTTTTAAAGATTTCACTTTAAAAATTTATTTTTAGCTCCTGTGACCCAGATATGCAACGGACCGGAACTATATGAACAACTTTGGTAGAGATTCATACAAGGAACATCCCAGGCAATTTTTATCAAATTTGGCCAATTGGTATAGGAGGAGATTTTGTTTAAAGAATATTGTTGACGCCGGACGCACGCACGGACGACAGACAAAAGGCGATCACAATAGCTCACAATAGCTCACCATGAGCACGTTGTGCTCAGGTGAGCTAAATAGAACTGTCCACTGGACACGGATGCCCCAATTATGCACCATTTTCATTACGTCATGGGTCATACATCCGTCATGACTCAACCCCAATCATTTTTTTAGCTCACCTGAGCACAAAGTGCTCAAGGTGAGCTTTTGTGATCGCCCGTTGTCCGTCGTCCATCGTCCGTGCGTGCGGCCGTGCGTTTCGTTCAAACGACTTCTCCTCCTAAACCACTTGGCCAATTTCAAAATTATTTTGCAGGAAAGTTCCTTGGCAGACTCTCTACCAAAGTTGTTCAAATGGTTCCAGTCCATTACATAATTAGGTCACAGGAGCTAAAAATAGATTTTAAAAGTGAAATCTTAAAAAATCTTCTTCTCCAAATCCAAAAGGCCTAGAGGTTAGATATTTGGTATGTAGCATTGTCTAATGAACCATTACCAAGATTGTTCAAATCATGGCCCTACGATGATAAATGACCCCGCACCAAAGTCACTTGTTTTACATAGAGTTACATAGGAATATCTTTGAAAATCTTCTCCTATGAATCCAGAAGACCTAGAGCTTAGATATTTGGTTTGTAGCATCATCTAATGGGCCATTACCAAGATTGTTCAAATCATAGCCCTACGGTGATAAATGCCCCACCAGGTCCTTGTTTTACATAGTTATATCGGAAAATCTTCTTCTATGAAACCATAAGGCCTAGAGCTTAGATATTTGGTGTGTAGCATCATCTTATGAGCCATTAACAAGATTGTTCAAATCATAGCTCTACGGTGATAAATGCCTCGCACCAGGGGTCGCTTGTTTTACATGGAGTTATATAGGAAAAGTCTGAAAATCTTCTTCTATGAATCCATAAGGCCTAGAGCTTAGATATTTGGTATGTAGCATCAGCTTATTGGCCATTACCAGGATTTTTTCAAATCAAAGCCCTACGGCGATATATGACCCCGCACCAGGGGTCACTTGTTCTACATAGAGTTACATAGGAAAAACTTTCAAATATCTTCTCCTATGAATCCATGAGGCCTAGAGCTTAGATATTTGGTATGTAGCATCATCAAATGGTTCATTACCTAGATTGTCAAAATCTTGGCCCTATGGTGATGTCTTCAATGCCTATACATCAAGACACCCCAGGTGAGCGATATAGGGCCTTACGGCCCTCTTGTCTTTCAATTCAAATAAAGTTATCACAACCACCTGTCTTGGAAACACTTACCGCCATTTGGTATATGCATGTTCATAGACTCGTGAGTCAGCTCCTTGCCATGGTAACGGGTGGCGCAGACAAACTGGGACAGACAGAGTATAGTGAATATATGTTTAAACATGTAGTAGGAAAAGTATTCGATGGGAGAAAATATACGTGTGTGATAATCTATCAACAAATACAGCGCATCCTCATTTGTAACCGAAATAAGTGGATCTTAATGATGAGCGAATCTGATTGTAAAGTAACACTAGTGAACAAATATGGGGAACTGATGACTGTAAAGTAACACTAGTGAACAAATATGGGGAACTGGTCCTGGAAATAATGGATTTGCTGATTGTTTTGTATGAGTTCGCTTCATTTAGCGTTGCATTAATACAACATTGATTACAGATACTCTTATAGTAACTTGTGTTTTTACATTATTTAACAACTGTACAAAGAAACATACTGGCATGTTACATATTACATGTACAATGGTCTTGTGAATGCAGTTCGAAATTTATAAATGAAAATAAAGAAGTTGCGCGTCATTTGCAAGGATGCAGTCAGTAGCCGTGTATACACAGACGTGTAAAATATTAAAAGTAGAAAGAAAGATTATAATTACCCCGATCAAATTTTCCTCCAAGAAGCATCCTAGCAATAAATCGGAAGCTTCCTTGTGTCTGTAAATAAGCATATTTTTGGACGCAGCCTCATCTTCCGGGTAACCTAGCAACGACAGTATGTTATAATAGATGTCTAGAGAAAGGAGCAGAAGTTGTTTAAGGCAATCACGCATTTTTCTAATCCCACCTCTATTGGTTTCTTTGGGTTAGATAGTAAATTCAAGGGGGGGCCGCCGTGGCCGAGCCGTTACAGTCGTGGACTACAAATCTCTCAGCCCCTCACCGCTGTGGGTTCGAATCCCGGTAGCGACTTCGGATTTTTCAGGTTCTACCCGGGTACCTCTGTGTACTCGGGGTCTTCCTCCACCTGTAATTAGCTGGACGTCGTTATATTATTGAAATACTATCGCAGCGACGGTAAACCCCACAACAACAACAACAAATTCAAAGTTTTTTTTTTCAAATATTTATTTATAAATATAAGTTAATATTATTTTAAATACATGTATCAGTTGCCCTAGATTATCAGAGAGAGAGAGATGATGATGATGATGATGATGATGATGATGATGATTTATCCTATTATTAATCACGGCAATACACAAGAGGGTATACATATCTACATCTACTATAAAGATGTGTCGGTTTTAATTTGCTCGAATACTGTTCTTGGGACCTACAGAAAATTATGCTCTATTTATTCTGTTTACACATTCTAGATTCTATTACATGTACATATGAAATACTGCCTCTCGAATTTCCAATTTTCTGCATATAAATCAGTATTTATTGAGATTAAACACGTCTATTGTAAAGACTGTCCAATAATATTATAACCCAGTGATGTAAATGCGTCAAGTGCGAATTGTCATGTCTCAAAAGCGTACAGACAATAATACTTGAGCTACGGAAATGATTAAGATAGTATTTTACAGGTAGATTCATAGACATGATTGGATTATGACAGTGTGCATGCAGAGGATGTACATCTGTTGTAAGAACCACTCTTTGCTGGCTCAATATTCATGATAACATTGTCTCAAGTGGAGGCCGTGAATTTGAATGACATGCCTTTAAGCAAGTTAAAGCTCAAACATATCACAATTTAAAAGGCAGAACTTGAAAAGTCCTTAATATTTCCATTCCGTGTTCAAATATTACCTTCGAGAGGAATGGAAGGATCGATAGATCTTAGACTATTGAACTGATAAACGTACATTGTACTATCAGCGGCCTTAATTTAATTGTTGTTTGTATGTAGAGTATGTATGTAATTGAAACACATCAACTGTGCAAACTGTAGTTCTTGATACGTTAGAACTGTTACAAATATATTTGTCCAGTTTGAGGCTATGGCTTTCGTCACGTTGTCTCTTTCTCATATAAATAAATAATCAAGAAACATAATTGCGTTGTATAGAGTATTCTTCGTCAATCCAATTCAAAGCATTTGACAGACCTAAACATATTGATTGCTTTTTCTATACTGTTGTGATTTTATCACACATTCTAGTTTCACTTTGCAGCTTTGGATACCACCTGCCAAATCGGGTATCTTTGTACACGCAGTCGATAATCGCAAGTATAATAAACCAAACAAAGCCACACAAGTTTAACAATGCCGAACCCCCCTTATTATATCAGAATTAATGGACGGAGTCAAAGTCATTCACTAAAGTTTAACATTAACAAATTATTTATGACCCTTTGTTACAAGGAAAGACAAGGTGTAGTTCTATCCTTACTGAATTATGCCGACCTGTCCAGTGGGTTAACGCGCTATATGCAGCCTATCAACGCGAAGGCTCTTGGTTCGAAACCAGACATGATACTTACGTATCCCTCTTCTGGTTTAAGTGTGAACATGTTCAATTGCTTGTAGAAATATTGCATAGAGGGTAAAGACACTGACGGAGTACTCATGTATACGGACTAGCACAATTACTTAAAAGATATCCCCATTATGGCATTGGTCGACCATGAGTTAAATATGGGAGTTTCTTGTCATCTCAGCAGATGCCTCTGGCAATCTGTATTGACATTTACCGAAAAGTTTTATTCCCTAAATACTTAGACCATTTGTGTATTTTGGTCCAGTCATCAAAATCACAGGTCTCAAATTGAAACTTAAGAAACACAGGCACACAGTGAGCCTAAAATGAATAAGTGATTCGTGCCATCCATGCTGGAGTGGTTTCTGTCGCTGACTTCCCCACATATGGGTTTGAGTCTCGGTAGGTCTATGGCTATAAGGATTTTTAATGTGATAAAGCCTTCCAGGTGGCTTGCGATAGGTCGATAGTACCACCTAGGTACCTCGTACTTGGGGGTCATTATATAATTAAAAAAAAAAAAAATATATATATATATATATATATATATATATATATATATAGAGAGAGAGAGAGAGAGAGAGAGAGAGAGAGAAGAAATCATGGAAAATGGTCTTTGAATTTGAATTGAGCTGTGCTCAAAAAGTCAAATGAAAGGTTTCCTCGCATGCTTTCAACATTAACATGTGTGGCATTTTAATTTTGAATTAGAGAGAGGTTTGAATTTTTATGTTTATCAACTTGAGCAATACAATTTATAATAGTGAGCTCTCGTCATCATCGTCACCAAAATTCCGTATTTAGTGAGGCATTATGGTAATTTAATTCACTCATATTTATGATAGTAAAACAAGAGACTCGGCGTTGGTGGATTTTTTCGCATATATTTTTGTATGTAAATATAATGTCAAAAGGACTGGTGAAGTAATTGGAACATATGATTTGATATTATATTCTATAAGCATAAGCATCAAATGCAACGATCGCACTCCTAGTAACCCATCAAACTGTAATCTCTGTAGATGTCGACCAGATAAAACTTTAGTGTGCATTTTGTTGTAACATCCTTTTGTTTTATTATATGGAATATTGGGCGGTTATTTAAAGTAAGCTATCAGTTTTTTTTGTTTTTGTTTTTTTGAACAGAACAAAATTTTTATTAAGACTTAAGCATACATAAGCTCATCGTCATACATCACAGATATAAATATAATAAATTTGATGTTTTGACGCATGCACTCAAAGATACACATTTTTTTATACTTATTTATAATTTTACTTAGAATTACAAAGCTTTATTACTAAACACACACACAAAAACACCGTTCATGTGAGAGTGAACAAAAAAAAATAAACAAAACAATGAGACGAAGAAAAATCCTAACATAAATTACAATAAACAAATCAAATATCATTTGAACAGTTGATGATATTTTACTATTTTGTCTTAAATATATATAGCCAATATACATACGAAAAACAATTGCATAAATACACATACTTAAACGCACACACAACTATACATATAAAAGTAGCTACGAGTATATACTAGTTTTTACATACGAAAAATATTAATAATAAAGACAGATATAACATCTTCGGATATAAACTTTCATAATCATCACGTAAATTTCCCTATTATGTTGTACCCCGATCTCTAATACGGAAAGCTTCCAAACAATACAGAGCCAAATTCTTTAACAAGGACTTTTTATTCGTTTGAAGTAATAGAATAAATTTTGCCATACTTTGATTAGTTGTGTAAAATCTAGGAATATATAATTACGAATTGCGCTATACAATGGGCATTTAATTACAAAAGAAATTCATCTTCGATATCATTTAAATCGCAGTGCGTACATTTCCTATCCTGTCTTTCTATATTATTATGTCTACCTCATTCTATGTTCAATCTATGTGATGAAAGGCGCAATTTAGCTAAAATATTTCTATGTTTAGTATTTCTCAATTTATATACATGTATATAATCTGACATTTCGTAAAGATTCTTAATATTTCTATATAAAGATAAACAACTTTCCATTCCCACCCTCCAATTTGATATATAGATATCTTGTAACCTTCTCCTAAACAAAGGTACAAACATAGATATATTAATAAAGTTTGGGTATTCCCATACATCATTGAAACCTGTCAGTCGAACTGTATTATTGCCATGCATGCATATAGTTCAGATGCAATTAAGTAATTATAAGTCAAAGATGATATTCAATGTTTCGGTTGATATTTTATTTTAACAGTTTGTATTTCTACTTATAATTTCAGTTGTTCTTTATCATCCCTGATATCGATCAACATGCTTACTGATAACACTAGACAAAGACCAACGGGTCTTTGCACTACACAGGAAAAGCATACACAAGCATATAGACGTAACTTTTTTTTTGCGCAGTACCACAATATTTCATTCAATGAAATAGTAATACTATAAATGATTTTTTTCTATTTTACTCATTTAGTTGGTCAGTTAAATTTGTCAAAAGCTGTGTTGTTAAGAAATCTCAGTAGCCTAGATCAACAGACGGTTGTAATCAAACATAGCCTATATAAAAGGAAAAAGAAAACATATATCTATCCTGCGACATACATGCCATCTAAGTTGGTAGTTGGCAGATTTATTTAAATTTTCTTTTTTATAAAGCAATGTCCATTATAAATAATTTATGTAGATCATATGTACATCTCTACATGAGACCTCGTATAGGCCCATATGTAGATCTAGATAATATAGAATTCGTATAAACTGACATATTAGTATCTTTTCAATGATATACAACACTTACTTTCTTTTTCTAGTGAGTATACTTCCTCAATTTTATCTGCATCTACCTCACGGAATAAAAGATCGTCCAAGAGATACATGCTTCACTTTTTTTAATAATTGGCACACAATAATTTTTGACGAATACGTCACGTGACAGATCACGTGATCTCGGATAGGGAGATATTTGTCATGTAATATATGCGGTTTAATAATTCTTTGTCTTTTTGGTGGCGTTATTGACGAAAAGAAAATAAAGTAATTATTTCATTCAAAACAGTGCTGAAATGATTTGCAATTTAGATGACGAAAATTTATACTGTTGGATGGTTAATTATTGATCCCAACAAGATGGCTGCCTCCGGAGACACGATTCACGCTGTTGCCGGTTATTTAGGCGTAAAGTGTGGAAAGATCACATTTGACGGAGCGGTATGGACTTTGATAATAATTTTAAATCATTTTTGTTTATTTGTTATAAGAAGTACATAAACTGATTGAAGGTTAGTTACTATTTCATTCATTTTTCTTGACAATATGCCACCAACACCACCAACTTGTCCTATATATTCCGTCGCTTTGGGTTATTTATTTTTAGTTGGAGCAAAGCTTGGTCCCAGAAAGATTTTGTGTATATGTGTGTGTGGAAAGTATGCTCAGTCAGTGACTGGAGAGTAATTTTTGAAATGTGACATCGTGGATGTTTTTCCGTTTTTCACAAAAATCTGACATTTCTTGTTTGATAGTAACAACTAACATCATTAAAATTTAAATGTGACCTTCCTTGTTTGAATGAGACAGACTATCCTATATTGTACAGGGCTCCTCCTCTTCAAATCACTGCTTTGCTGATAATCAACCTATTTGTCTTTGGTAGGAGGTTGTGGGTTCGAGACCTGACAGCAATATTCCAAAGTTGTAAAAAATGGTACTGGTATAGCTCCCAGTCTTGGCACTCAGCATATAAGGGTAGGTTTGGGACTGGTTGGTCCTGTGTAGGAATAATCAGCATGCAACGTGTATGGCGTGATACTGAAGTGTAGCAACACTGTATCTGTCTCAGTAGACAAAAATGACTGAAATACTGTCAGTGAGAAATTAAACCCAACAAACAAACATCCTAATTTCCTAACATTTTACCTACTCAGATTTAATGTCTGGAACATGTTCTCATCTGAAATATTTTAACCTTGGCTCAATGAAAATTGCATCCTCCCTGTTATCAGTGAACTGAAACACACACTAACATTTTAGCCAAGTATATTTGAGGAACACCTGCTTTGAAATCCAGGGGTCCCAACTGAAAATTGGAGTCCCTGTCATGTCATTCAGACATATAATGATGGCTTTATTTACATAACAATTTTTATGATAAAAAAATTATGATTTATCATAGAGGGTTACTAATAAAGTTTAATGAGGATAATTACATAGGTTTTCAACAAATGTGGCAGTTCAATTTAATTTTTAAAAGTTAGTGTCCCATTGGAACACCTGGCATGTCAATCCTAAGTCCTTCCCAATTTTTGGTGTCCTGGGGACACCATTAGTGTCAACCCCTGAAACAGTGATGGGAAACCCCTGTAAAACCCAGTGGAATATATTGTTTAGACAAACAGCAGGTCATTGAATTTAGCAAACTTTCAAATTAAAAAAAGGTATGGAAAAAATCACATTACTTATTGGCGTACATTACTCAAGAGCTCTGATAATGAAAATAATGTCAATAACAAAAGTAGTAATAGTAGTATTTATAATGTTATTATTTTTATACCTCACAAGATCCCAGTCATGAAAGGGAAGACAGGTACACGGAAAGGTTTAAGCACTATTACTAAGCATCTAGCCCGAGCAGCAGAGAAGACAGCTCTTGTTGGTATGTGTTTTTATTTTTATGTTAAGCAGATAATGAAGATTGAAGTAGCTAGCTATTTATAACAACATGGTAGATTCTGATCTATCTACCAAAGGTCTTGCATGGGCTAGCAGGATTTTCTTTAGTTACTTTAAGAAATAAGAATAATTTAAATACTTGAGATTAAGTTTCTTCATGTCTATATTAAATTAAAAAACTCTAGGGAATTTAATTTTTACATTTAAGAATCAATTATATTCATAATTTATTCATTGTTTTTCAACCATAATGGTAGAATAAATAAAAAAATATTTGTCACCTTAATTGTAATATGTATATCAAAAAGTATAGTTATAGATAGGCTTCTGAGTCAAAAAGTATAATTACAGAATAATTAAAGCTTACTGGATTGGTTTTTCAGGGGAGAAACCAGAAGACAAAGCAGTGGTAGACCAGTGGTTAGAATACACAGTATGTGAAGTGGAGAGGTGCCCTAGTGAAAAGGATACAAAAACTGTTTTTAAGGTAAATATTTATTGACCTGGCAGTCATTGGATATAAAATGAGAATTTAATTACAAAATCCTACTGCTATACAAATCTGGTGTGGTAAGATCAGTCATTGAAATATAACTTTCCTGGTATATAATTCAAATAAAGTGGTAATCACAGATAAACATTCTTTCTTACACTCAACCAATATAGATGTTTAAAACGTCAATTAAAACAAGTTACAGAAATAACTACGTGTACATGTATACTTTATATTGAAGAAATAGTGATGGTGTTCATATTGTGAGAATAAAAACATGTTTACAAAGTTAAAAGGCACCATAAAAAATAAAAATGAAACCTTTTAAAGATCTTTTATTTTCTTTTTATAAAGTTGTAAGGAAATGTACGTTTAATTCTTTAATTTGCCAAGACAACTTGCCATACTTTCGTTAAACCCAAATTTATGTCGTATCCATGCTAGTCTTATCAACTATCACATATATAAACAAACACGTCTTTGCAAAGTATTTCGTATAAAATTACAAAATTTGATCAGAGGGCAAAATCACTTACAGGCTATTCTGATTTAAAATGGTATGTAGGTCTTTAGTCTTAGATATTCTTTTGAAAGCATAGTGCATATATAGTGTATTGACTTGGCACTCATTCACATGTCAAAGGTAAACTTTCTGATTATCCTCGGCATTAACCGATAAAGTTTACAGCATATTTGTTTAAACAGGTAAGAAAAGCTTATCAGTATAATGCATGATCATGCTGTATCCTAAATTTGCTCAGTACCCAAGTCGGTAGAGTGGTGGCATCGTAGGTTTTTCTAATCAAGCTTCTGGTTTGAATCACACAGATATATACTTTTTATTTATTTCTCTCTAAAAATCTTGATGCATGTAAAAACAACAGAAAAAACAACTGCTTCTTGTACTTAAGATATACTTCAGAAGTTATAGTTTCAGTTTATTCTGTCATGTTGGAAAGAAGTGTAAGCACTCTGCGAAGTAGTGGAAAAGATTGTTTCGAGCATCCCTTAGTACTCAAAAGAAAATCATCCAATACAATTAAATATAATTAAAAATACAAGCAATTAACCAGGAGTAAAGCATTGATTTTATATTAAACAATGAGTAAAAAAAATGGCAACCATGAGGCTGGAACCAAAGGGATTTGGTTGCATACAGAATGTGCCTTACCTCTCGACGATTACCTCTGACAATAGATCTGTATTGTCATGATGTAGGTATCAATAACGTAAGATATAGGTCACGCATTTCAATGAAATCATACAATTTCTTCAGAAGATGGACACAGCCACACATGAAAGATAATGAGTGCCAAAAACAATAGAACATGTTCTATCTTTAGGGATCTTTTCAAGTATTTTGTAACATTACAGGATTTGAACACCTACCTTGAGGACAAGGTATATTTCCTGAAGAACCACCTTAGTTTGGTAGATCTGGTACTGTACTACACATTACATCAACAGCTTGTGAGTATCAATTAGTCTTGCTGCTTAGAATTAATGTGGGTGGGTGGAGGTAGCTAACAGCAGTGAGAAATGGTCTATAAGGTATTTCCCCCAAGAAATTAGACAAATTTTAAAGACCAAGAATTAAAGTCTAGTTACATTGGATACTGATATTTCACTCCTACTGGTTTGGATTAAGAAGAAAGAACCTTATTTTTATGCTCACCGAAGGTGACGCATATAGTCGCCGCTTCGTCCGTCCGTCCGTTCGTCCGTCCCACTTTCCTTGTCCGGACTATTTCTCAGGAACTAATGGCTTGAATTCAACGAAACTTTATGGGAAGCTTTATTACCAAGAGGAGATGCGCATATCGTCAGCATGACCCGGTTCCTAAATTTTTCAAAGAGTTATGGCCCATTGACTTTTCAGCCTATAGTACATATTGCATGATTCTTGTCCGGACTATTTCTCAGGAACTAATGGCTTGAATTCAACGAAACTTTATGGGAAGCTTTATTACCAAGAGGAGATGCGCATATCGTCAGCATGACCCGGTTCCTAAATTTTTCAAAGAGTTATGGCCCATTGACTTTTCAGCCTATAGTACATATTGCATGATTCTGTCCGGGCTATTTCTCAGGAACTAATGGCTTGAATTCAACAAAACTTTTGTGAAGCTTTATTACCAAGAGAGATGCGCATATCGTCAGCATGACCCGGTTCCTAAATTTTTCAAAGAGTTATGGCCCCTTGACTTTTCAGCCTATAGTACATATTGCATGATTCTGTCCGGGCTATTTCTCAGGAACTAATGGCTTGAATTCAACGAAACTTTATGTGAAGCTTTATTACCAAGAGGAGATGCGCATATCGTCAGCATGACCCGGTTCCTAAATTTTTCAAAGAGTTATGGCCCCTTGACTTTTCGGCCTATAGTACATATTGCATGATTCTGTCCGGGCTATTTCTCAGGAACTATGGTTGAATTCAAAAAACTTTTTGGAAGCTTATTACCAAGAGAAGATGCGCATATCCTCAGCATGACCTGGTTCCTAAATTTTTCAAAGAGTTATGGCCCCTTGACTTTTCGGCCTATAGTACATATTGCATGATTCTTGTCCGGGCTATTTCTCAGGAACTTATGGGTTGAATTCAACAAAACTTTATGGGAAGCTTTATTACCAAGAGAAGATTTGCATATCATGGGGGTTACTTTGTCCCTCAATTTTTCACAGAGTTATGGTCCTTTGACTTTTATGCAAACGGTATATCTAGTATGATTCTTGTCCGGGCTATTTCTCAGGAACTAATAGCTTGATTTCAACAAAACTTTATGTGAAGCTTTATTACAAAGAGGAGATGCGCATATCTTCGGCTTGACCCAGTTTCTACATCCTCCCACCCATTGACCAAGGTCTTATTTGTAACAATGACGTTCTTCGGGGAGCATCTGTCAGTTTTACTGACTTTCTTGTTGATTCCAGTTAACACCTTTTTTCACCATATATTTTTGCCAAGATAAAATATTGTAAATAATCATTCTTAATTTTTCAGTTTTTACATACATAGACCTTTAACAACTGTCATTTAAGTTTTATTAAGTCTTTAAATGGAGATTATCATGATGCTACACAAACTTGAATTAAATGTTTAATAAAATGCTATGATTTGAATGTTGACAATTTTCTTTTCTTATACTTCATAGGCCGAGATGACATTTATGGAGAAACAAAAATATATTCACTTATCACGATGGTTCAATAATGTAAGTCCATAGATTTATTTTGTGTATGTAAAAGGAAAATAATTCTTTACCAGTTCATGTAGATTTTCATCATGTTTCTGTGTGTTCAGAAAATTATACCATAACCAAAAGTATACGAGGGCTGATTGATAAATTTGCGGAATTCTCCTCTCAAGAATTTATTTCTTCATCAAATCACATGAAAACTCGTATATAAGTAATACAACTTATTAGTCCCCTACCGGTGTTCACACCGGAGGGGACTATAGGTTTGCCCTCCGTCTGTCCGTCCGTCTGTCTGTCCGTCCGTCCGTCTGTCCGCTCAAATCTGGATCCCGCGATAACTTAATAACTAAGCAAGCTAACTTGATGAAACTTGGTATATGACTAGATGGCAATGTGTAGATTATGCACGTCATTTTATTTTTGTTGTTCTTCGACTAAAATTGTGGTTGCTATGGTAACGGAAATAGTGAAAATATGGCAAAAATGGGATCCCGCGATAACTAAGCAAGCTAACTTGATGAAACTTGGTATATGACTAGATGGCAATGTGTAGATTATGCACATCATTTTATTTTTGTTCTTCGGCTAAAATTGTGGTTGCTATGGTAACGGAAATAGTGAAAATATGGCAAAAATGGGATCCCGCGATAACTAAGCAAGCTAACTTGATGAAACTTGGTATATGACTAGATGGCAATGTGTAGATTATGCACGTCATTTTATTTTTGTTGTTCTTCAACTAAAATTGTGGTTGCTATGGTAACGGAAATAGTGAAAATATGGCAAAAAATGGGATTGATTACCATATTGAGTCAAGGTGGAGCCGGTAGGGGACTTTATGTGTTGCATACACACATTTTCTTTACAGTAATAAATTTGGTGACTTGAAGCACTCTGTTATTTCACATATTCTTAATTCATTAAATGCTAGTGCAGTCAAATTTAATGCAAATATGATACGAATGCAACTGACTTTAGCATGACATTTCAACATCATTTCAAGAAAATTTGAAGAGGTTGTGTTGAACGTTATGCAGCAGCGTTTATGGCCATGGCTTCAAAACGGCGCATGATGTCAAAAGATGACATTGAGTTGCATGCGGTTGTCAAATTTTGTGTGAGACTCAAACTATTACCGGTAGAAACACTAAAACAAATTAAAAATTTACCAACCTGTGGAAAAACATTTGTCTGCAAATGGCACAAGTGATTTAGGGATGCTAGAACCTCAGTGTTTGATGACGAAAGACCAGGTCAGCCGACATCTGTTCCCTGATCTGAAGAAGGAACTTAGAGGCCAATGGTTTGGAACTTCTTCAGAATTATGCAACAAGGCATGTTAAGTAATTTCATCATTGACTCATTCATTGAGGATTGTTTTAAGCTAACATTTGACCAATGGGTACATAGACATAAAAATTGTGTGGCCACAGGTGGTTATTACGTTAAGTTAACCAGACTCTAGACTTTGACGTTAAGGTCCAATGTTGATGTCAGCGTGCTTCAAGTACTATATAGTACTGTTGTTCAATGTTTCCTGTATACTTTATTGTTCAATGTATCTAAGTATTTTTTTTTAGCTCTTTGTCAGTCGTGAGTAAACATATCTCATAATGTATTTATTTTTTATTTTAATTGTGATCAGTCTTTGTCCAGTGTCCGGTGTGCATTGTCAACTTTTGCTTTAAACGACATCTCCTCCTAAACCGCTTAACAGATTTTGATGAAATTTTACAGGTGGTACTGAGCAAAAATAACTAAAATCGTTCCGATCTGCAACCAAGTGGCCCCAAAAAAAAACATCTCCTCCTAAACTGCTGAGCAGATTTTGATGCAATTCAATAGGAATGATCATTGGGTGAACTGCATAAAAATAGCTAAATGTTCCGGAAACTAAGGCCTTAAAAAATTTTTAAGCGTCATCTCCTCCTAAACTGCCGAGCAGGTTTTGATAAAATTTTACAGGAAAGATCCTTGGGTGGTACAGATCAAAATTAGCTTAAATCATTCTGATCCGCCAACCAAAATGGCCACCAGAGTTAAAAATAGAAAATCTTTAAATGACATCTCCTTAACGGCTGAGCAAATTTGATGAAACTTTACAGGAATGATCCTTAGGTGGTACAGAGCAAAAATAGCTAAAATTGTTTAGGTCTGCCTACCAAGATGGCCACCAGAACTAAAATCAATAAAATTTAAATACTATATAATTTATTATGTGTAAATATTTTTCCTAAAACATTTTCTCTCTAGCAGTTGAATTCAGGTGAGCAATTTAGGGGCATCATGGCCCTCTTGCTTGGTTTTCTATTCCAAGTTTCAGTAATACAGCAATTCTGCGAACTTATTAATCACCCCTCGTATTACTATGTAATTGCAACAATACGTGTTCAAATCAAAATCAGCATCACAAGAACTAAACTGCAACAAAATGTTTGTTTTTAATAGCATTGTTTGAGAATAATATAGTCACATAGCATACTTTAATTAAGTTTAAAGTCATGGATAAAAAAAAAAGATTGACTGTATTGTGTGGATTTCTTATAAAAACATTAAAGCATTATGAAAATACTGTACAATAATAAAGGAACTGGTGACATTCAAAACACTCAAATTCAAAAGTGCATTCCTTTGAATTTGTTTTATGACTTGCTCTGAAGAGCTATTATACTGTGTAACCTTGGCAGCTCATGCATTTTATGTTTTCTACTTGCAGATTCAACAAGCAAAGAGTATACGACAATCATTTCCTGAAGTTTCATTCTCAAAATCTTATTTATACACTGACACAACACATTGATGTACGTTCGTCTCTAGCTTTGAAATAATTCTATTCTTAAAAAATCAATTAGATGCCTCAAGACAAATAGACCAGCTGTATTAATAGCGTTAGATTCAAGGAAAAGTTCTGGATTTGTCAACTTGTTTATTTTTTTATAGGAGTGTTATTTCTTTCTGAAGTGCCAGATTTTGTCATAAAATTAATGTGATTCTGGTATTTGTTATATTTATTATTATTATCCATTCACGTGTCATGTGGAATGGAGCTTTTTGTGTCACCTGCTTAAGCATAGGGATCACTTTTTCTTCTGTCACAATTTTTTCATCACGCTTCAGCAGGTGACACATGTGTTCCAAAGAACACTCTTGTTTGAATCAAGTAATGTATATATAAGTAATGTATATATTTAATGTGGAAATTTATTTTCAGATTATTTCAGAAAGGGCATTTATTTTATAAAGAAAGCAATAATTGGCAATTAATTATATTGGTAAATGTTTCTGTTGGCCTTCTAGGCCAATTGGTTATATTTAGTAACTGGAATCTACATGTGAGGAAGCCTTCAAACAGGCTTGCAGTAGTCTTGTGTTCTACACACCTGTACTCAGCTGGATGTTGTTATATGATTAAATAAAATAACGCTATGAAGTTGATCTGAGACATATTGTGCTTACACAATTTGCCTGTGTTCCAATACCGTTTTTGTGTCACCTGCTGTAAGCAGATGTAGCACATAGGGATTACTTCTCTATCATCTTTCTGTCACACTTTTTCCATCACAATTCTTTATTCTGCAATTATTTCTGCTCTACTCATGCTATTGAAATGAAATTTTATTGATGGGCAGAGCTTGACAAGAGGAATAGTCATGCATAAGGTACAAAAATCTGGCATCAATCACACTTAAGCAGGTGACACAGGTGTTCCTTATTACTGCGAAAGTAATGATTTTGCCAATGTTTTTATATGATACTGCATTTTATGTATCACTGCATATAATTTTCTCTATCTTCACACAGAGATAAACATCAGGGATCACTACATACAACTATACATTGTACAAAATGCATGTCATTAATAAAGAATATCAGTGCTATTGATATATTTGTATTAAAAGCATGCCCCAAGATTTGCAAATGTTGAACTTGAGATTTGATTGCTCTGAATTCAGTCCCTGCTGGTACAGATGGTTACCAATATTTCTAGGTGCAAAGTACTGCCATGTGTTCAGTATGACAAAACCATATGCATAGGATTGCTTACAGTCAGCTATGAAGCTGCCTTAGGGTCAAACCACAATGTTCACATACACCAAAGGATGGTATATAGCCCTAAGACAACTTCATAACTGGTTGCAAGCAAACATACAGTTTGACATACTGAATGCACACATACTTTTAAAAGGTGTAATTATGTTGTATAAACAAAGATGGAGTGAAATATGTGTAGAATGTTTGAACTGCAGTCTTAAAAATGGTAGCTGTAGTTAGTTCAATTAATTTTAAGCACAATGAAAAAAATCTGAAAAACTTTTAGTGAGACGTAAAAACAAAAATGTTGCATCTTATATATCAATCATTTTTCATAAAGTCTTGTTAGTTAATTTTTCATATAATACACACAGGCCAACCTGATGATACATACATATTAGCATACATGTTGTATGGTACAATGTATAATGAGCGGAAGTCCTGACTGAGCATCTGTGCCAAATTCTTGCATACATTTCACACCTATACCAGGTATCCTTAAATGTAAAATACTTCTATATATATGGCTACTAAAGATAAATTTTGTACTGAATTAAATATGAGTAGGCTACATTGGGAGTGCGAGAAAAGTAGTAATTTGTCATAATAAAGTAAATGCTATCAGCAAAGGTGAACTGTAATTCCAGACGACACATGAACAAAATAGATATGACAATGCTGGGTTATTGCACAGTATTTTAATCATCTAGTCATATGTGAACACGCAACATGAACAAAGCACATAATACATGTACAGTAGTTTTGATTCTTCATTCCGGTGTTCCCACTGTTCATTAATTTTAACAACTCAAACAAAAATTTATCAAATGACAGTGATAGTCTAAATAATTTTTTGAATTGCAGAAAATGTTTTTTTGTTATACAATGTATCAATAATACTGAATATATTTCAAGTAAAATATATCAAGATTTAACATAATCACAATAATTTGAGGACCACAGGTGAGCTCTGAAATCAAAGAGAACATGATTGCATCTTTAGTCTCATGCAAAGTAATTGAGCTTGTGACTGGTCTAGGAATATATCTCAGATTAGGCATAATATTCTGAAAATCACTTCTTTGGCTACTGCCATTTTATACCTTATTTTGTATGCAGTCATGAATATTAAGTACAAAATCATAGAGAAAATGTTATCAAAAGTTAATTCACAAATGTCAACCACATTGCTAAATGTGATAAGTAGTCTTCTCAATTCTAAACTCTTACAGCATATCACATAAAATGTATCCAATCTTTGATATCACAGAGCATTTTTACAAGTATATTAGTATGCACTTACAATGAAATTCCATTAAATTTTAAAGAAGCTGAATATACAAAAACAATCATACTTGTTGATTTCAGTTATTTTTGTGTCACCTGCTGTAAGCAAAGGTGACACATAGGGATTACTTTTCCGTCGTTTGTTCATTTGTCATAGTTTTTCTGTCACGCTTCAGCAGGTGACACAAGTGTTCAAGAAAACTCTATTGTTTTCTAAAAAGCATATTTTAAGAGGTTTTTTCTAATTCACCCTCTACCACATAGAGGACACCATGAAAAGACCTATGCGAACAGCATAAAACCAGATCAGCCTGCGAGTAACTCGCAGGCTGATCAGGTTTTATGCTGTTCGCTGCTCCTCAGTGGTCTGGAAATGAGGATTTTGTAATTAAATTTGGTAAGGTTTAACTGTGGTTTTCTGCAGATCAGGCTTTATGTAGTACCTATTGAGTGCGTCAAAATGAGTCTATATGAGGGAATGGGTTAAAAGGTTCCCCTGAAAACCTTTATAAATAAATCAATAAAGAAAACAAAAGCTATTGTCTTTTTATCACAGAAGACCATTTGATTTAAATAGTTTGCGAAGAGTCATTTGAATATATTCATCTCATAATCTAGTTGTAAACATACCTTTTTTTTTTCTGTGACAATAGTTTTTGCAAATGACCTAAAAATCTGGACATGCCAAAACTTAACAATTCTAGGGATCACTTATCTATTACCTGACCAGTTATCACTAGGACAAGTTTAAGTCAACACACTAACAGGTTTTTCCAAAGCAATATGCTTATTTCAATAACTTCCCCACTAATCATTATACAACATTTCATTTGGGTGTGGGGATTGGGAAATAACAAACACACACACCAAAAAAAATTCCCCTTTAACTTGAGGGGATTTTTTCATATGGAATGTAGAAGAAAAAAATTACAGTGAGCCTTCTCTCATTAATTTGCCAAAATGCTTAAAGTCTTGCACTACATGATCTGTTGATGCAATACTAGAGTATATCACAATGATTAATAGAACAAGAGGGCCAAGATGGCCCTGAATCGCTCACCTGAGAAATATTGCTTTCATTGCTGTTTTTTACATAAAGTCAATACAAATCCATGCAGAGGTGCAGCAAAATAATTGTAATTCCACAAATTGCTTTAAGAGTGTAAACAAAGTGAAGTCTGGCATTTTGGTATCATTCAAAGGCCATAACTCCTGACCTAATGGAAAGATATCAGCCATAATCGAACTTAGCTGAGACATTATGGCTATAAACACTGTCATAAAGTTTGAAGATGATTGCTGAAGAAATAAAGATGCTAAAATGTAAACAAGAAAATGTTGACGGACGGACGTCCTGACGTACGACGGACATTGACTGATAACAATAGCTCACCTTGAGCACTTTGTGCTCTGGTTAGCTAAAAATGAATTTATCAAAATACATGTTATTTCTTGAAATCTAGTGCATACTTTTCAAATACTCAAATGAGATTAAGATACAATGTCAAGATGAGATTTTATTATTTTTTAACTCTTGATTACTCCAATTCAAGATTTGGCAAAAACAAACTTCAATGGTAATACAGAGAAAATGTTTATACAGTCAAAAAAATTCAGTTTCTTAATTAATCATGCTAAAAACCAACTGAAACTTTATATCTTCATCACAGTTAGTTTGTATTTCATCTGGAACCAAATAGTAGAAGCCTGTTTATCTCAGCTTAATCACAGAATCTCTGTTTTCATCTGGTCCTTTTCCACTCTCTTATGTCGCCTAATGAAACAGTATATACCAGGATTCATTTTTTCTGCAACAGCAAGGATGATCCTAAAGTCACCCTCTGCATTCAGGTTTAAGTCTTGCCTCATCTTCTTCAATGTTTGATGCCTCAATGGATTGGTCCAGTCATGACTGTAATGCACAATGTATTTTTTTTTTCTCCACTGACTTTTCTTTGTATATTGGGCATAAAAAAGTGGAAATTTCATGCATTTTGTAGTGATTAACATTTTTTATATTCATGTTTTTTACATGTCTCATTTTTAAATGTTCTTAATACAACATTGTGTGTCATGGCAATTTCCTCTTAAACAAGTTAAAGAAGCAGAATGATATCAGAAATGCACTTACCTCTCTGCTTTGGTATATTCTATTAGACAATGAGCTCTCTTGTGTAGAACCCGTATAAACTGTGTGATATAGGACTCCCTAATCCAGCACTTCTCTGGCAGCTCAAATATCTACAAAATATGTGTATATCATGTAAAAACTGAAATAATAATTTGCAAGTACATGTATGATGCATGTCATATTGGCAGAAATTAAAGAACATTCAACATGAATGTAAAGCATTATTTACAACATTTCAAAAGACTTTGTGAGGAAAAATAATACCTTCTTTATAACCAAACAACTGAAGATTTTTTCTAACCTATTTAAATATCTCAAATGTTTTTATTCTATCCCTTTAAATTATACCTGACCATGTGCTTAAAGAAATATCTAAATTCGAAACGTACCTCATAATTTTGAAAATCTAGAACTGACTGCTAACAAGAGTGCCAGTGATGCCACAATATACGCCGCCACAAAATATAAAGACCAAGAGGGGTCTTTTAATTATTGCTTTTAACATTTCTGTAAGCATAACCTCATAATGAAGTCTGTAAGACCAATTAATTTAGCTGAACAGAGATAGAACCCTAAAAATGCTTCCAATATGACAGTAGGTCAAATAGCAGTATCAATTTGAATCCTTTTTTCTTTCTCCCCATAACTCTTGCAAAAATCACTGTACCAGAAAAATCCTTGCCTTATGCACTTTTACCTGTTTAGAAACTTGAGTTGTGTTTTAAAGAGACCATGTTTAGAAAGGCATAACTATTGCAAATATTGATGAACATCAAAGCCCCTGCTTTGTGCATATCTACCCAGTATAGTAATGACATTGCCCAAGTTTTGAAAAGATTAGGTCAGAAACATACAAGAAATTGCATTCCCAAAGCTGAAATATCAATCAGCTAAAAAGACTAAGTTTCAGGGGACACAAATCTTGCAAAAATTAATGTACCGGAAAATCACCACTTCATGCACATTACCCATTATAGTAATGAATTGACCAAGTTTTAAAAGATTCATTCAGAAATGTAGGAGGAGTTGCGTTCACAAGGCTGCAATATCATTCAGCTACAGAGACTAAGTTTCAAGGTACACAAATCTTGTAAAAATCAATGAACCATAAAATCGCCACTTCATGCACATTTACCCATTAAAGTAATGACATTGACCAAGTTATAAAAAGATTCATTCAGAAATGTAGGAGGAGTTGCGTTCACAAGGCTGCAATATCATTCAGCTACAGAGACTAAGTTTCAAGGGACACAAACTGTAAAAATCAATGAACCATAAAATCACCACTTCATGCACATCTACCCATTATAGTAA
>CM037785.1:61946915-61975812 GCA_021229015.1 Solen grandis
TTACAAAAAGTTTAATGATGTAGCAACATGGTCACAAGTTTTAGACAGGTAAGTTGCACAAGATTTACTATTACACGGAGCATTAGAGTAGCGCTCCTAAATTCAGACAAACAGTTTAATGATGTAGCAACATGGATCACAAGCTTGCCACTTTCTACAGGCTAGTTAAAGCTTTGGTATGGTTCATAATATGAACAACTTACGTAGTCTTTCATGTATATTCTTAAAAAGATAAAGAAGTTTGCTTGTTGGGTTTAACGTCCCACCGACAGTAGTTCAGTCATTTGGAGATGATGTCTATTTGAGACAGATATAGTGCTGCCACACTGCATATCACAACGTAGACATGTGGCATAGTACCACACCCAGTCACATTATCCTGACACCGGGCCAATCAGTCCTGGAACTATCATTATATGCTGAGCGCCAAGCAAGAAAGCTATACCAGTACCATTTTTTACGACTTTGGTATATCGCGGCTAGGGATTGAACCCAAAATCCCCGCTCCCGAGGCGGACGCTCTAACCACCTGGCCACCGGGGACGGAAAATGTTTGCCGCAAAAACAATTTATATTGTAGGATTTGTGATATAATTTGTTCTGAGGTCCATGTTGGATTTCAACTTTATGCTGGCTTTGAATGATGTCCTGTTTATCAACCGCATAATGAGACGAGGCCATGTCCCTCATATCGTGAATTATATAGAGTCCGTGGGGACCATGTATAGTTTTTCTGACTTTAATAGTCATTTAAGAAAATGAACAAATTTGCCTGATTGCTGAACAATTTAATACACTACATTGTAGTTCACGTTTGACTTGACTAGACTATTTCAGTGTACCGTCGCTTCGACAGTATTTCAGTCGTATAGTGACGTCTAGCTAATTACAGGTGGAGGAAGTTGTTGTTGTTGTTGTTGATGTTGTTGTATTGGGGTTTACCGTCGCTGCGATAGTATTTCAATCATATAGCGACGTCCAGCTAATTACAGGTGGAAGAAGACCCCGAGAACACAGAGGTACCCGGGTAGAACCACCGACCTACGGCAATTCGAACCCACAACGGTGAGGGGAGGTGGAGGAAGACCCAGAATGCACGGAGGCATACGGGTAGAACAACCGACCTACCGCAAAGTTCATGTTTGTTCTAAACTACAAGAGTAACATGTTTCGGATAGTATCGCCCGCTTCACCTTGCTCACGGGGCAGGGTAAGAAAAGTTAACCCGGGAAACATCACCTGCCTTACCGGGGTTTTGACAAGTTATCACTTGGGTTATCCCGAGTTGAGCCGAGTGTAATTTCCGAACGCGCTCAGATTATATGACTACCATAGATCTACTAAATTGTATCAGGCTACACAAACAAGGTATTTTATTACTAAAGCCTTTTTAAAAAAAAATCTTTTTCATTTTTCTTTTCCCTTTTTTTAAAATTGGGAATAGTTGGGGACCGTCCGCCATCTTTTGTCATATTAAAGGGGTTTGGCCTTTTTTAATCGCGAAAAGGCCAAAGACCAAAGGGTTAAGCCCTAAGACCAAACCCCATAACGAAATAATCCCCCGCCCTAAAGAACACAAAACGTCTAAGACAATTCCAAAAAGGCTTCCGTACTCCCGCTCACAATGCGTTTTTTAAATTTCAGGGTTTTAATTTTTGGGGAAAAGCCCCTTATTTTTGCCTTGATAATTTAAAAATTTTCCCAACTTTTTGGGAAATACGGGTTTACCGGGGCGGCTACCCCAGACGAGGTAAAAATTGCACGAAAAAACATAAACCCTTAGTATTTTGTCATGGACGTGGGGGGTTTGAAGTCCGGGTTTACAGGACAGCGTTTTTCTTTTCCTTTTGTTGAGGTTTTAAAATTTGTTTTTTTTTTTCTGAAATTTTGGAAAAATTTTAATAAAGATTTTTTTTGGGGGTTTTTGATAAAAAAATGGGTTTCCAAGAACTGGGAGTATTCCTGGTAAAACAAAACCTTGGTAGGGAGGAAAAATTTTTTTTCTAAAAAAACCTACAGGGAAAAAAAGTTTTGTTGTTAAAAAAATTTTGATAAAAAGGGGTTCATAGGGTTTTAAAAAAAAATTTAAGCAATATCAAAAAAACGGATAAAAAATTTTTTATTTTTGTTTCTGTTATATTCATTTTACTAAAGCCCCTAATTTTTTGTCTCATGAAAAGGGTTTTTTTTTGGGGAGCAACTCGAGATTGATTTTAAATTTTTTTACAGAAAATCTCGGTCTTTTTTCCCAAATCTTGGAGATTTTAAATTTTCCCCCGTTGTGGGGAAAAAGTGACCTTGTAGACAAAAATTGTTTCTTTCAGAAAAAAAATGTCAAAAGGGAAAATTTAAAAACACAGTTTTTTATTGAAACTGCTCGTGGTCCGGGACACTCCCCCTTTGCCCACATCCCCTTTTTAAGTTTAAAGTGACCCCCTGGGAGGCTAAATGGCGGTTCCCAATAACCCTTTAAAAAAAAAAATTTTTTAAATATCAAATGATCCAAAAACCCCCACCTGTAACAAACTAACGTAAAATTAGTTTGTTTATTTGTTGTTGTTGTGTGTGTGTTTTTTTTTTTTTTTTTTTTTTTTTTTTTTTTATTTTTTCTTTTTATTTAAAATGAAACGCGAAAAAATAAAAAAAAAATCACGTTTTTTAAGTATCCACGATAATTCACCATCATACATGAAAAAAATATTTTTTGTAATACAAAATCCCCAATCGATTTATTAAGAACTTTTAATTAGGTTTCTAAGCTCACGCCCCCCAAAGGGGCCGCCCGGGAACCACAAAAGTTCACGGCCGCCGGGCCGCTAGGCCCCAGCCCGTTGGGGGCCCCGCCGCCAGGCCGCTAGCCCGCTGTGTACACGCCCCCAGGCCGCTAACTTCACGAACGTGTAGGTATATGACATTGGCGTGATTATCAACACAAATATGACCGCAACCCAATGCTTAATTGGGATTTAATTAATTACTAATGATATCATAATGTCTCCTGTAGTCTTCAAAAAGACTTCCCGGAGGCCCGTGGAATCATTATAATATCAAAGAGTTTAAAATACCCGTAAGTTTAATATATTAAAACCCTTTTTGTTTATAAAAATTATCCAAAGGACAAATAATTTTTTTTCCTGATCACAATTTTGGATATCGAATTAAAAAATAATGCCATTAGATGACTATCAGTAAAATGATATGATTATACGAGTCAGTGTTTCTCTTTATCAGACCTTTTGCTGACGCTTTCCGGCTACAGGACAAAAAGACCTCACTGGTGATCTTTCCGGGCACACGCAGCGCCACCTGGCCGTAATGGGGTACCAGTCAAACGAACAAAACCTGCCGCCCGGGCTAAATATATCGCAGGTCGCCAACCATCCCCGCCATGCCCCAAACAGACCTAATGCCACCCAAGGGGTCAAACGTCATCAAAACCAATCCTGAAGTTTATTTTGGAAAAAAATTTTTTTTGATTTTTAAAAAAAAGGGTGCCCAAGGGGTTTTGGGGTCTTTTGTCCCTTTTTCAATATCGAGAGCGGGAGGTCGGTGGTTCGGTCTCCAAACGCGACAAAACCTAAGTCTTTTAAAAAAAGGGTACGGGAACATTTTACCTTCCCTTTTGCACCAAAGGAAAATTGGCCCATGTCAGGAAAAGTGGGGACGGGGTGTATTTGCCAAAACAAAATTTTTTTACGGGTGCAAAAACTGCAGTGGCCAGAACAAACTGTCTCATAGTCTCCAAACAGCCCTTTAAAAAAACCCCGTTTTATAATGTATTGTACTCATTGGGAAAAATTTTTTTTCATTTTTTCCCCTAGCAAAAAATTAATAAAATTTCCCGAAAATGTCCGAATGTGCGTATGTGGGTTTATAAAACAAACCCGGGAACTCGAACCCAAAAGAGATACAAGAGGTATTTTTTCAAAACTTTAAGGGGTTTTACAGTAAAAAAATCTGTTCTGAGATTGTTTTCGAATGAACGGGTTTTTTCATTGCTAAAAATATGGGTCAAATTCCCTTTTCCCTTAGCCCTCCCCATGAAAAAATACATCATGTCCGTTGTCTACTGCAGATAGAAAGCATTCCCCCCGGCAGCCCGCACCTGGGAATAAAATTATCATTTAATTTTTTAAATTAAAACCGTTTAAAAAAAGAAAGGAGTTATAAAGATTATACTTAAACCAAAAGGGGTTTCCTGTATGAAAAATAAAATTAAATAAAAAATAAGAAAACGTAGGGTTTTATTGCCCGACATAGAAGGGAAAAAATACAAAATGTATAGAAAACACAAGAATCCATTGTCTGAACATTACAGGAATACAGCATAACAAAAAATAATTATCTTCAAGCCAAGTTAAAACTTTTTTGTGACATCTAATCAGGGGCTCTCTTCCACATATTATGCCAGGATAAAAACGTTCTTGAACATCAGACTTAGACACATCCTTAGAATTTCTGAAGGTTTTCCAAAAATAAAACAAAAGGAATTTGAAGGGGGGCCCCGGGTGGTCCCCTTGGTACCAAAATTTTTTTTTTATGGTACCTTTTGGTCCCATAATTTTTTTTTTTTTTTTTTTTTTTTTTTTTTTTTTTTTTTTGTACTTAGGGTACCAAATTTCATACAATATTTACCGAATGGTACAATAAATAAAAACAGATTTATGGTACCTAGGGTAATAAAAAAAAATTTTTTTAAAAAAGGAAAACCACTTTTTTTAACTTTAAAAGGGGGGATTGAAAATTTGAAAAAATTGGCCTTTTTCCGAGAAAAATTTGGGGTTTGGGCCCTGAAAAGGGCCGTTTTTTTTTCTTTTTTGATTTCGGTGACATTGTCCACATCGGGGCTTGGTTTGGGTGACATCGCACGATTACGATACTTTTTTTTTCCTCTTGAAAATCTGCTGTTTTTTCAAATGAGCATATAAATTTTCCATCTTCATCTCGTTGCTGTTTTTCTCAACATCCCCTTTATGTTCCATGAGCAAATAGTCATCTTTTTTCATGTGGTTTGCATCATCTGTTTTCTCAATATCATCTGATTTACCATGTTTGAAAAAAACCCAATGGTATTCTGCAAAATGGCCCCTTGCTGTTGTCCCACTCATTCCCGTTATCTTTTCGATCAAACCCCTTTTTTCCCGGGACAAATTCAATTTTTTTGGCTAAATTTTAAACCAGGGTTTTGTGCACGAGAATATGACCAATACTTGATGGGGTGCGCTTTTATAGCCTTGAGGTAATTGACCAAACTTTTTTCCTGTTAGCTACCCCAATCAGAAAATTTTTAAATTTTTTAATTAAAGATTTAATGATTTTTTTTTAAACCCTTTGGGACCTGATTGGATGCATTCCCTTTTGGGGGCCTTGACCTTGGGGTGGTTGACCTACTTTTGTTTTGAAAAAACAAATTCGGGTAAAATTAAAAAAAATTCAAAGCCAAAAATTTGTAGTAGTGAGATTTTTTTTTGGTAACATTTTTATTTTTGTAACTTTTTTTGAAACATTTTTGTAAACTTTTAAATAAAAAAATTTGGATCATATTTTTAATGAAAAAAAAATTTTTGAAGGGAATTTTTAAAAATAATGGTAAACAATTAAAGGTATTTTTCTCTTTGAGACTTTTTTGGGTTGGCCCGGGAAAAAGGGCCGTTGTTTTTTTAACAAGTAGTGGTTACTCATGTTTTGCTATGAGTTTTTTTCAGCAGGTATTCAAAAAATTTTTCTGGGGGTGATAAAAAATGGGGCTTCAATGTTATTTAAGAAAACATCGTATATATTTCATGAAAGTAACAGGGTACTAAATTTTTGTCTATAAACTCCTGAGTGTTGTTTTTAATTTTTAAAAGCGTACGGGAAATGGGGCCTTTTTATTTTTAACCCGAACGTTTGGAAAAAGGGGCTTCTTTTTTGTCCATGCAGATATCCCGGGTCGAGTTAATTAAACTTTTTTCCATAGCACAGCCCTAAAAAACGAAGGGCTTGAATTCATTTCGTTTGATACTTTTATTACTTGGTTTGAAAATTTTGAAAAAATGCCCTTTTTTTCCGAGAAAATCGGGGTTGGCCCTAAAAAGGGGCCGTTTTTTTTTCCTCTACTTTTTTTTACTCTTTTTGCTATTTTGTATTCTTTACAAGGGGCTCCAAGTCCATTCTTAGAAGGGATCCCCATCAAGCGGACGTTTTTGGGATGTTTTCCACATTTTTCCTGGAATGACAGTAAAGGGCCACCACCAGCTTTTTCGTTTTAAATTTTGGGAATACGGCATTCCACTTCTCCCATTTTTCTTTTGCAATTTTGAAAAAGGTTTTTTGTTCCCCTCTTTGATTTCCCCCAGAATAGATTTTTCCAACATTTTTTTACGGCTGAAACTGGAACGGTTGGTTTTTTCTTTGGTTGGGGTTGCTTTTACTGGTTGCTGCTGGGTGGTGGAGTGCTAAAGGTTGATAATTGGTTGGTAGGGGCTCTTTTGGTAAAACCGGGAGGCCCCGGAGTGTACAAACACTGATGCCGGGTTGCAGCTGTCGCCCGCTCATCCCCAAATAAACACCTTATGGTTTTTGTTAACGAGACAGAATTTTACTACCTTTTCCAGGGTTTGGGGTTAGGGGGTTTAGAAAAATAAAGGGGTCTTTTAGTTTTAAAGGGGGATTGACCTACTTTTTTCCCTTTTTTGGCCACACACCAAAAAGAAATGTAATTTCCTTTCCAAATGAAATCAAATTTCGACCTTAAACCTAAAGTTGGAAAAGCATTGTTTTCCGCCTTAAACATTGGGATGGATTCCCTACAGACCTATTTTTTTTTCATAACTATAAAAAGTGTTTTTTTTTTTTAAAAAAAAAAGGATAAAATCACAAGTCCAAAAAAAAACTTCGGGTTTCGAAAAGTGTGGTGTTGTTTAGGGGAAAGGGGGAGGGGGGAAATATATATCACAAAAACCCCTTGTCAATGTAAACCCCGTATGCCCCAAAGGTTTTTTCGCACGTTTCCCGGGAATGCCCGTTTTGAAAGGGAAAACCCAATCAAGTTTTAATGCCGGGCCTGCCTGTTTTTTTTCCGCAAACAGGGGCCAACATGCGTTCAGCCTATTATGGTAAATGGTTTGACCCTTTTTTTCGATTTATTTAGATGACTCCGAGAAAATTCAGGATCAAAAAAAAAAACCAAAAAGGGCCCCCTTTTCAGGGCCATCAAACAATTTTCGAGAGGGAAAATATCACAATTTTTTAATGTGAAGATAAACAACAAAAATCAAAATCATTTTTAAACCCTTTTTATTGAACCTATGAACATTAAAAACAAAAAAATAACAAACAAAAAGAACAAACAATATAACAATGCAAACACTATGAAAAACCCTTTAACAAAACACTTTAATGAAAGTAGAAGGGGTCCAAACTATTGGGTCAGAAATTTCGAAAAAAACCCCCGACCATCTCCAAATTTTGGGTTGGATTTTTAGCGTGCAGGGTTTTTTTGGGTGCTGATTACACCTTTCCCCCCTTGCACGTTTGTTACATTTCGGGAAATGGGTTTTTTTGGTAAAAACCAAACATCCCACTTTGGAATCGTTAAAAAGGGAAGTGGGGTTGTTTCCCCCTGCCCCGAATTTAGCCTAAAAAACCCGTTTTTAAAATCACACCCTTTCAAACAAAAAAAATGCAAAGCAAAAAAAACAAAATGCCCCCACACACAAAACGTGTTGATCCTTGAAGTCTCTGAATTCAATGAAATGGGGTTCCATGATTTTCCAAGAAACTTTTGAATGTAAACAATGGAGTGGTTTTTTTTTGCCTACTTAAAATCAAAGTAGTAAGTCTTTTTAAACGTTAAAAAAACACCCCCCCCAATGTTCACCAGGTTGAGCCCAAATTGGGGGTATTCACAAAGAAAGTTTTTTACATCCTTTTTCTACTTGTGTATTTGATCTTTAGCACATCCACGGCATTCAAGGGAGCTAAATTGGTGAATAAACCAAAAAATAAAACTGCAATTTCAATCTTTTCCCCCTTTTTAAAAATCTTTTTTTAATTTTCCCCTGCCCTTTCGCACCCCAAAAGCTTCCAATGGGGGTGATCTTGTTCGATCTACACTACCTTATATTTCCCCACATCTGATAAAAACATTTTTCCCCTCAGCGCTGTAGACCCAAATGTTTTGTTTTTTCAGCTTTACCAATCTTTCCCCCTTTTAACATTTTCCATTTTTTTTAAAATTCACTTTTTCAAAAACCTTCTAAAACCCACCCCACTTTTTTATTGCTAAAAAAAACATATGGGATGGGGGGTTCTGACTGGATGATCAACAATGCAACCATAACATTTTTCTTTCACGAAAACAAAGAGGTGTGTCTGAAAATTCAGGCACCAAAATTTTGGTTAAAAAATCTTTACAAAATCTTTTTTTTCCGCCTATTCAAGTTGTAATTTCTTCCCGTCGGGTTTTTTGGGCCACCCTGTTGTCCTAAATTTCCCAAAAGGTTTTAATGTCTGTGATGACTTCTCTGAACCCTTTTAATCTTTTAATCTGACGTCGTATTCCGGCATACACAATCACTTTGATGGGGTCACCAAGACTGAAACGAAATTTGAACCCGAACGCAATTTTTCCCTTTTTTATGGGACAGTTTGTCCCCCTCTTCTGTCCTAAATTTTTGTTTGGCTTTTAAAGTCAATCCCCACAGTTTGAACCCCTGCATGTAATCGCCATTGTCTACCCATGGAGGGGTTTAAACCGATTTAAACCCCTTTGGCTTATGCGGGGACTGAAAAATCTAAAAAATTTCCCTGAAACGGAAATTTGTGTGTGGGTCTGCCCGTCAAACACTCCCTTCAAAATTTAAAACAAGTTGAAAGGGTTAAAATAAAATTTTTTGGTTGCCAGATCACCGTTCTTTGTCTGAAATTCTTTACCGGGCCTAGAATGAAAAACGTTTGGGCAACTGTCCTTGAAATAAATGATCTTCGATTTTTTGATCGGGGGCCTGCAGGAATGGTGAAAGTTTTTACCTCAGCTCACAAATTTGGGGATCTTCATGCCTTTTGACGAGGGTTTCGGGGTTTAAGTTTTTTGGCCATAGGGGTTTTAACGGGGAAACAGCCCGAACATTGAACCCCAGCATGAAGTAACTGGTTTTTTGCCCTTTTTTCCAAACAGGCAAAAACTGATTTGGGTTCGGTTGAGTCGCAGGCCGTATCTCTACCCCAAATTGGGAAGGTACTTGTTTTGGGCAAACACAGGTTTCAAAATCAACGCCGCACATTTCCAAACACAACCCCGGGGGGATAACTGCTCTTTTTTTTAGAAAAATCCCTTCATTATCTTCCCAACTGAATGCCCTTGCATATGACCTGCCGTGTCGGGATTTCCACATTTCCGAAGCTAAGCTGTTTTTGATTTACTGTCCTTTAGAAAAAACCCAAAAAAAATTCTCAATGTGGGCCCCGGGTACGCATATTTTCCCAAGCTTTAAATTGGTGATCATTTGTTGTTTCAGGTACACATCAATACTGCAAACAAGCGTGGAAAAATTTTTTAAACTGGGTTTTTCCTCCACAGCACCAAAATTATTTTCCCCACCCGGGTTTTTGACTATTTTTTAAATTTCCAGGTACAAGTAGTTTCTGGTTAATATCACCTTTTTTCGATTGGGGTTGGGAAATTTAAACAAATTAAAAGGGGAGATAAATTGGCTCATGCTGACAAAAAGAAAATGTTCTTCCACTTTTGAAATTTTTTGCATTGCTGCAGGAAAGGTTAACTTTGAACATCAATTTCATTTTGGCCTAAACCACAAGACCCGTGTTGCATCAAGTTGTTAAATCAAAAATATTTTAAGGTGGGCAAAGAGATTTTTTTTTTTTTGTTGTGTTTTCCTTGACTTGCGGAAGCAGAATATGCGACTTTTGAAATCTCGAAGCTTTATCCCTCCAGATCACATTTTTCAACAATTTTTTTACCCCGTTTCTTGACACTGTTTTTCCCAATTTTCCCCACAAAAAACCCTTTTACGGTTTTCCTATACCTTTTTAAAAAGCCCACTTTTTCAGAGTCGAAGTCCTGAGGTCACGAGGGTTTCTTCAGGGTTTAAAAATTTTGCTGGCCATTTTTTGGGAAAAAGGAGCCCAAACCATACCACATGTCGGGGTTTGACCACGTAACCGGGAACCCAATCGTGCCCTTTTTTTAAAATGAAGCTTCACCATCGATTTCCCCCCGTGATAAAATAAACCCTGTTTTCCCCCCCGGGGGTTTACCCCGGGTTTATATTGATACAAACCGCTGAAATATAAATCTGTTTGCCGGGGTATTTGGGGTTAATTTAAAAAATTCAAATGCATGTGTGGATTAGACCCTGCTTTTTTTTTTTTGGGGAAAAAAATGGCAAAACGCTTAAAAGGGGTGCTTCGACATCCCTATAAAATTTGGTTTTCGCCAATGGGTAATACAAACAAAGGGGTTCATCTTCGTAAAGAGGTCCACCCCTTTACTTGAATCTGCTTTTTGCCCTTTTCCCGGGAAACACCACATTACTTCCCTCTCCCCAATTTTTCTAAGGAGGATTGGTTTGAATTTCCCAAACCGATCTTTTTTTAACACTTTTTTACCGGAAAAATTTGAAAACTTTTTGACAACCAAAAAAACCCAAGTCCAAATGTGAGGTTTCTTTAAATTTAAAATTTTTTTAAAGGGGCTTTTTTTAAATACCTTGCCCAAATTTCGCCCTGAATGTTGTGGTAAACGCATAAAAGCCTGCAGGAAAAAAAGGGTTTGGGGGGCCCTTTTTTTTTGCCTTCAAATACCCCACCCCTTTTTTTCACTTTTTAAAAGGTTTGCCGCCAGTTCTGGATTTTTTGTACGACGTAAAATTTTCCCTTCCACCTTTTAAAAATGTTTTTAAACTTGGGGGGGAAAGGTCTTTTCCACAAACCCCAAATTTCCCCAAAATTTTTGTTTTTTCGACATCAAGGGTTTTTTGTCAGTTTTGGGTTCAAAAACAGCATTGTGTGTTGTTTGGGTAAAATTTCCATCGAACTATCACGAGAGATTTAAATTAAAAGAGTTCAAAAATTTCAAAAATTTTAAAAAACTTTTTTTTGGAAGAATGAAACCGATAAAAATTTACTCATCACATAAACCCAAATTTTCCGATTCCTGGGGGGGGTTGAACCCCAAAGGTTCCTAAAGGACAGGGGAAGAAAAAGATAAAGATATCACAATCTGTGTAAAAGGGGGGAAAACCCTTTGTTAAAAGGTACCCCATTTTTTTTCCCTGTCGATACTGTTGTCTCCCTTGAACACTGCGTATGGGAAACGAGACCTGTTAACCGACGTTTAACTTTTTTCAAAATGCTTTTTGGGAAAAAAAACCCAAACTGTTAAACTTTTTGGGAAAACCAAGCCCTTTCACTTCCCCTTCTTGAAAATTTTTAAACCCAAACACGCCTTGTACCCCCGATCAAAACTGATTCCACTTCGTATACTCTCATCTTTTATATGTTGAATTTCACCCCCTTTAGAAGGACCCCGGCGATAGTTTTTTCCCACCAACCCTTCCAATTTTTAAACGGTAAATTTGGAGGGGGTTCTTTTTGATGCAACCACTTTGAAAAATTCCACTGTCCTTTTGGGAAGTTTACCTTTTTTGGCAAATGTTTCCCCGGGTTTATTGATGCCACTAAAATCACCCACTTTCAATCAGTTGTTTTTCTTTTTTTTTCTTTTTTTTTTTCCATACAATGTCTTGGTGATTTAAACCATTTTTCAAACCAGATGCGGGGGTTCGTCCGATGCTTCGTGAAAACGAAAATTGAAACCCATTTACCAATAGTTCATACATCCACATAATGGGGGGCCCTTGTATGATAAAATTTTTCCCACTTTCCCTTGTTTTAAAAAGCGTACTTGAAAAGGGTTCAACAATACTCTTTTTTATTTTCCCGGGTTTTTTCAGACGGAAAAAATGAAGTCTGCTTTGTCTAAAACTTCTGAAAGTCTTTTTTAAAAAAATTTTTCTGGGCCTTTTTTCCCGTTGAAAAAGAAGGGGGTTTTGGGCCTTCATTTAAAAATAACAAAAGGTTTGGATGACCCCCTTTCCTTTTTGGTCAATTTTTGGTATTACCCAACATATTTTGAAAAACAAAATCAAGACACATAGAAAAGTAGGAAAGGGTGAATTCTTTTGTACTTTAAGTTGCTTTATCTGCAAGATCAGCTTCCCAAATTGATGATCGATACCTCCAAAACCACAGCCTGTCGACGTAAAATTTTTTTCGTCGTATTTTTTTTATAAAAGGGTTGGGTTCTTTGACTTTTTTCTAAACCCAAACCTCGTACATCCTCAAAGTGATAAAATTTCAACTTTTTTTTTTTTCGCTGCCTTGTAGAGCCCCATGAATTTCCCCCAAAACCGTGGGAAATTATCAGTATCAAAAGTACAGGTGGCGAATAACGTGTCCTTTTTTTAGTGGGTTTTTCCCATGACGAAGGGGCCTAATACCCCCCCTCGGGTTTTTTCCCTTTTAATAGGTTTTCGTTTCTTTAAATGAAAGGTGCGTAGTCAAAACTACAAAAAATTCACCCCTCCTCCTTTTTCTTCTTATCATCACTGATGTTTGTATAAAAATTTCCATCGACTTTTAAAATTGCCCACGCCTTCTTGGGGGGATTTTTGACCTTTTTTTTCGGGTCCTCTGAAAATTTTTTCCCCATCCTCGTGGTTTTTGACCCTTTCCGCGTCAAAAGTACATCATTGACCAGACAAAAAATATTTAAACCCTTTCCCAAGGGGTTTTTTCCATAAATTTTCCCAAAAAGGGCCCAAAGTTTCATCCCAATTTAAATTGGGGGAAGGTCTTTAAAGCATTTTTAAAAAAAAGAGTACCCTTTTCCCCCGGGGGGTCGTGGGAAAACACTGCCTAAATTTTGATCTTTAAAGGGTCCATCTTTTTTTCCTTTTTTCCTTTTCCCCAATCACTGTACTTGTTTTTTTCCCCCCCCAAAATCCCGCTTTCCAAAAGGGTTTGAGTGTTTTTTATGTGACATTTGGGAAAGCGATTAATATTTCCCTCCAATTTTTGGCTTTTTCTGACTCAGACAATTGATTGTCTTCAAAAATTTTGATTCATTTCTTTCTGAAAATGAAAATTTCTACCACGTGAGGGGAGGGGGGAAAAACCATCTTTTGTTCTTTCTTCCTTCGATTCATCTTTTCCCCAAAAACCCGGAACGGGAACATGGGCCCCATTTTCCCCTCATTTTTTCCCCGAAGATTTCCCACAAGAGGAAAAATTTTGTTTTGGCTAAAGTGGGCGGGTGCCAACAGGGGTAAAAACCCCCTTTTTCTGATTGAGAATTTTTTTCCCTTTTTTTCGAACTGATACTTCTTGGTCGCAAACAGGGGAGGTGTTGTCTCTTAGAATGCAATCACGTTTCTTCTGGGGCCTCTGCAGTGGTACATTCCTTTTTAAAAAATTTTGGGACAAATTCACAATAAAATCCCCCCCAAATTTTCTTTTGGGCTTTCTTGAATAATCTTCTTTTTCGAAATTTTGGGGGCGGGGCTTCTTTTCAAAGAAAAGAAATTTTTTTGGGCCATTTTTTCCCGAACGATGGTTGTTTGGGGCTTCATTATGAAAAAATGATAAATGAAATGTTTGGTCCTTTTATTTAAACCCCCTGTTGAAGGCTTGTAAAGCAAATAATGCCAGCACTACTCAGTGGCCCCTAAAATTTCTCATAAACAGTAAGGGCATTGTAAAGGGGAATGGAGACTTGGGATTGGTGAAAATTTTTGATAAATGATGATGATGAAAAAACCCCCAATTGAAAAAATTGGGAAAAGGGCCCAAAAAATTTGCGTCGAACTGTAGGGTTTGGTGAAACCGTCTTTTAATCCTTGGGTTACCCAAACCCCAACCCTCAACAAACTTCTTTTGAACGGGAAAGAGGGGTTAAAATTGGGAGAAATTTGGGCCCCAAGGGGAGCTTTGGTGAAGTCCCAAAGAAAAAACCCCGGTCGTCTTTATGGGGGCCCCCTTTAGGTTTTTCCGTTGAAACAGAGCGTTTTTCCTTTTTCCCTTGAAAAAAGGGGCCCATGAGGCAATGCCCTGCTTCTTCCTTTTTTTTTCCTTACTGGTGACTTTGCGTTTTTGGCTGTTTTCGCTGGTTTTTGGGGTCGGGGACCGTTTCCCGGCGGGTTTCTTTCTTTTGGGTGGTTTTTTTCCCTTGCTATTTGGCCCAAAAATTTTTCTCACAATTTTTGGTCCCGTTCCTCGAAGCAGTGAAACAAAAGATGGTGCCCCCAAGGAAACCTCCACCGCCGGGGTTTTTAAAAATAAGTTGTGGGTTTTTGGCCAGATCCAAAATTGATCACTAACTGTCTTAAAAATGCCTTTTTTTCGTTCCAAAAAAATTCACCCGTCGTTTTGGGCCCGGGGTTACTTTTTTTCTCTAAGAAAAATTCTTGCAGCAAAGGGTGAACCATTTCCCCAAATTCCTTTGGTTAAATCCTGATTCTACCATTTCTTGTCTTTTTCTTTGGGTTCTTTTCCCGACTCAAACAAATTCTGAGTTTTTGGATCACTGTATTGGTTTTTTTTCCCAAGGTAGCTGTATCCTTTAAAGATGATGGGGGTGCAGGGTTCCTGTTTTTTTAAATACTGTATGTAAAGGGACGGTCCTCGATCTTCCCCCGTTACCCCCGAGGAACACATTTTTTATTCAACGATTCTGGGGGGGTTGTTCTTGGATGAAAGTCAAGATAAAATCCATGAGGTGTAATTTTGCATCTTGATACCCCCAACACCAAATGGGGTTTTTAAAATTTTTGTTTTTTGGGTTTCGCAAGTTTTTGGGACTAAACCTTTTTTCTCTTGTTTTTGAAATAATCCATGTAGTGTGCTTTCAAGCTGATGGTACATTAGCCTTTGGGATTTTTGGGAAACCCTTTTTTGTGTGTGTAAATGACATTTGGCTTTTCTTTTGGTGCCCCTTTCGCGTGAACCAAATTTTAAATTTTTCCCCTCCTCATTTTTCCCCCTCCTAACATATCACAAATATGACGGGGTTGGGTAAGGTAGAAATCGTTTACTATCTTTTCATAAACCCGGGGGATACCCAAAATTTAAATTTTGGTTTAGCTTCCCCTTTCCTGTAACTGTGCAAAGGAAAATTTTGCCATTTTTTTGAAAACACCAGACTTTGCGTTGGGGTACCACATGAAAAAAATCGGTTTTGTACTCAATAAGTTTTTTTAAAAATTTGATTTTTTTCCCTGAACCATTTGGGCCCTAAATTTAAAAAAGTTATTTGGGGAATTTTTGAAAAAAGTAAACAATTTTCCCCCTTTATGGCCCAAAAAAAAAAATAACAGCATTACATGACCTTTTTTAATTTAAATCCCATCATAGCAAATAAACACTTTGAACAACATCTTTCAAAAATTAAACATGACACCACATGAACATTTTTTTTTTTATACACCCACCCAAATTGGGGGCCCAATACCCCAGGGTAAAATCCCATAGCATTTAAAGCCATGCACATTTCGCCCAAACAGTTCCTCAGATTTTTTTTTAAAAAACGCCTGTTCTGTTGAATTCCAAGTACACCACACCCCCAACAAAAACACTCTACGCCATGGATTCGAATTTTGGGGTTATGTTTTTTTTCCCCGTAGTGAAGTATTTTCCCCTTTTTTGGGTTCTCATTCGTCTTGCAAGAACCCGCATAGTATCTTTTTTTTGTAGGGCTCCCAGAGGGAAACCCTCCCCCCCAACTCAAAACCCTTTTTAAGGGGTTTTAAAAACGGGATCCCTTTAAAGAAAAGTTTAAATAGGAAATTTTCCCGTTTGGGTTTGGGAAAATTTGGCCCGGGGCAACTGTTTTCCAAAAAATTTTTAAAAACTTGTTCACAAGTGATAGGTTTTTTGGGGTCAGTAAAATGGCACAAATTCTCCCGGGTGTCCCTTTTCCGGTAGTTTAAAAACGCAAAACTGAGATACAAAACGCTCAAAAAAACGGGTTTATTTTTCCACTGTATCAATGTTTAGGGGAAACAAAGAATATGTACCACACTTTAAGATCAGGTTGCGTAGCAAAGGAGTAAATGGCAAAAAATCCTTAAAACCACACTTTTATAGCTGCTTGGAAGTCACCGGGGCCCCGTACTCACTAAAGATATTTATAAACTGGTTTAAAAAAAGAGGGAAAACCTCCAATCGTCCGTAATTATTCTGTTTCCAAAAGCCTGTTCCCCAAATAAAAAATAAATCGTTGCAAAAAGCCCAGGTTTCTTAAAAGCTTTTAACGATTTCTGTAGATCTTCTGTTGCAAATTTTTACTGGTAGAGTGTTCATCGGGGAATCTCCGTATGTTTCCACCACCCTTCAGGCTATGCACACAACACAACCAACTGGTTTGACGGTTGGTAACCGGAAAGGCACGCCTTTTATTTGTCCAAAGACCACGCGTTTTTTTTATTCACTTTAGCGGAACGTCTTTGGGCTGTGGGCTCACTGAAACACTTTGGGGATTTCTATGTCTCTTGATTTGGGGTTATATTCGATGACTTTCCCTTTAATGTTTGCGATCTTGTACAAAGTCGACCAAAACATAAAAATTGACTTTCTGGGCTACAATTTTTAATCCAAAAAAAGCCTTTTTTTTCTTTGCAAAATTTTTGAAGTCGATTTTTCCTTTTTTAAACGATATAAATTTATACCCATTTGTTTTTTTTGGCCCTAATGCCACGAATTTGGGCAATGCTCCATGGGGGTCCCTTTATTTTTGTCCAAATTTCCCCCAACCCCTCTCTTCAATGGGGAAATTTTTACTGGTCAGGGTCATAGAAATTTTCCTACAACCCGTCCGTTTCAAAAAACATAACCCGATTTTCCAAATTTTTTTTTCCAAATGGGTGTAAAGTCCAACCCACATGGATTTAAAGAAGGCACTAAAACCCCTGGGTTTTTAAAATGAATTGGGGGCTTGTTGCGTCTGGTTTTATCCGAGTAATTCACCAACAAAAAAGTTGTCATGATCGGGAAAAACTCGGGAAAATGGGACAGTGACATTGGCGGTCGGAGAGTGGTCAACAACCGGGTTTTTAACCCTTTGCCCCATATCGGTTTTTTGGGTTTGGAAAAAATTGTTTTGTGCCCTTCTTTACCCCCACAAACAGTTTTAAAATGGTTTTGGGGAAACCCCTCAATTTTTCCCTTTTTTCTTTTTTACGTTTTTCCCAGCCCGATTTCCCCCTAACTGAAAATAAACTGTTTAAAGCGGTTCTCATCTTCTGTTTTTAAACCCCCCCTTTTGGTTAAACCCCTTTTTTTCTTTTTTTCAATTTTTAAAAAATTTGTTTAAAAACTGTTTATACCATCTTTTTCTTCCCCTCCCCATGCCTATGGGGGAAAAACGGGCTACCAATTTTGGGATCCTACCTCAAGGCCTTTTGGGGTATTTTCCCCATGGGCCATTTCCCGTCAACATGCGTTTTTTACAGAGGGGGATTGCAAATTTTTCCCCCTTTTTCCTCAGCAAAAGGTAAAGGCAACCGTTTTAAAGATCATTTTTCCCTTTTAAAAGTGAATAGTTAGGGCGGGGACCACCCCGGTTTTTTGTGGTGGCAATACACGACATTTGGGTGAGTCCCCCTTTTACCTTCCAATGTTTTTATATCAAACATCTCTTTACTTAAGAAGTTCGGGAAAGCCCCCCGGGGTTTTGCTTTGTACTTTTCACAATGGATACAGTGAGCAAATGTCAGCAAAATTAATTTTTTTTCCTTGGGGGTTGAACCACTTCCCTGGGATAATTGAACGGGATTGGTTTTTCCACCAAACAAAGCATCCCAGGTAAAATAGGATTTTGAAGGGAAAAAAACGGTTTCACAGAAACTCTGGGATTTTGGTTTAATCTTGCAATTTTTTTGATCAAAGTCACTTCCCACATAAAAAACTGGGTTTTTTTAAACCCTTTTTGAAAAGGGGAAAGTCTTTCAAAACCCAAAGGTTGTGGCATTTTATAACTGCTCCATATTTTAAAATGTGTAACCGTTTAACCCCTGTCTCTCCCCCTTGGGGAAAATTTTGGACATCCCTTTGTTTCCCGCACCCAAAGAAATTGTATACGGTGTTTTGTCTCTTTGGGAATCCGTCAACGTAATAGGGTCCCTTTTTTACCTTTTACCTTTCCAAATTTTAAAAAATGGCGAATGGGCTTATTCCCCAATGGGAAACAGTTTTTCTAAACCAACGAATCCCTTTGATTTAGTATCAGTTTTTGTTTGGATTACCCTCATCAAGATTTAAAGCCAAGGGTTTTTTGGGGGCATTGGAAATTTTTTTTCGGGCCCAAACTTGGGTTTCACACTTGAGCTAGAGGGGGCCCGCTTCCCGGAACGGGGTCAATTGTCACTGACCAACATTCTTTTTCCCAAACTCTCCACAAAACCCCGTCTCAAATGTCCCCCATCTGAAATTTTTTAGTACTTTTTCATTTCTAACGAAAGGGAAACACAGCCTTTTTTTGCCACTTTTGAAATTTTACCATTTCAGAAAAGCTTCTTCTTGTCCCGGTTTTTATGCTGGCGGGGGTTTTGTAAAAAAGTACGGGAATAGTCTCCCAAAGTATCTTGGTTTTTTATTCCGTTTTGGCATAAAAAAAGGAAAAAAATCCTTTTTTTCCCCTCAGTCAAACCAAACGTTTTCGGGGAAATCGGGCAAAGGCAAGGGTTAGAAAACTCAGTGATTGATAATCACTTGAAGGGGTTTCCCTCCCTTTGAATTTGGCCCTTTCCCTTCATGAACAATTCGTTTGGGGGGCTGTATCAAAAGGGGTCATAAAGTGCCCCCAAAAAAAACTGCAACCCTATCCCTTTGAGTTTGGAGCCCCCCATCCCCGTGGACCTTATGTCTCCTTTTATTTAAACAGCCATGCCAAAAAAAATTCCCCGACCCCAAAAATGTTTGTTAAAAAACCAAAAGAAAAATTTTTTTCTCCCTTTGGGTCATTTCCCCCACCCTTTACATTTCAAAAAACGGTTTTTTTTTAATGGGGAAGACACATACAGTCCCCCCCAAACACGTAGACAACACAAAAATTTTGGGATATGTTCACCCAAAATCAAATCGGGGAAATCCCAAAATCAAAGAAAGATAAAGGTACGTCGGTGACTTTATGTTCTCTTGGGTTCTTTGTACGGGGATATAAACACTGGGGTGGGCTGCATCCACAACTTTCCCTTTCAATATTGCTTTTTAGTGCCAGACAAGGGTGGTTTTTTCTTTGGGACCCACAAAACCCTTTGACCACAGGGCTTGGGAAATTTTCCCAAAAAACCCTTTTACAGATTTTTTTTGAATTTTCCCCCGGTTTTTGGCTTTGGGGCTTTATCAAAACATTTTCTTCTATGAAAAAAGTTCTAAACCCACAAGGGAAAATGGAAAAAAAATTTTTTTTTTTTGGGGATTAGTGTTTGAGGGGTAAAAAAGCAAATATCTTACACAAATGAGCTTCTCTGTTTTATAAACCCAGTTAAAATGTTCAAGAAGTAGCCTTTCATCCCAGGAAAAACCCGGATTGATGTAATGCAAAACAAAAAGTTTTCATGAAAGAAAAAAAGTGAAACACTTTTTCTTTTTCCCGTCAAGGTGGGTGATTGAAAAACAAAAACCATTTTCCCCCAAATTGTGGCCACACTTTTAAACACATGGTTCTGGATAAAGGGGGGCTTAAATCTTTTTTGTAAAACTTCTATAAAAACAAGGTATGATTTGGACTAATGCCCACACATCCCAACAATTTTTTTGGCCCTTTTTGGCCCTTTTTAAAAAATTTTTTCAGATTGGGCTCATTTAAAAATTCCAATCGCCTTTTTTCCCTTTCCCGGGTTTTTCGTCCCCTTTTTAAATTTAGTTTACATATCCCCCCACCAACCCAATTTTATCTGGCCCAAAACAAAATACTGCCGGGAACATCGGGAAAACTTTAAACCCTACTTCGTTTTTACTTTGGACATGTTTTTCAATGCAGGTGCGATCCAAACGTTTTTTTTTGGGTTTTTCCAAACCCCCTCGGGCATAATGACATTTTTCAATTTTTAACTAGGAAAAACCTCATGAATCTCAAAATTGTGGGGTTCTTTTTGAACTTTCTCCCATTTTTGTTCAACACTATCTCCCTGAAATGTGTGTTGCATTCCCGAATGGAAGTTTGGGTACCAAATCAAAGGGCCGGGGTGATTTTTGGGGAAAACCAATTTTTTATCGTTGTCATTGACCCTTCTTCTCTTATAACTGTTTTTTAACCCCTGTCATTGAAAAGTTGATTTTTAAATTTTAAAAAAGGGTTTTTTTTAACTTTCAAATGAAACAACGGGACCCGTTTTCCCATCTTTTTTAAAATTTCCCTTGGGGAAAAAAATTTTTTTCTGGGACCGTGGCTGTATGGAAAAAATAATTTCCCCTATATCACTCTTGGTCTTTTTTTTCAGGTGGCTCATCAACCCCTGCTTTCTTTTACTCACTAACACCCCTTTGATTTTTAAGTAATGAGCAAAAACTTTTTTTTTACATCTAAGCTCCGCCCCCCCTGAAACCCCACCTATAAAGGCGGTGTGACCCGTCCACTTCATCAAACCCCATAAACCAATTTAGACTGTCTGTTCAAATTACCTGCAATACATTTTATTCTGGGTTAAAGGGCAAAAACAACTATCATGGACAACGATCAGAAATAAAAAAAACAGAAAGACAAGTGACATGCAAACCGCGTCCCGGAAAAGGGGGGATTATGCACCCGGGATGTACGAAAAAGCTTTAACACCACAAAAATACGGGGTGCTACCGTTTTCCCTGAACCGGGCATTTTGTTTCTAATTGGGCCCAAAAAAAACCCGCAGTTGGAAAACGTCCCCGAAAAAAGGGCCCCTTTTTCATCCCCCTTGTCCTAAGAAAGGAATGAAAAAGTACTGTAAACCCACAGTAAAAAGCACAGGCGGACAGTTTAAATGCCCGAAAATGGAAAGTAGGTTTAGAAAAGTGCCACAGACGGGCAGGTGATGTTGAGTTACTAAGGCGCCCCTGAGTTGGAGAAACCACCGTAAAACCCAAGAAAAAGCAAGAGAAGCGTCCCAAAACATGCATCGGGGTTCCCCGAGGGTCCCCCCATCAACAAGCAGACAGAGTGAAACCCCAAAACCCCCTAAAACGAAAAATTTACATTTGAAAACAAATAGACTTGAAAAACAAAGTTTTTAGGGTTTAAATTTTTGCCCGTATACGCAAAGTTTTAAAATTTATTGTTTTTCTGTTGAAAACCCGTTGGTTTTTTTAAAAAACAAAAAAAACATATGACAATTTTTTTTTAGTTATCCTTTCTACATCATTGAAAAGGGCCGAAAAGGGCCGTTTTTTTAATTTAGAAGGGTCTACACCCACTCAAATACAAATACCCCAGTAATGCCGCTGGCTTCTGGATAGCCAGGAAAACCCTGACCCAAAACCGGGTAAAAATTGCAAAGGGGGGAAACTCGGGTCCCAAATTGCCCCCCCTTCCTTTAAAACCCCCCCTTTCCTTTACTTCTCTTTCTTCCCCTTTTTGTAAAACCCCTTCCTTGCACGTCGGGAAAAAATTTCTAAGGAACTTCATGGTGAAGAATGAAATACATACACAGCAAAATTAACCCCAATTTTTTAGTCCCAAAAAAAAGTGGTTAATAGGGCAAACCACCCCAAAGCAAGGCCGAAGACCAAAGCTATCTAACCAGGTCAAGGCGAACGAAAATTTTTTTTTTATTTTGGTTTAAAAAATAACCTTCTCAATTTGGGGTGCGCCAACCCCAAGAAAGTAGGTCCAATTTCCGGGATAAAAACCCCTCACATACTCAAAAAAAAAAAACATTAATTTAAACAAGAGACCCCTAACCGCGTTTCCACCCCAGCCTTTCTAAAAATTTTTTCCAAAGACCAAACCCCCTAAGAGGGGGCCAAAAGGCGACCCCCAAAAACAAAAACCCCATCAAGTTTGAGGGTTTTTGCCAAAATCTCACCTTTTAAAAAGGGGGGATCTCCCTAATTTTCCGTAACCCTTTAAATGACCAAAACAAAAACCCCACTACAAGGGGTTGGATACAAACCTTAACTTATAGGTGAAAAGATTTTAACCCCTTTTTTCCCCTTTTTTCATCTTTCCCTTTCAGGATGGATGAAAAGATTTTGTCCCGGGAAAAGGAAACGTACAAAGTGGGGGTAAGGACCACAAAGTTATTGGGAAAAGATAGCCCTGGGGGTAAAAGGACCCCCCAATTAAAAAAAGGAAAAAAAAACGGGGGCCCCTTTTTTGGGGCCCAAACCCCAAAAGTCCGAAAGGGCATTTTTCAATTGGGCCCCAAACCCCCCCTTTTTAAAATACAAAACGTTAAGAATGGCCACCTTTTAAAAAAATAAAACATGACTTTAAAATGACCCTTTTTGCGTCATTCGAATGTTTGGTTGCATACTCCCACCGACCCTTTAAATCAAACCAAATTGATCTAACAGGTAGGGGCAAAGGGTTTTTTTTCTCACCTGACCAAAAGGGCCCAAAGGGGACTTTTGTGAAAGGGCTTCCCTCCGTCGTCCGCCGTCCCCTCGTCCGTCCGTCTTCCCCTTCCCTTTCCCTCTTTTCCCCAACCCTTTGCTTCAAAAAAAACATCTCCTTCTAAAATACTCCCCCTGGATTTTTTAAAAAAAACTTCCCCTGGAAAGTTCATTATTTGGGGGGGCCCTTTTCCAAAGTTGGGTTTAAAAATTTTTTTATTGGGCAAAAAACTAAGGGCCCCAGGAGCAAAAATTGATTTTAAAAATAAATTATAAAAAACTTTCCCTTTTCCAAACCCCAAGGCCTAGCCCTTTTTTATTTTTGGGATGTAGCTGAAACTTATGACTCCCCTAAACCCAAATTTTTTCCCAAAATTTTGGCCCTGGGGGCAAAATTTTACCCCGGGCCCCCGGGGCCAAATTTGATTTAACCTTTGGCCCAAAATAGGAAAAACTTGAAAAAATCTTCTTCCCGAAACCACCAGGGCCCAGCCTTTTTAATTTTTTGGGAAGTTTGCATTTATCTTAGAAAACCCCTACCAAAAATTGTTCAAATTAAAAAAACCCCGGGGTCAAAATTTGGGCCCCCCCCCAGGGGTTTACGTGATTTAACATAGGCCCAAAATGGAAAAACCTTTAAAAATCTTTTTTTCAAAACCACAAGAAACCCGGGGCTTAGATATTTGGTGTGCAAAAATTTAAAAACTTTGTAATCACTACGAAGTTTGTTCAAATCATTGGGCCCCATGGTTTAAAATTGGGCCCGCCCCAGGGGGCACCCCCGATTTTAAAAATAGGCCCAATATAGGAAATACTTTTTAAAAAAACTTCTTTTCCCAAAAAAACAAAAGGGCCCGGGGTTTTTGATTTTGGAATGTAATGATCTTTTGGGCTCTCTAAACCCAAAATTGTTTTTAAATTATGAACCTGGGGGCAAAACTGGGCCCCAAACCCCGGGGCACTGATTTAAAAATAGGGTAATATAGGAAAAAAAATTGAAAAAAACCTTCTCAAAAACCACAAGGCCTAGGGTTTTTGATATTTGGGGGTTTCAAACATTTGGTTTTAGTAAACACACCAAGTTTTTCAAAAACATGGGCCCTTGGGGGAAAATTTGGGCCCCGCCCCCCCGGGGCCCCCCTGATTTTAAAATAGCTAAAATTTGGGAAAAAAGAAAAAATCATCTTTTCAGAAACCCCAATTTCCCAGCCTTTTTTTTTTTTTGGTATGTAGCATTATCTTATGACACTCAACCCCCGATTTGTAAAAATTAAGACCCTGGGGTCAAAATTGGCCCCGCCCCAAAGGGGGTCACTTTAATTTTAAAATAGGTTTTAAAAAAAAAAGAAAAAAAAAAAAAAAAAAAAAAACCCCCCCCCCCCCCCTTGGGGAAAACCCCCCCCCCCCCCCCCCCCCCCCCCTCCCCCTCCCCCCCCCCCCCCCCCCCCCGGAAAAAAAACCAAAATTCCCCCCCCCCCAAAAAGGCCCCCTAAAAAAAAAAAAAAAGGTTTTTAAAAAAAAAGAAAATATTTGGTTTTGTAAGCAATTGTCTTTTGGATCTTACCAAGTTTTGGGTTTCAAAACTTATGGGCCCGGGGGCAAAATTGGCCCCCCCCCGGGGGCACTTGAATTTTAAAAAATTTCTAATAAAGGAAAAACGAAAAATCTTCTTCCAAAACCACAAGGCCCGGGTTTTAGAATTTGGTGTGCCACTGTCCAGTAAACACAAAACCCAAAATTTTGTTTCAAATCATGGCCCCGGGGGTCAAATTTGGCCCTGCCCCAGGGGGCACTTGGGTTTAAAAAAAAGCTAATAAAGGAAATACTTTAAAAAATCCCCCCTTTTTCTCAGAAACCCCAAGGCCTGGAGTTTTAGATATTTGGAAAAGTTGCATATCTTATGACTCTCTACCAAAATTTTTCAAATTATGACCCTGGGGTCAAAATTGGCCCCACCCCAGGGTCCCCTTGATTTAACATAGCTATAGGAAAAAAAATTTGAAAATCTTCTTCCAGAAACCACAAGGCCTAGGGTTTAGATATTTGGGTGCAGCATTGTCTAGTAGATCACTACCAAGTTTGTTAAAAATCATGCCCCTTGGGTCAATTTGGGCCCCGCCCCAGGGTCACCTGATTTTACCAATAGGCAATATAGAAATAACTTGAAAATTCTTTTTTTTGGGAAACTAGAAAACACATGGCCTGGCATTTAGATATTTGGTAAAATTTTGGGCCCCTCCCCGGGGAACACTTATTTTAACATAGACTTATTTTGGAAAAAAATCAAAGAAAAATTTCTTCTCAAAAACCACAAGGTCTGGAGTTAGATATTTGGTATTAAAAAGGGCAATAGACCTCTACCCAGTTTGTTCAAATCATGACCCTGGGTCAAAATTGGCTCTGCCCAGGGTCACTTGATTTTCCCATAGCCTAATGATATCAGGTGAGCGATCTAGGGCCATCATGGCCCTCTTGTATACTATAACAAGTGAAACTCATTTTGTCTACTAAATCCTTAATGTCAATTCAGAGACAAAATGGAAAAGATAATTTAAACCTACAAAACATGTACATGTCAGCTCATATCATATCATAAAAAAGCTTTACATTATAATTATGAAACATTATCATTAATGTAGAAATTCATACATAAATTAAAGATAATATAAAAACTATGTAAATATAACAATCAATACAAATAAATTAATGTTATGAGAAATGAAGTGACAGTGTATGCATTTGTTTTGTGTAGATTTATTTAAATGTGAGTCATGTCATGATACAGTTATATTTCATCGTTCCTTATACTAAATAATGGCAGCATTAGAACAATACGATTGGAAATAAACTCAAACTCTTCTTTTTTCTGGTTAAATGGTAGCCCTGTGGTCCTTTTTGTCTGTAGTGTTTTTCATTTAAAACTCAACCAAATTTTAAGAAAAGGGTGAAACTATAATATTTCCAAATTTTGTCCAAAAGACAAAACCCAAAACACCTTTTTTTTGGGACCAACTTTTGGGGGATAAGTAAAAAGGGAGGCCTAAATTGAAAAATCACCACTTTTTTTTTTATTTTCCAATCTTTATACGAAATTTAAAGTCAAAAATTTTTCGCATAAAAATTTAAACATTTTTAAAAATGAAAATAATATTTTTAAAAAACTTTATACCCCAAAAAAAATTCCCCGTTTTTTGTTGAAAAATAACCCATACTTTTTAGCTCACCCCGGCAAGCTAGGGGGAGCTTTTTGGGGGAAATTGATTGTCCGTCGGCCCCTCGTCCGTCGTCCGTCAACAATTTGATGTTTTCCAAAACTAAGGCCACAAATTTTATTTCCCAAACTTCCCCAAACTTGGTCAAATGTTTTTCTTGATGATATCTTTTAACCCTTTCGAAAAATGGGTCAGGGTTGGGTAAAAAATTAAGGGAGTAGGGCAAATCTTAGAAAAAAACTTGTCGCCGTCAAAAATTTTGATGTTTCACACTAGAGGCCCAAAAATTTTGATCCAATTTTTTCCTCAAAAATTTGGGCCCAAAAGTTTGTCTTGAAGATATCTTTAACCCTTTTTGAAAATGGGTCAGTTTGGATCAAAAAGTAGGTCAGTAGGTCAAATCTTAGAAAAAAACTTGTTTACACACTAGAGGGCCCCCAATTTTTATCCAATCCCTCAAAATTGGTTTAGAAAAGTTTTTTCTTGAAAATAAACCTTTTTAACCCTTTCGAAAATGGTCAGTTTTGGGTCAAAAAAAGGTCATTTGGGCAAATCTTTGAAAAAATCTTGTTTTCAAAACTAGAGGGCCCAATTTTGATCCCCAAACTTCCCCCAAACTTGGTCAGAAGTTTGCTTGGGTGATATCTTGGGAAACCCCTTTTGAAAATGGGGCAGGTTATCAAAAAATAGGTCAGTAGTCAAACTTTTGAAAAAACTTGTTTTTCAACTAGAGGCCACAATTTTTACCAATCTTCCTCAAACTTGGTCAAATGTTTGTCTTGATGATATCTTGAACCCTTTCGAAAATGGGTCCGGTTGGATCAAAAAGTAGGTCAGTGGGTCAAATCTTAAAAAAAATTTTGTTTACACACTAGAGGCCACAATTTTGATCCAATCTTCCTCAAACTTGGTCAGAATGTTTGTCTTGATGATATCTTGAACCCTTTCGAAAATGGGTCAGGTTGGATCAAAAAGTAGGTCAGTAGGTCAAATTCTTAGAAAATCTGTTTACACACTAGAGGCTACAATTTTAATCCAATCTTCCTCAAACTTGGTCAGAATGTTTGTCTTGAATGATATCTTGAACCCTTTCGAAAATGGGCGGGGGCCGGACCGAAAAGTAGGTCAATAGGTCAAATCTTAGAAAATCTTGTTTAACACCAAAAGGGCCCACAGTTTTGATGCAATTTTTCCTCAAACTTGGTCAGATTGTTTGTCATGATAAATATCTCGAACCTTTTAAAAAATGGGTGGGGCGGATAAAATGTAGGTCAGTAGGTCAAATCTTAGAAAATATTGTTTATACTCTGAGGCAATCTGTTTTGTACAGGCAATGAATGATACTTTTCTCAGGTGAGCGATCTAGGGCCATCTTGGCCCTCTTGTTTATTACATACGGTACCATAAATCTGTTTTCGTATATAGTACCATTCGGTTCTATAGTATAGATTCGGTACCATAAGTACAAAAAAAAAATTATGGTACCACGGTACCATAAAAAAAAAAAAATTATGGTACCACGGTACCACAGTGCCACCCTTCACTACTAACGAAGAGCTTACAAACATACACTGTAGTGCCAAATATATTTGCTCCTATGCCTTCATCATTTTTGTGCAAAGCAAAACTCTTTTCACATATATAAAAAAGGTTTAGAAATACCTTGACAAAAGTTATACAGAACGTTGGACAGACCTGGGATTGAATCCGGGTTACTTTGGTGAAAAACAAGTGCGTTTACCACTATGCTATCCGGACCCCCCTTTTTTACACGTTTAGAGTTGCAGCTTGAATGCTGCGTCGGGACCCACGTTCGCACAAAATGCTTTGCTTCTTAATCGACAGCGGGTTATTTGATTGGCAAAGGTTCGTACTAATGAATTTATTTATTAGGCATTTCACAGGATCCGTGATGGAGACAGTGCGAATCATTTTACCAATGGAACGGCCCGTTGTAAAACAATGTATAGTTGTACGGACTTGAAAGCCTTCAAAATATCACGAGTGGTTTTATTGGTCAGCATGTTGCTGATTGCTATTCATGAATACGAGGTTTTGTCATTTGAAAATCCCACGGTATATACGGTGGTGATAACGTAATACAGTCGAACCCCGGTTACTCCACCACCTCTCATTCAAATACCCGGCGTCATTCGAAATACTTCTTTTGGTCCGATCACTCTCCTTCTTATTTCTATAAAAAAAATATCTGGGTCATTCAAAATTTGTACCATTCGAATACCTGGCCTCACCCGAAAAGATTTTTGGGCCCGTGCCAATCATTTCGTATGATTTTCGTACCCCCTATCCGAAGTCGCTGACGAGCTTTAATTAAACCCGGGAACATTTTGAAAACAAACAAAGGGAAAAGGGGCGAATGTCAATTAATTGCCGAAATGAGTGGAGACGGCGCTTACAGTTTGCAAAAGTTGTTAAATGATTGGATGTTTGTCCGCAGATCAATCATAAAGGTAATGATTAATGATTTAGATACCGGTGCAGTATTTCGGATACGCTGGAAAAAGATTTACACAAGTGTAACAAGCAGACCATGATTAAAATCGTTTTTTTAAATGAACATTTCGAGACGACGTTAATATCACGTGTAATACATGTAGCTCCTGATGAATGATTATGTATGTAATTTATGTATGCATTGGTTATGTAACATTTATGCAGAAAAAGATTAATTTTGTCAATAAATATCATTTATTTTATTGCTGGGTTTTTAAGACGACGTTGATAGTGCATACATGTATCACCTGTGATTTAGTCAGACCTGAAAAAAAAGTACATGTATGTATCTTGGTTATTGACGTATCATTTATGCATAAAAAAATGGAAGTTCTTAAATAAAAGTTAATTAATATATATTCGTTTTTCATTTACGCTCCTTAATCCCTAAACCATATTTTAATAAGAGTAACATTAATATATTACGTTCACTGCATGAAAATGTGGGTGGGATGGGTTTTTGTTCCAATGGTCGACGTGGTTTGGGTTATTCGAAACCATGCCTACTCGAAATAAAACGCCAATCCCCAGGATTTCGAATAACCGGGATCGACGTATATACCCGGGGCTCCCTAGCAAAAAAA
>CM037785.1:61975912-62025912 GCA_021229015.1 Solen grandis
CCCTGTCTTAATAATGTGGACAAGTACCAGAGATGATATGGTAGAAAGAAATTGGGTTCCAAATCATTTCGTTGTACTTCTGCCTGTGGAAGTATATGTAGACGAAACTAACAATAAAGTGGGGGACCAGGAATGTAAAACTGATGTGAAATTTGAGAATGTGAGCTTTGAGGAACCTACAAGCACTGGAATAGAGAAGAGTAACAGTGAGGGGGCTGAGCTTAGTAATAGTCAGGGATCCGAGAAAAGTAAGAGTGTGGGGACAAGGGGCAAAAGAGAAAAGGAAGAGTCAGAGACCCAAGGCGAATAATAGTGAGTGGGTAAAGAAGACGAAGAGTCAAGGGATTGAGACGAGGGAAGAAGCAAGAGGGGAAAGGGAGGGGAGAGTCAGGAAGAAGAGGAGAGTAAGATTCAGGGGACTGAGGTGAATATGAGTCAGGGGGCCAAGGAGACCAAGAGTCAGGGGTCCAGGAGACTAGTATGAGCATACCAGAACCAGCACTCTGTGTTGGAAAGTATGTAGTTGTAAGATACAAGAATAGACTTTATCCAGGATTAGTGTTGGACTCTGGTGTTGATGATCTATTTGTACAGTGTATGCACCAGGTTGGTAGAAAGAAGAACAACTGCTTTTTTTGGCAAAAATAATTGCATGACAGGTGCTGGTTTGACTACAGTAACATATTATCCTTGATACCAGAGCCAGTTAAGATTCAGTCATCATCTTCTCATTATACAGTGAATGAAAGCCTCTGGCGATCCTTGTCTAGATTTCAAACTTCATAATTCCTGATGACAATTTCCATTTTAATTGATACATGAATCCATCCTCTACTGTAGGTGATCTAGTAAATACTGTGTGCCTACATATAGAGTGAACCCTCGTTTTACCAGCTTTGGTTAAACTGGCTACCCCGTGAAATATATTTAAACATATTAACACATACAAAATGTCTTATAAGCTCTGACGTGACTTTTAAATAAGCATCTAAAACAGTTACTTAAGACAGGTAAGCGCTAAATACAGATACATAAGAATGCCATTGAAGTGCAGAAAACTCACAAGGACCTCTCTGTACTTCTTGTGTCCTGCATTAACAGTCTATTATTAATGCTTTTTCGAAATCAGCCATATGAATCCTTTTATATTTTACTATATTATTATACAATAGTTCATAACAAACACTGTCAGTGTAACAAGGGTTCACTGGGTATGTATAAGCCCACTGGAAGCTTGCATATGGATGCTAACACAGTTTTGTTAAACACTTGGATGTTAAGAATTTTAAGATGTTTGTCTTTCAGCTATTTTAATTTACCTATTTGAACAAAAAGGTGCAGATGTTAACCAATTTTATGCCGGATACCAATATAGCAATACTTTTATAAAATTGCAAACAATTTCCCTCATATGTGGGACCTAATATTACTTTCAGCCAGTTTGTCTTTTATTGGAAAAAAAATGTCATTTTTCAAAATGATGCTGACAAAATCAAGGCAGCTATTTTGTAATCTAGCATACAATGTGTTGAAATATTTTAATGCTTTATGAAAAATGAAGCTAGAGCCGGATTACAGAAAGAAAATGTTGCATAATGTTTAACATTGGTACCCTGTTTCCCAGCAATTGCATATCCGGGACCCAACTGCCAAAGTTAAACCTTGAATAACATTTTCCATTGTGCAACCAAGTTAAAGAGTTTGGATTAACTTGTTGATGCACTCACTCTACCCACTAGTTAGAATCATTAAATCATGTCATTTGTACAATTTTCATCATTTTGTTTTTTAAAGTTCTGCTAAGAGTTAAGAGAGACTGCAATAACTGTTAAACTTTGATTGTGGTCATGGTTTAATATGTCACTTCCGTAACATTTGGTATTTCCTGTAACAATTTTGTCAGATACTGAAGTGTTGAAGAACCTTTCATGATATGAAACCAATTATTCTAATTAAGATGTAATCTTTAAATGCAACATATGCAATTGTTGACTTCACAACACCAAATGAACACCAAAACATAACTTTCCTAATCAGTTTGTTGTGTCTCTAACATTTTATGTCACTCATGTAACGAGCAAATCCTTCCTGTAACGATCACTATATTACAAAATAAAATTACAGAGTAAGCACCTTCCAAAACAAAAAATGTGGAAGTTTGACACCTTGCCATTGTCCTAGGCACCACATAACATGAGAATGATATATTTGCTGGTAAATATGTAATAGCTGAATATTTTACCTGTCAAAAAGCCTAAAATATTCATTCAAGGTTGTAGAAATACATATAATTTACATTTTATGTCTTTTTCTTTATTTCTTGCATATTATCAGCAAATAATCATTACTTTAATATGCCTAAAAAGTATAAGTAATATTTCTTAGATAGTAAGAGAATTAAGCTGGATATAGAAATTGTTACAGGAAGGACTCAACCAGCGACACATTGCATTTGGAGCTATTTTTTGTTTAAACTGTTGCTTATTTAGGTGGCATATTCAAGTTCCACACTCTGTTTGGTTCCTAATGTTCATATAGTTAATAAAAGTTTGAATTGATAACAGTCATTTTTTTACTTTTACCAAAGTCAGATTTAGACGAAAATTGATATTGACTCATATATCAAATTTGCGTATATATCCGACTGAATAAATGTCATCTGTCTAATGTAACATATTTCATATTCGTTTGGTCATTTGTTTTAAGTTTACACAGAAAAGTATATGTCGCATAAGTTTTGAAAACTTCACAAATATTTTTGTTAAACTCTTTCCAGAAATAGAGTTCACATAGAGCAACCTTAATTACAGATGTACGGGTGACTCTATTTGAATGAATAGCAATAATAATTATGTTCTTCTAAGTAATGTACAAATCAATATCGAAATCGGGAAGTCGTGGGTTCGATCGGCCTCGACATACAAAAATTGTAAAAAATGGTACTGGTATAGCTCCCTTGCTTGGCGCTCAGCATATAAGGGTAGTTCCAGGACTGGTTGGCCTGGTTGGCCCGGTATCAGGATAATGTGACTAGGTGTGGTATCATGCCACATGTCTACGGCGTGATACTACAGTGTGGTAGCACTGCATCTGTCTCAAGTAGACATCGTCTCCAAATGTCTGAAATACTGTTGGTGGGACGTTTAACCCAATAAACAAACACATAAACAAATCAATACCTTATTGTCTGACACTCGCATAAGATTTCTGAAAAAAAAAATATTAAAACTTAGGTGCTTGTTGATAGCAGACATTCTGAAGCTTATGATTTGATGACGTAACGACATTTGACATCAAATACGGTGAAACATTTGCAATACTTATTTGCTACCATATCAGATCTGATTTTCTCTAAAATGAAAAGAAAATACTCAGTTCTGAAAGTCATGTTTAAGATATGGCCCTTACCTTCAAAGGTGCTTACGTTTGAGCCTGAAATTCAACAAAGTTTCGAAGACTTTTGGTCTGAATTTATCTGACTTTATTGGAGGTTTGAGTTTATCATTCGATGTTGATCCTGAGATGGTACTTTAATATTTGTCCATAACTTTGAGTCTAATCTATTTAAAACTATTTTTTTATGGTGTTCTATTTAAATGACAAGGAATAGGAACGTTATCTTACCTCATTTCATTGTGTTGATTAAAGTATGTGACTTTGAGCCCTGGCTTCTATTTAAATGTATGTCGAAAAACAAGAACCTTGTCATTTTGTATGGAGTTTCAGCAGAAAATGTAAATTTTAGTCAGAGTTTGATGTTGAGTATTTTTCGAGAAAAGGAGAACTAAACTGCGCCCTGGTAGTGCTTGATGTAATCAGTATTTTATTATTGAAAATGGTATTCCACATGCCAACACACTTCTATCTTAATATCAAGTATTCCTTAAGCATGTCAAGCACAGGGTCACATTTTGCATTGCCCATCTTAAAATTGGCATAAATTTTGAAACATGCCCAGATGCCCGAGTTGTAGGGCTTTCACCACTTACCGCGAGGTCATTGGTTTGAGATCCCGGTCACGACATAATTGTGTCTTTAAAATGGTACTGGTTTGTATCCTGGCCGTTGTATTTATCATACGTTATAAGTCCCGGTATAACAGTCAGGTTTTTCCCCAGTCAGTTTCTTCCCCGGGGAAAAAACTGACTGGTCAGGTTTTTCCCCGGGGAAGAAACTGACTGGTCAGGTTTTTCCCCGGGGAAGAAACTGACTAGTCAAGTTTTTCCCCGGGGAAGAAACTGACTGGTCAGGTTTTTCCCCGGGGAAGAAACTGACTAGTCAAGTTTTTCCCCGGGGAAGAAACTGACTAGTCCGGTTTTTCCCCACCCTGGCCTTTTTCCCCCCTGTCATTTAGATTGTATTGACGGTGGGAAATTCTTGACCAGTCAGTTTTTTCCCCCTCTATCCAATATATTGTGCTTGATGGTGGGGAAATTCTGGCCTAGTCAGTTTTTCCCCCCTATCATTTAGATTGTATTGATGGTGGGGAAAGTCTTGACCAGTCAGTTCCCCCCCCCCCCCCCCCCCTATCCAATATATTGTGCGTGATGGTGGGGAAATTCTGGCCTAGTCAGTTTTTCCCCCTTGTCATTTAGATTGTATTGATGGTGGGGAAATTCTTGACCAGTCAGTTTTTTTTCCCCTGTCATGTAGATTGAGCATGAGGTAAGGAAAATTCTTGACCAGTCAGTTTTTCCCCCCTATCCAATAAATTGTGCGGGATGGTGGAGAAAGTCTTGACCAGTCAGTTTCCCCCCCCCCCCCTATCCAATATATTGTGCATGATGGTGGGGAAACTCTGGCTTATTCAGTTTCCCCCCCCCCCCATTCTATATATTGTGCTTGATGGTGGGGAAACTCTGGCCTAGTCAGTTTTTCCCCCTATCCTATATATTGTGCTTGATAGTGGGGAAATTCTGGCCTAGTCAGTTTTTCCCCCCTATCATTTAGATTGTTCTTATTGGTGGGGAAAGTCTTGACCAGTCAGTTTTTTTCCCCCTGTCATGTAGCTTGAGCATGAAGTCAGGAAAATTCTGGACCAGTCAGTTTTTTCCCTCCTATCCAATTACATTACCCCGACTAGGCCAGAATATCCACACCATCACGCACAAAATATATTGGATAGGGGGGAAAACTGACTGGTCTAGAATTTTCCTGATTTCATGCTCAATCTACATGACAGGGGGAAAAAAACTGACTGGTCAAGACTTTTCCCACCATCAAGAACAATCTAAATGATAGGGGGAAAAAAACTGACTAGGCCAGAATTTCCCCACCATCAAGCACAATATATAGGATAGGGGTGAAAAACTGACTGGTCCAGAATTTTCCTGATTTCATGCTCAATCTACATGACAGGGGGAAAAAACTGACTGGTCAAGACTTTTCCCACCATCAAGAACAATCTAAATGATAGGGGGAAAAAAACTGACTAGGCCAGAATTTCCCCACCATCAAGCACAATATATAGGATAGGGGTGAAAAACTGACTGGTCCAGAATTTTTCTGATTTCATGCTCAATCTACATGACAGGGGGAAAAAACTGACTGGTCAAGACTTTTCCCACCATCAAGAACAATCTAAATGACAGGGGGGAAAAAACTGACTAGGCCAGAATTTCCCCACCATCAAGCACAATATATAGGATAGGGGTGAAAAACTGACTGGTCCAGAATTTTCCTGATTCATGCTCAATCTACATGACAGGGGGGAAAAATGACTGGTCAAGACTTTCCCACCATCAAGAAAAAAATGAAGGGGGGAAAAACTGACTAGGCGAATTTCCCCACCATCAAGCACAATATTTAGGATAGAGGGGAAAAACTGACTGGTCCCCAACATCACGAACAATATAAAGGATATGGGGGAAAAAACTGACTAGGCCAGAATTTCCCCACCATCAATATAGCTAAAAGGGGGGGGACGGCCAGAAATCCCCACCTCAGAAACCTTAAAAAAAAAAAATCCAGAATTGCCCCACCATCAATACAACGTAAATGACAGGGGGGGGGGGGAGACTAGGCCAGAATTTCCCCAACATCATGCACAATATATTGGATAGGGGGGGAAAACTGACTGGTCAAGACTTTCCCCACTATCAAGATCAATCTAAATGACAGGGGGAAAAAACTGACTGGTCCAGATTTCCCCACCATCAATACAATCTAAATGATAGGGGGGGGGGGGAAACTGACTGGTCCAGAATTTCCCCACCATCAATACAATGTAAATGACAGGGGGGTGGGGACTGACTAGGCCAGAATATATTGGATAGGGGGGAAAACTGACTGGTCAAGACTTTCCCCACTATCAAGATCAATCTAAATGACAGGGGGGGGGGGAAACTGACTGGTCCAGATTTCCCCACCATCAATACAATCTAAATGATAGGGGGGGGGGAAACTGACTGGTCCAGAATTTCCCCACCATCACATGCAATATATAAGACAGGGGGAAAAAACTGACTAGTCCAGAATTTCCCCACCTCAGAAACCTTCAAAAAAAATAAAAAAAGAGGGGGGAAAAACTGCCTGGGTGGGGAAAAAACTGACTAGTCAGTTTCTTCCCCGGGGGAAAATCTGACTAGTCAGGTTTTTCCCCGGGGAAAAAACTGACTGGGGGGAAAATCTGGGCTGTTACACCGGTACTTGTTAGCTTGGTGTCCAGATAACACGCATGGGTATGTCATCATGCCTCCTGTCTTTTATATCGCAATGATGCAGCATTTAACTTTTGTGATGTAGAAAAAGTCCCCAAAATGACTGTACGATTGTTATTGTTTCATGTAACTATGGCGAAGTAATAGACATGCCAATATTGTAAATAAGCCAGGAACCTTAGTGAAATAAAAACACACGAACTTCAAAAAGAGAAATATTTTTTACCACCATCGATAAAATTTTCCACTGTTATAAAAAGAAACAGATGACATGATGGTCCTTGAAAATTCTAGAGCAAGATTTACATGGTCACTTTGTTGTTACCAATATATATAATTTTGAAAAACGGTTTGTATTTACAAGCATACACTGTATAATGGGTTTATACAATAAGATAAAGAATATCATGTAGAATACAACATTGCAAAATTGCCAAATATATTTCATCCATACTATTAGTACAATGTAAATATACACCAGAGATGCACTTTTATATTTTGAACATTATGATTATATTTTCCCGCAAAAGTTATTCCCTCGACATTATTGCAAAGTTTGTGAAAAGATGAGAATTGTTACCACGATGTTGAATATTAAAGGTGCTTAAAAAAAATAGATGCAAAGGTTTTATATCTGAGATTTTACTTTTGGTGTAGGCGATACAGCAATTCATCAAAACATATCTTAAAGATAAATCGGTACAAACTTAAGGATATTTGAAAACCTATTCAATCAGGGCAATACGATTTCGTCTGCTGTAAAATTATTCAATTTTATGCAATCAATTTATTCTTCCCGGGTCAGCTTGAACGCATAGCCTGTCAAGAAGTGTAATAAAATGTTTCATAAACGTCGTCACTTTACAACGGATCCACAGAGGGGACATTGTCTTTTTCTTTTTTATTCTTTTTAATTATCTCGTGGCCACGAGATAATCTTCTTACGATTTGATTGGTCAGTTCAGTCGTGGTCACGAAATAGCTAACTCGTGGCCACGAGTATTTGTGTGTGTGTGTGTGTGTGTGTGTGTGTGTTTCTTAATTATATCTCGTGGCCACGAGTTTATAATCGTTTGCACCACACTCTATTTACAAAAAGTACATTTCGTTACGTAAGCCCACGATCACGACAAAAGCTACGCACTAGTCGATGGCAGCACGAACATACGAACATTTTCCCTACGTCTGTGCTACGTGCAAAATCCTGCTTCACATTTCTCACCGACCAATCTACGCGGGTCCAACGTCTTCGATACGCTGCAACCGCTGCCACCGCTGCTTCCACGTGCTGAACACGATCCTGATACGCTGTCACTACTGCTTCCACGTGATGAACACGATCCTGATACGCTGTCACTACTGCTTCCACGTGCTGAACACGATCCTGATACGCTGTCACTACTATCATTAACCACCACTATCTCACTACGTAAATTTTTCATAAAAATAATCATGCGTTACCACGCAATACCACGTCATATCACGCCCAATACCGACTTCTATGCGTTCATGATACGCTCCCGAAGACCTCGCAACGACCTTCAACGTTTTAAACCGTATTTTCAGATCGTAGTGCGACTTTCGTCTGGAGTGAATGGGGTTTAAATATGGCAATTAGTATGAATATTTTATACGGAAGGTCGCCGCGGACCTGGAGATAATCTCGAGTAGATTGTCCTATTTCTGAGGTCAAACAAAAAGGGGACTGCCTGGTGACTTGCAGCCACAACCTGACGGTATTGGATATCCGGAGGTGTCATTTCCGGCGTTTACCGGCGCTACTTAAGTGCATATTTTCAGAAGAAAGATTGTACGGCCCCGCCGATCCAAGCAAAAGCCATCCGGAAACGGTGCCTGACCGACGTGATTTTGAACTCCCTTTTGTTGAGAAATACTTTTAAGTAGTACTCACACTTTGATAGGCGCCATCTGCAGAGCAAAAGTTTCAGCTGCCTCCGCCCGATTGCCTGGCGGGCGCCGTTTGAATTAGCCTGATTTTGGGTAAAACATAATTTCCGGTGGCAGTTCCTAATTTGTGCCCATACTATGAGCCAGATAATCGCCGTTGAAGTAAATGGTTTTGAAGAAATTTTTGATCATAGAAAATGCATTTTTTTTTCAATTTAAGTGTCTATAGCAAAACTGCGCAAAACTCAAATAGACGCTTCAACAACATCGCACGAAAATATGTAATTCAATAAAAGTTGCATATGAATTGCACGTATTTCGTATTTAATTAATGATACAATACTTCCAATTTGTTCCTTTTTATGAACCGGTGTTCCAAAACTACAGAGTATTCCCTGCCTGAATGTAATTATAACGTCAGGTTTCCTCATGCAATCTTTCGCAAATCTGGGAACGCTCAATGAAAATCAAAACTAATTTAACGTTGATTTATATCATTAACTTCAATATCAAACCCCTGAATTTGAAACTAATAAAAGCGAATATAATCTCATTTATTTCGCTTTGACATTCCAATATGCTGTTAATGTAATATTTTATTATCTCTGTGATACAATATAAAATGTTTGCCGAGATTTATGGTCTTGTATAACTTGATACAAAATACTTTTTTTTTCTGTTGAATACATCCTTTGATTTAAAATATGTATGTAAACTTGCCTGTTACACAGGTGTAACAAATATAATGAACGTTGTGAATTGCCTTGCAAGATTACAACTGATCATGCAGTGTTTTCCCCCGGCTTCAGTTTATTGGAACCATCTCTTGATGATAACTGCAAATGCATGTCCATTAATTATTGCACAAAATGAAAATTGCCATTACAATAAAACAGGTTATTAATGCTGACAGACGATACGAATGCAGTTTAATGCACGCATGCTTTCAATGATTCATATGGGTCTCACTATCAACTTCAATATAAATTCATTACAAATATTTTATAATCCATATTTTGTTTTCACTGTCTATTTTATTTTATTCGCAATGACTAGATTTTGATGTATCCCTATCAATATCTCTCTCTCTCTCTCTCGGTAGAATATGCTATTTGAAGGAATAATGCAGTACTGAACAAGGTCGTTGGGAGATGTATTTTAAAATGCGCCTTCGGGCGTCATTTTGTTTTTCATTCGACCATTTAGATACAGGGTATGTTATGGGTGGTAAGATATCATCTGTAATTGACTGTTCTCTGGTGACGTGTACATTGTATTGATTGACAACATCAATATCTTTGTATGACATTACATCGTCATATTGGAAAAAAAACTTGTTTTAGACAAGTAATGTTATTTAAGGTGATGCAATTTTAATGGGTACTTTTCAAAACCATAATATGTAATTCAAATATTCTTAGTCTGTATTGTTTCCTTAATGCAAATATAAAATTTTAAGAATATATGCCGTCCTATAAAGAAGTTATTGACATTTGCTCTACCATATCTCCCTTTTGATTTTTATGGTGACAATGAAAATGTTTTACTAAAAGGTCATACCGTATGGAAAAGTGTTTACCATTTTCGCACCTCACAATTTTCTATGATTTAAGTTTTCCAGTCATGTACGTGTTCTCTGCACCTGGGGCAACATACGTTCTATTAGGAAAATTTTATTTGAACTTTAAACAGCAATAAGGCAAAAAGCAAAACATTTTACCGTTCAATAGAATTTTAAAATGACTCACTAGGATACTTCACTCCGATATAAAATAAACAAATGATGAAACAGACAATTTTACGGAAAACGCCGGCATCGGAAGATTTGAACGTGATGAATTTTAAATTTGTTCAACTTTAATATGGACATTCCTTTGTAAGTGATTTGTATATAGGAGTCTGCTCACAAAGCAAGAGTTATTAACAGACGGACCTTATTTAAACAAGTTACAAAAACAACATCAGGTTCATTGCTTTTGAAGGTTAGGCAACTTTCAGTTTGCTGCGTAATCTGACAGTATGTCGTTGTGTTTGGAAAAGCAGTAGAAATAGATTAAGGTAAAGTCTCTGTAATGGTTCCGCTACATTTCGGACCTCATGGCCTTTCACGGAGATAACCAAGGTTTCCTAATGTTTCATTAGGGTACCTTGGTTATCTTGGTAGAAGTTAAGAAATCCAAGACGTTCCTTAAGCTTATTGTGTATTTATGTATTTAATTTATGCACTCGTATTTCATCGACGGAAACATATTGAATGCCTATGGAAAACTGACGAAGACATGCGGAATACACAAATTAGTTTATTTTTGTAAACAATTGAATTATCTTACGTAAAATATTTTTATTATTATAGCATTGTAGTAACGTTGTCGTCAACGAGTACAGATTGCATCTCGTAACACATTTGTGGTAAATACTTTGCTTTTTCTGTCCGAAGAATATACAGAGCCTTTGGAAGCATAATGGGCCTTTAAGACACTTGGAGTAAAAAATAAACAATTAAGGTTGCCAATTATGTCAAGATATATTATAGGCGATGTCAAAAATGTCTCTTAAGTGAATGTCCCATTATGATAATTAAGAACCGTCGTAAAAATACCAAACCTATAACTCACTTAAACCAAACTGCCATTATGAAAAGTGATCGAAATCCTTTAACCTTATATATGATGTATGATTTTTTTCAGCAAAAAGCTTTACTTCGAAATAGAAAGAGTTCCATGGTATCCAATTTTGCCGAAGGAAAGGATACCTTTCTGTAGATGAATAAAATATTCACCACCACATGTGTTGAAAGTTCATTTTTAAAATGTATTTATTTAAGACTCGATTATTTTTTATTCACATTCAATTTCGTGGATTCTGTGATCTGTTGGGATTCGTGGATAACTTTAACTAATAAATATTCAATGGTAAAATCATCTACTGAATCGACCATTAAATCTCCACACGAAATAAAAAAATAAACAGCAAATGACAGAAAAGCGGTTTCCTATGTAAATATTTATAAAACTAATAAACAAGATTTAAAAATTTTCTTATATTTCTTAAAATAAATTGAAATTGTACTGCATAGAAAATCAAGACAGAGTTTCAGCATAAATCTCTCGAGGATTAAAAGCTAGGCATGTATGTATTACAAGTAAAACGAAACATTCGAGGTGTTGCGAAGCGATTCAGCTTTGTATGCGCACTTGAAAACAGTTTGAAGATTTAAAAATATTCTTATTTTATAATTGCCTGATGATATACAACGTATAATTAAGTGACAGGTCATTTATTAACTGAGGCTACATATAGTGTATGGTGGTATTTTAATTTATATTTGTTAGTAGTTTATTAAAACCTCGTTGTTTTTCCAAATTTTTCATGCATGCACTATATATTAAGATAGTAACAAGTTAAAAATATATCAGTTATAATTAAGCAGTCAAAGTTTATGAAACTGCACCCATTTAAAAAAAACAATAATTTTAAAATTTTTAAATGTATATAAAATTTCACAGGCTTAAATTATGATACATCGGAAAAATCGAATGATATTATTTATATATGCTTTTTTGTAAACGGTACGTCGTAAGAGGTAGATGACTATGTTCAGTGTAAAAAATAAAAGTTATTTCAAATAGAAACAGGTAACTTATTTAGGTTATTGGTACGAATATCAAAAGCTTCTTTTTGCTATAGTGTATAACGTTGTAGTATTTAAGGACGACATCATTAAATAGAAACGACCTAAAGAGAGCCAATATATACTTCCAATAAAGATTTTCCAAAGAAAACAGAGACGTAATTAAGCGACATCAGCTACGGCAGTGTCTCGATAACGTCTCGGGAATATCGGTGAAAAATATGCTTTATTGGTGATATACAGCGTAGAAAGTTTGAACATCTGTAATCTAGATATATATACGGTTAAAATTTGTGCGAGTATCTCAAACAACTATGGAAAGAAACTATAAGTAAGTAACGCTGATGCTAAAATATTTCAAAATGGCACCCATTTTGTTTGTGTTTTTCCGGGAGTCCGCTATGTTTGGTAGATCTTAACCCGCTCCAAACGAATGGCTCACTCATGAAGAACTATACTAGGGGATAGCGAGTGGCATTGGTGCCACACAGTGCGGGCTTGCAACGTGTTAACGGAGTGTGGCGTATATATTTGGATAATATGTCGGACAAAGCCAACTTGATTAGTGAGGGAGTCATTCTTAAGAGAAAAACTCCTCCCATCTTTCAAACAATGGATACTTATAAGAATCTTTGATGTGCTTAAATAATTTTAAAAAAATGTAAAGAATCTTGAACATGAAATACTATTATTCTGTATGTTGTAAGGTCAACTGGGGATGGTTCCCCAATCCCTGTTGACATATTACGGGGATAATAAACGGGGATATCCACATAGGGTATAAGAGCCTAAAATGTTTTTGTTTTTTTTTGTTGTTGTTTTTAGCTCACATGAGCACAACGTGCTCAAGGTGAGCTTTTCTGATCGCCTTTTGTCCGGCGTCCGTCGTCCGTGCGTCCGTGCGTCAGTGCGTCAGTGCGTCCGTGCGTCCGGCGTCAACAATTGCTTCAAACAACATTTCCTCCTAAACGGCTTGGCCAATTTGAAAAATATTTTGCAGGAATGTTCCTTGGATGAAGCTCTACTAAAGTTGTATAAATGGTTCTGGTCCATTGCATAATTAGGTCACAGGAGCTAAAAATAGATTTTAAAAATGCAAACTTTGAAAATCTTCTTCTGCAAAACTGCAAGGTCTAGAGCTTAGATATTTGGTATGTAGCATCATCTTATAGGCCACTACCAAGATTGTACAAATCATAGCCCTATGGTGATAAATGACCCCCACCAGGGGTCACTTGTTTTACATAGAGTTAATAGGAAAATCTTAAAAAATTTCTTCTATGAATCATAAGGCCTAGATAGATTTTGGTATGTAGCATCATCTTATGGGCCACTACCAAGATTGTACAAATCATAGCCCAATGGTGATAAATGACCCCACACCAGGGGTCACTTGTTTTACATAGAGTTAAATAGGAAAATCTTAAAAAATATTCTTCTATGAATCAATAAGGCCTAGAGCTAAGATTTTTGGTATGTAGTAGCATCTAATGGTTCATTACAAAGATTTTCAAAGTCTTGGCCCTACGGTGATAAATGACCCTGCGCCCAAGTCTTCTCTGAAACCATATGGCCCATTGCTTAGATATTTGGTGTGTAGTATTGTCAGGGGTAAAATGTTTTAGATTAAGTTATATCAGAATCCTTGTCTGTTTAAAAACCTTGACATCAGTTGAAGCAATGGTACTCAGGCCCTCTTGTTTTGTTTTCTCTTTAAAAAGTGTAATATGAGCAACACGTAAAAAATGATATTCAGTTTCTACCATAGTATTATTACAAAATTTGAAAACTCGGTTCTCTCTTGTGATACTGTCATAACTACCAATGCCAATTTCTTATTAAGCCTGAGTTCCTACCCGAATCGAGGTAATTGTTAACTGTTTTGCTGTATTTCCATACTAAAATTTCTGACTGTTTGACTCTGTTATTGTTGTTGTTTGATAATAAAGTTTAATCATACCAAAAATTAGTTAAAAATTGAAATTATTGTGTATTGTACCTTAACAGGGAATTTAATCAACGTAAACTTTGATCTAGATGATATTCCGGTAATGAAAATGAATTTCGGGTATTAGGTTTTTGTTGTTGTTTTTTGTTTTATAAAGTGAATTTTCAATATTGTCTCCGTATTTCTTTGTCAATTTTATTTAAGCTTTCTCCTCCTCCTGGAGTTAGTTCATTTTTTGATACGGGGGATGACCTAATGTACTTGCTACATCTCTCCAATTAAGAATCAAAGGCGTGAGGTAAGCCGTCACGTGACAACAATCTCAACGCTACTATCACTACCAAGGTCTTCCCGAGACTCAAATCTATGACCCCGCATCTGAATAGAGATAGACAGGCGATCAAATCTGGACAATACGGTTTGTGTTGTAGATGTTCGATATTTCTGTTGTTGTGGTCCATTTCAAAACGGCTGAGATGTAATGGGGCATAAATTAACGTGGTGCAAAATGAAACCCGACCTTGCAAGTTCTTGGTGCTTGTCTTTATTAGCCCGACAGAGTTTGGTTGGTCGAGAAATATTCACCATAAACTGTAGTTTTCTCCGATACCATATGATTAAGAATTGTCCTCGAAATGTCATAGAAATTTATTGACATGGCCTTACCGGCTGACTTGGAAAGACGTGCTTTTATGGAGATGGAGACGAATTATATTTCCAAACCGTACACTGTTGCTAATTTCCGACTCAAAGAAATGTGTTTTATTACTCGTGATTTTCTTATTAAGAAGCATCTCACCTTATTCTGAACAAAAACGACACCAAAAATCTGGGTTATTTACTTGGACTTGTTTTTGCTTCGGAGTAGAAAGTCTAGGCACTCAACTGACACAAACCCGTACGGGGGCCATCTTCGATAGAGGATATGCCATAACTAAACCGATGAAACCACTTGTGGACAGTAGATCTAGAGAAGGCAGACTCGCCAGAAACTTTCTGTAAATCCATTCTGATCTCTTCCAGATATACCGAGTTTTGAGTAGAATTCGAATTAGGATGCTGCTCCACAATTGCATCGTCCTTCATTCTTGACGAACATTTCCACGGGCGGTTTAAGCAAAATTAAGTCATCAAGTAAATTATAACGTCGTTTCAATAAAAATTGACTTCAATCATTAAAAGGGGGTTGCGCTTGACTTTAAAATGTGTTACATCTGATCTTTATGGACTGGAATCAAAATAGCAAAGTTCTCGGACATTATGATCACCCTCGTATGTTGGAATTCTCAAAGGATTTGTTTGTGTTTCCTTTTCAATAGAATTCCGATAAAGATCCATAATGGATGATTATTTTAGAACTATTCAAGTCGAGTAAACAAAAGGAAGAATAAATGTTTTTCCTGAATGACCTTTATATCATCAATTTTAAAACCAGACGAATTAGAGAACGAGCTAGATTAAATAGCTGATAATGATATCAATCTTTCATTTTGTTTGATGCATTATACACTACTTTAGATCATGTGATGACCACTGTTGCAATACACAGACGTATACTGTTTTGTTGTTGTATTCCCATCTGCAATTAGCTAAATCGGATATGTTTTGTCCGAATCGGTTGATTAATCTTAACCTTCAAGCGAATTCTATTTTATATCTCTTCCATAACACGTGATTAAAATTTATCACAGTGAGTTCCTGTCTGCTTTGGATTGCTTAATGTATCAGATCGTAGAATCATATGTAATCTTTGAGAATTATAGAAATTTACTGCATATCGTTGGTAGTAATCTAATGCACTAACATTAAGCTTTAATTATTTAATGGGGTTAAAACCGCCTTCACTCAAAAATAAGATAATATATTGGAAACGATCTAAATTTTAAGTGTGACGCACTGCAACATGATTTGACAACGCCCTCGATTCCTATATGTATGGCCTCGCCATGTCTGTGAAACTTGGGAATGATAATATCCATTGAAAATTTAACACATTTCAAACACTTCATATGAATTCATATTGTTGTTTTAATTCTATACCTAAAATTAATAACCTAAGAAGATAAAAGCCATGCGATTCCTCTGGGTATTGTTATTAGCTGTGTTACATTTCTCTTCCTAAACTTAAGTAATGATGAATGTATATTACACCAACACCACGTTTCATCACTATTACTAAGCGCTAAACGAAAAAAATAAAAACTTTACCTTTAAGTAATTAAATAGTTAGAACATGGTAAGTGAACTCTTATAATGATTAAAAAGGGGCGGAGCGAGGGAATTAAGCGAGCGAGCGCCTTCTTAACCAATAAGGTTCTAACTTACTTAGGAATATAGCCTACATTTTAATTGGCCGACATGTGCGTCATTTGACATTCTTTATTTATAGTGCAAGTATCAATAATTTGAATTTGTGTGTCTATTTCAATAAAGTGTTATTGTGCCTTATCAAAACTGAAAACATAATTTGGAGTCGGCGATCTGGATTTAATGATTTTGAACAGGCAAACATCTCCCCAAGTCAACTATGGGATATTTAAACACAATACCTTACAGTTGAATTTACCTGAAAATAAAACTTACGTAATGTTTGTAAAAGGTTATGGAAAAAAATGGACTGAATATGTTAAAATTACACATGTTTAATATTATACTGATATGAACTGTGATTTTCAGAGCGAGACAGATAGAGAGAGCGTGAGAGAGAAGGTGTATGTTTGCGTGTTTGAAGATATTCCTATTCTAGAAGATGGAAAAAAAATACTGAGCTAGATCCAATCGTCGAAATATCAAAAATGTGAATCGAAAATAGTTTGGTATATTATCCCTTACTTTTGCTGTTTAGTTCCCCCTTTTACATACAAGGGTCACATTTCCAAATATGTGTATTGTGTTCTACTTCCAAAACTACACACTCCTTTTGGCGGAGCTATAATACCATGCTTTTGATAATTAAGTGTAGCTCTTAACGGGTCCCATTCAGATATTTCGTTGGCTGAACATGTAGGTTATGTTCCAAATAATATAAAAAGACGTTCCACATTTCCTGTTCCACGCAATATTCAAGTACGTTTGAAAACGTTGACATAATTATAAGATGTGGGTCATTTTTAGCAAAACACATATTATATATGTACTTAAACATTTAAGTATATAGTATGTCGATTACCAGAAACCATATGAAAAGGACAGTATTTCATAAAACATTTCTTAAATCATAGTCCTAATATTTGACGAATTGAGATTGATAAATGTTACGTTGTTCTTTATACCGCAAACAAGACCGTCATAAAGCTAAGATGTTTTCTGTTCATTTCTTCGTTGATTCAATTTAATTTAAAAATATGGGCCTGTTTCGAGCAAACTTTGTCGTAGTCTCAAGAATGTTGTTATACAAAGTTTCCACATATTTCTAATTTGCAAAGTTAACAACAAGAAGAAGAGAGATGATGAGTCTCATAACAAGAACCTAACACTCATTTGCGAGGAGAACAATACTTCAGTACAACCGGACTTATCAGACATCGCTTGCAATATTCAGCTGATTTATTTGAGCTACGACTCTCTCTCTCTCTCTCTGTTTGACTTCTTTTAATGTCCTATACATCATTCAAATCGGTATTTAAATGTTGACATATATGAAGTTATGCAGAACTGTGACATTTGTATATTTAAAACATTACATATTTCCATGATTAATAACATTTTCATCATACCAATTATGCCAATTATGTTTATTAAGTTTCATTTATATTTTACTAATTTTGTGTTTCTTGAAAAAAGTTGAGTATCTAGATGAAAATTACTTTCATAACTTGAATATCTGGCTCGTGTCATGACTGATAAGTTTATTGCAATTTCTATGTCTGACTCTCTTACAGGCTTCACCGATTGTACCTTTGATCATCTGGCGACACGACAACCTTTCTTAATCCGCTTTCAAATTGTCAGTTTTATGACTTTCCAGTAAATCCGTCTTCTTAGGCGTGATTGACATATCTATTTATTCTGCAATTCGTTCCAATATTTGTTGAATTTGATTATAAAAATAGAATTCTAGTTTCAACCTCCTCCGTCCTGTGCAGAAGCTTGTCGGGACATTTTTTTACATAATTGACGTTCAAATATCGTCTTATACAGAATACTGCATATTAATTCTATTGTATATCTGTGTGGAATTATGATTCTTAAATAGCATAAAGACTTTGTGTGTTCTATACATCCTACAAGTGTAACCAACGAGAGCAATATTACGGACTACCAGGTATAAAACCTACTGCCGGGTTACCACTATGACTATATCGGATAGAACAGGTTGTCGTTAAAACCAGGTGTCAGCTTTGCAATGTTATATAATTGGACTACGGAAAATAACTATTTCGAGCTTAAAATGAAACACAAGTATACAAATATATTGAAAGCATTGGTAAAACAATGTAATGACGCTCAAAAACAGAATTATGAATATTAAAAGATAAAAACCGATCTATTGTTTTAAGATATTTGACAGTAACACGTTAAATTTTACGAATACACGTACAGAATTTACACGCAATTTTTTTCACTGAATCTGTTTCACTGGAAATAATATTGATCACTTTCTAGAGAAAAAAAAACTGGTGTATAACGGAACTCTACAAGATTTCAATCATTTATGTTTCTTATTGTGTAGGACGACAAAAATGGTTACGTACAATAACGTTTTTAGTCTGTACAAAAAAAGCAAACAAGTTTCCAGCTAAATCTCGCAAGGCGAGAATGTATGAGATCAATAAGATGTCGGTTAAGTAAGTGTAAAATACACATTGTACATCGTTATTCATTCTGGTCTAGAAAATACTACAGATTCGTCAGGTGTCGTTAAAATCATATTTAAACATAAGAACATTTTACGATACCAGAGTATGCTGTCGGATATGGCAGGTGTCGGATATATCAGGTGTTGGATAAGTCAAGTTTTATTGTATGACACTAAAGATTTGCATACATATATGGAGAATAACTTTGCACGAAGTTAGGGAAATGGAAACTAGAACTATTTACAATCAGAGAAACGTATGCAATTTGATTTATATGGTAGGCAGTTATATACGCAATAACGGAAACATTTAATACATTCGCGTGAATCACTAAAATATTAACGTTGTTTCTCAAACATAAATATGTCACTTTTAATTTAGTGCTTTCGTTTTAAAGGCACTTACAGGACATATTTATCATCTAATACTTCACGCATGGTTTATTTACAGTAATAAATGTATCCCATATATCAAACTTAACACTTTTTTAATTATTTTTTATTTGTGATATATAGTTTTCATAGTAGATATAGTTTCGTCCGAATTTGAAGCAGTGAAAGGCAATTTTATTCGCATATTCTGTGACAAACATAAAAGTAAAATATTTACATTTAACTGTTCTAATAATTTATCTTTGTTTTGCTTTAGATTACATTACATTTTACGTTGGACTTCTAGCGCTTCAAACAGTAACCATTTTACGTTTATATTCATTGTTTTGCAAAGTTTTTCGGCGTAGCTGTATAAAATTGATTTTGACCTATTTTTTAATTATGTTAATGCATTGGCTTGTGTAATTTATTTTTAGGATATTCAAATCTAAAATGGGAGTTTCAGGTTGTATATATCTTTCTACTTGATATAACAGGGTTTCTTTTTCAGTTTAAACATGAAAGGTAACACAGTGATGAAAAATTTAACACTTCCATATCAATTAAGGAATGCTGCTTTGGCAGTATGATTTAAAACAACTAAATAAGAAGCAAGTATGTCTATTTTAAGACCACAATTCCCAACTCGGCTTTCAGGGGAGGTAATTACAGCGGAGAAGTTGTTATATAACCCATTATCTTGGTATTTATGAACATTTTTGCTAACGTTTTCAACTTAATAATAGTTTTAATCTGTTTTGCATGTTACAATTGACAATTATTTAGCTATGCTTGTTTTTCCTTATTCATAATTCATAATTTCTTGCTTGGTTACTGATGAATAGACTTTTGTATCGACGTCCAACGTACCTGTTAGAATCAATTAATTTATTCTAAACATGTAGGGTTTGTCCAAAGTAATCAACAAATGGTGATACATGTATATTAGAATATAAATATAACGGTCTTTGCTTCAAATGCCCCCCCCCCCCCCCCCCCCCCCCCCCCCCCCCATGAAAACTAATCACTCATTGAACACATTTTTATATTCGAATATGTATAAAGTGAAATTACATATGACGATTTCTAGGAAAGTTGTTTTTTTTTTCTGCGTTATGCAAACACCATGAAAGCTTTATTTCTTTTGACATTTCTCTTGTCGTGTCGTATTTGATATTATTCTATCTCCTAAACGATTTATGAATCTTGATTTATTCATATACATTGCCTTTAAATATTTACTTTTTGTCGACATTAAATTTCGTTGATAATGTACCTAAGGAAGTTCGTGGGTACATTTATTCGTGGATCTATGTCCTACAAAACGTGAGGTCTATATAAGAGACAAGTTTTCGTGGGGATTAATATTCGTGTATAAAACCCTCCACGAAATCGACGAAAATTAGTGTCCCACGAAAATTAATGATTTCACGGTACAACTATATTTTCGTTTAGACATAACATCCGTTCTCACCATCAAAAATGTTACCTTGACCTGTTTGTGGTTGACAATAAATCGCGGTCTGTATTTAAGCTTAAGCTTTGTCTTTCTTTTGACAAGTCGTGTTTTGTAGCATTTTTTTATAATTGTACACGCGATTACTCGAAGTCGGACGGGATCTGCAAAAAAACTCGAAGAATCGCCGTATTCTAGGAATCATTTATATGTAAAAATCCAATACATTTATATTTGTTGATACATTAGCGTCGTCTTTTCATTAATTATTTTATTACATTTAGCCTTTAATAGTACTTTCTAAACATGGAAATTGCTTAACCATTGCAAAAAATAATACGATCATAGCGTTCATTGTGAGAATTAAGTCAGAAATAAGTTTTTTTGCCGATAATTTGATTGAAACCCTTTGTTTGAGTTTGTGTATATGTTGCGTATTTTTTACATTCTTGTTATGAACACTAAACATTATGCCGTGCTTCTCCAAATTAATAATTTCAGAGAAAAAGAACAACACAGAAACAAAAAATATCGGCTCCTGAAATGACAAATAATTAATCATGCAGACCCGTCAGTTTGTTTCATGATCAGGTGCGAAAATACGTTTTACATGTCCATGTTGATATAACGATTCACCTCTCTGGAGGTTTGACGACGTGTGACCATCTCGACCAAGGTGTTAATTACCGGGACAAGTGTTCATAGGGCCGGAGTATGGTTGTCAAGGAGATACAGATAAGATTTGATAACGACTTCGAGGAATTGCATAGAAAATATATATGATATACTATCTAGGGACCGAGGACGGTGTTCGAGATATCCAAAACCAAAGCTGGAGTCATCGCCGGTATTCAATGAATCGCCACATTGAGGAATCGCGTGACCACTGTATTCAAATAATTCAAAATTCCACCATACAATTAACCGTGCTCCTAATCAAATTTTGAGCAGTTGATTTCCTCCACAGATGATTAAGGTTATGCGACACTTTGCTTCCTTAAACATTTGAGAATCATATCGACCGTCATATTATAATGTCAAAGCATTCCGGTGAGATACAAAACGGCTTCAATAATAATCACTCTAAGTCTTCTGTCTGCTACTTTTAAATCAGAGTGATCTGAAACAGAAAGAATATTGTAAATAATACCATGTAAAAATAGCTTCGAAATATTCTGATTTTGATTTTCAGAGAAACTGAATATCGCAACCTTAAAAGTAGTTGAATCATAACTAAAAAAAAACCTTTTAAATTTAATTTTAAGATTCATAAACCAACCTTGGACTTGATTGTTCATATAAGTAGGAATTTTGGATAATATTATGTGTCACAAAATGTTTTCTTGGTATTCTATATTCCTTTTAATATGCGCGAAATATATGCTATGATTGCAATGCGTTTTAATGATTGAAAAAGTGATTATAGCAAGTCTTAACTGAAGGAGCGTATTAAGATAATTATATTATACACTGTAAATATATATAATACTGGACCCCTACATTTCAGCAGAAAATGATTTAATATTTCAGGCAATCAGAGAGAAAACTGGATGTTCATTTTTTCCCCAGAAAAAAATCGGCGCCGTAACGAGACAAGAGCAACTTGGTTTTACTTTTAGCAGAATCCAAGTACCGGTACCTTTTGATACGTAACCCAAATTTCAGTTATATTTATATGTTACATAAAAAGGAAATAGCAAGTAGTTTTTTATTCATATACACGATAGATGATTTGATTGGGTCAAAATTAGCATTCTTTCTCACATGATCAGCAAGGGAATGGGTCCCATTTGCTAGACAGCCACGTTTAAGTTTTGGTTATGCTATTTCTTCTGATTCATGAATCAATCGATGAAGAAATTACTTACCTTTCTTCGAAGATAAATTGCGTGTATCATGCAACTTTAATAATTTGCGGTACGGTGAAATCAAAAAGAAAAACCATATAATTTACAGATAAATAACAGCAATTAAATGATTTTAGGCTGTAGAAGATGAATTGACAAATAACTGTGGCTTAAGGCTTAAAACAGTATAAAAGGAATGATCTTTTTTATAGCATCGGTTAAGGCCTAAATTATAGCGATAATTTGTACAACTGTCAACTAATGCCTAAAAGAATATTGAACGATTAATTCAACAAGTTAGTTATCACTATTTTTTTTTATCAAATGGGCGATGCATTTTATTTGCCCATGATAAACACTAAAACTAGTATAATATTTAGAAACTGATTGATAATTAAAAATCAAACAACTATGTGTTATAGAAGAAAAGGAAAGGTTGACTCGGTGACAGGATAATGTGACTCGGTGTGGTATCATGCCATATTATTACGGCGTGATGTTTCAATGTGGAAGTACTATATATCCGTCTGAATTAGGCATTGTCTCCAAATGACTGAAATGCAGTCGGTGGGACGTTTTTTTAACACAAACCAAAAAAGAATGTTTCTTCCGCGTTCATTTTATAAGCTAAAGAACATAATTCTTATTTGCATCAATTACAAAATGAAATTTATAGGTGTATTTTACAATTAATTGTAAGACGACAACAAATATATAGTCACAAGAGTGCAGATTCCAATTAATTCGTAAGGACCACTCGGATGTTGAATAAACACGTAACGGTTTACTTCGCCTATCTCCGGTATTCTTCGTATAATTAAGCACATGTTTGGTTTGGCCCAATTATACACCAGCTGTAATGTGAAGATTTTCTAGGTTGGCTCACTTAAGGACAAGAAAGACACTTGTTAATAAACATGGCCATTGTCTTGAGGAGTGATTTAAGATATGCAAAGGGAACCTTGCAAAATTGTTTCAATTTCGTTTACAACCAAATGAAGTCAATAGAATTAGTTTCAAAATGTCGCCATATAAAAGCGAATGTGACTTTCGGAAAGAATTGTTGATGACGCCAAAATGAATTTGAATACTTATATTAATGTTGCACTATAAAATTGAGGTTTAAAGGGCAAGTACATAAAGCATTCCATCGTAGGTTGCTTTAAAGATATAGAGCTTGACTGTTTGTAGAAATAACATCACGAGGAAAGCATTTGTGTTAGGAAATATGTCTTTGCATGGGACAGATGATGCAGTATCGATGCAGTTAGTAATACCTATATTGCTATGGAGCTTAAAAGGTCTGAGGCTGCATTTTGCTGACTTTCCGTTTTGCTTGAAAAAGTAAGTATTGATTGAATATCATTGTATCTACCATTATTCCAGTCAGCTGAACGTTTTATTTTCGATCAGAAAAACCTGTGTTATTCTCTAGGGTGCTTACTTAAATTGAAGCAATTTGCAAAGCTTGCGTATACCCAAATAAGTAAAATAAATATCCATTTTGAAATCTACCCAAGCCCCGTGTGTATATAAAATGGATCATCTTGTCTAGTCTAATTTTGTCTAGTGAACTGTAAGGGGTTTTCTCAGCATGTTATGCATTTTAAAGTGCTAAGCTGGCATCCGCTAAAATCATTTTGATCAGTGTTTTATTATAAAAGCAATGTTCGCCCTCCGGAGTCTTTGTTCGGATCCATCTTCTTACTACACGGCAATTTACAGTTTATTGCTACATCTGTAAAATATTAAAGTGTTTGGATGTAATTATGATTAAATATTACTTGTATACCTCTTTTGAAGACATTTTGATAATGGTAAATAAGATGAATTTATGTTCATTATTTTCTCGGAAGCAGTAATTGCAAATCGTAGTGCGTAAATGGGGGGTTATCTAAGAACAAAATTGGATTTAAAATTTTATATAGTCATTTAAGATAGGCTGTGTTAATTTTCCTTTCATGTATGAAATTGATGGCAAAGATAACTATCACCCGTAAGTGATATATTGCTGTTTGCAGAAATGGTAATTGTTAAACCATATGATCACTGAGACTCGATATTTTCAGCTTCAATTACTATTTTCTTCTTTTCTGGCAGGATATTTAAGACGTTCAAAATTTTACATATATTTCACAAACTTAATAAAGAAAAAAAATATTAAAAATGACCCCGGTACTTATTTCAGGAGAAAGGTTTCAAAAATTTACAGATTAAAATTTGACATGACGATGATAGCTTAAACTCACATGTCGTTTGTATTCATTGATAAAGGTTGCTGACTGATGTGTTTTGTCACAAAGTCCATGGTCAATCAAACATTAATATAACTAAAATCTATTTCATAACTCTTCAGATTTAAAACAATGAACAAGAGAAATGCAAGCGTCTCAATTATGCTTTGAAGGTAAGGAAAAAGAAAATAATATTGTGCAAACACTCAAGGGCCAAACGTGCTATAAAAGATAATAACGTAACAGTGTGCCAAATTGTTGGGAAGTTTGCTCCATTCCGTTACAAGGGCATTAGTAAGCTCATTGATATTGCGTGACGCATGACATCAGCGGACATTCCTATCAAGCTCGTCAAGTGAGTTTATGTTCAGAGACATTGCTGACCAGCGCAGGACGTTAAAGTTTGATACTGCTTAGCGAGCGCGTGTGATCCTCGAAGAATGTGGACGGGCATTATCCTGTTTGAAAACGGCTAGAGCATTTCTTCTCTGAAAAACAATAACCTGTTACGTAAGTGCATTAAAAGAATTTGCTAGTTGCCCTATCTGATCATGGACGAATCAGTACGCCAACCTGTTTTACAAGCTCAAGAAGTGTGTTGTAACTAAACGTTCTTCTGACGTCAAATAAAAAAAAATAAAAGACGTTTTGTTAAATTTATTTTGTTAAAATTAACTTAAATTCAGAACAAAAGAATTACATTCGGTTAATGGTAATGTCTATCAGGGAACAAAGTTATAATTAACAATGTAAATCGTTTCATCAACGTATGTACAAATCACGTATGTGTCATTCGTCCATCCATGAACAGTTATACCATACTGTGTGTATGGTTAAAGACTAGATGTAAATGTATTATGAACAAAGCATATATATTTCTACATACCCAGTGATTAGTATGACGTCCTCGGCGATTCATTATCACTCTGTCATGCAGAGATTTCCGGACAAAGGCGAAATAAGAATAACCCGGAGAAAACCAACGTGTCTGGCTGGGCGAGCACTGGGTATTCCTTGGAATCTCCGGTTTCCTCCCACAATAATTATCACATACGCCGTCACTAGAGCCATCGAAAGTGATCATTATAATTTGAGATATTTTGTTTCGTAATCGATGTAAAATAAATAAAGTTTAAACTTTTTAAACCCAACATAGGAGGAATCATAAAGAAAATATGATTAAAAAACTGATAAATTAAGAGACTCGGTGAAGCAGTTATTGAAACACAAGTCAAAAGATGCGTTTCTTTTATTTCAGTTGCATAGAGGGCGTGGATTTAAGAGTTAACAAATGTTTAGAATGTATGTGTTTTATTCACCAACTAAAATGATATGCATGTAAAGCATTCACACTCCCGCAGAGCCTTGAATTGTCTTACTTAATTACGTGCTTTGTTCGTGGCAAGGTAATTAGCTTAGCTTAATAACATTATCAGTTTAATTGTTTAACCCGTGGGAATTAATGGATATTATAACTATTACTTAATATGTATGTAAATAATTTAATTGAAATCTAAACCCATAACTTAGTGATATTTTACCATGATTGATAAGTACACCTCTGGCTTAGCTAATATCATTTTCATTTCCACCAGAATCGGGGTATTCAAAGAATTAAAATGTCCCTTACAACGAAACCTAGACAGCCGATAAGGTAGGTTAATGTTGTCATGTTTTAAAAAAGGGAATTTGTTTCTTTAAAATTATAGTAAAATTAGTATTGAAGATCCTTTTACAAAACAGTAAAGCCACCGATAAGATTCGGCCTAATTCAAAGAGGCTACATGTATATATACCAAAAACAACCTCGGTGCTACACATTTGCATAAAGAAGATCATTGGCATAATACAACGTTTACTAAATTTATTTACGTACGTGTTCAATGGTAGATAATGAAGACATTTTTATGTTCCCCTAATGGTGAGCATATAGCTGCCACTTTGTTCTCCTCCCATTTGTCCATCCGGGTCAAAGCTGCGTCATTTAATGATGGATTCTAAATTTATTTGGCACAAATGTTCGCCATTCTGAGAAAATGTGCAGCGCACAAGATCCAAATCGTAACACGAAGGTCAAGGTCACACGTAGAGGTCCACAATAAAAAATGGCGTATTTATGGATTTTGAATGACTTGGCACAAATATTCACTGTCAGGAGAGAATATGCAGTGCCTAGAACACACGTCCGTGGCTCTAAGGTCAGGGTCACACTTAAGGGTCAAGAATAAAAAATGGGCTCTTTTTTGTCTTGCCAATGGATTTTTTCATTAATCGATGGATTTTAAAAATTACTTGGCATTAATTTTCAACATGAAGAGAAAATGTTCAGTGTGTAAGATCAAGGTCTGTACCTTCTAGGTCATGGTCACACACAGAGGTCAAATATCAATTATGAGGTATTTTATTTTCTTGTCCGACCAACATTTTCCTCATTTATTTATGTATTTATGAATTTCTAGGAACAAATGTTCTCCCCCATGAGATGATGTGCAGCTTTGAAAATCTAAGTCCGAAAAATGAGAGTTAAAGGTCACACTTAAAGGTGCTTTTTTTCTTGTCTTGCCCATGATTTTGTCATTAACCGATGGATTTTAAAATTACTTCGCACTAATGTTAAACATTTTGAGAAAAAAACCAGTGTGCAAGATCCAGGTCCGTAGCTTCCAGGTCAAGGTCACACATATACATGTAGGAAAATATCTACAATACCCTTATGAGAGATGTGCAGCATTTCAGGCCCAAGTCCGTAACTGCGAGGTCAAGATCACGTTTATCGTGTCCAGTTTATAGATTCCATATTTATAAATTGAGTTTAAATTTACTTGGTACAAATGCCCACCATTATGAGCCGGTGAGCAGCTAGCCTGACCCGAGTCCTTATCTCCAGTGTCAATATGAGATTTAAAAAGTGACAATAAACATTCGGGGAGCATCACCCTCTTTATTTTCAAGTCTCATTGCTTTTCAACGAAGGGTGAAGATAATTTATTAAAATGGTATATTACTTAAAATCGAAACTAACAGTATTGCATGTAATTACTGTGAAAAGAATTATGACAGTAACAAAAAGATATATAAATTCATAACATCGCATGCGCGAAGAGTGAATGAGATCAGTAAAGTGACGGTAAATGAAAATAGAAAATCTAAATATAGGTTTTATAATTCTAAATATAGTTTCAATACCGTATATGCCTTTGATGTAGAAACCATAAATTTATTTTACAAATACGGATGGTTACATCGTGTGACCATGCGTCAATATATATTGATAACCGTAAGACCCACATATACGAGAAGTTAAAAATCAAATTCTTAGTCAATGGCCATCATTGAACAAGCTGCTTTAAGACACAAAATATAATTTAAAAGAAAGCATATTTAATAATTTCTTAAGTACGCAACCACTCACTTTCGAACTTGACATGTAGACACTTCAATACAAATGCAATTATCTTGTTACGTCACGCTACGGCTTGTGTACTTACATCATCATGACATGATGCTATATGACGTCATTGTAAGTATCATGGCCACGGTCACGTCTCAGGATCAGCGTAATTCATGCTTCCGCGGGTTCTAAATATAGAAATTAAGTCATCCCCTTTAGCCAATCAGATAACGCCATTCCTGGAGGTGTGTCGGCGTTCTATCGTCCGCCATTTTTTCCCACAAACAAAGCTGTGTGGCCAAGCGGTAGCACGTTAGTTTTTTTGGACATTTTGAAAATAATTATCAACATGGTACTTCGTTGTGCATGGGGGACATGCAACAGTGATGAACGCTATCCGGAAAGATTAGTTGGAGTGAAATTTTACCGGTTTCCCAACCCTAAAACCGACTTGGAGAAGTGTTTACGATGGATAAGGGCGTGTAGCAGACCGCATGAACAACTTAATGTCACAAGGTTGAACAAACATAAGGCTACTGGTTCCAAGGTTTGTTGTTAAAATATTATGCTGCTATTTATTTTTGTTCTACTGCATGTATCATCATGTGGGACTTTTTGAGAACTTGATCGTATTCGCTCCCATCCATCTCGCACCATTTACCTGTCCCGCGTACTATGTAGGCCCATACTGTATATTAGCACAACTGCTTATTTGAACAGACACTAATAGTATCACTATTCATTATTAATTGCTTCGTACTGATTTTTTTGGATTGTCAAGCTAGACAAACCAAATTAAAGATGCTAATAGATACATTGTCTGCTGAATTATATATACATTTTTTTAATTTGCCATTATTTGTTTTGTCAGCCCTGTATTTCTTTCATTTTCAGCACTTCCGTAATGGCTTAGGGCCTACAAAGGACTATCCAGACCCGTTAAGTGCTGATGGCTCCCCATGCACACCAGCCAGGAAGCTACCCACTGAGCGGTCTGCACTGTCTGCTGCACCAAACCCAGTGAAGAAATTAAGAAAAGTCATGTAAGATTTTAAATTTAATGGAATTAATAATTCTTTATAAAATTAACACAGACGTTATTAAACTATTCAAGTAAAACATATGTTAAAAACTACTTAAAACAATGACATAGATTAATTTTGTTAATTGCTCTGCAAAATAATTTTTCAATGAATGTGTACCAGAAAGGCCGAAACACCAAAAATTCCTTTACTTTGAATGGGTATCAGTAAAGGTGGAATTTCATAAAGGCCAGTACTTTAAATCAAGTATAGTTAGACAAACATACTTAAAAGTGTTTGTAGTTATTGTTATTAAATTTCAGTATTAAATGTTAATTTTAAAATTAAAAAATGTCATATTTTAACATGAACGCAAGTAGAAGACAAGCTCTTTTATTGTAATTTGAGTGGTTGTCATTGACTTTGATTGACTGCATGCATGCACATGTATCAGTCTAAAGTTACAAGGATTTATTTTTCATTTGAAATTATTTAAACCATAAGAAAAAACATGAAAAATAACCATTTAGATGCTTAATATTAGATTTACATACATTTGATTTGTGATCTTTTCGATACAGTTCTGAGCGCCCTTTTTAGTTTTTGGCCTCTCTGGATCACTACCCTTTAGTGCACATGTATCTTCTTGTATTTTGCATCAATAAAAATGTATTCATAATTAAAAGATTTCGTTTCATAACATTTGACCATTTTTCTTATGTATGTATTTGCAAGGTCCTGTCATAGCCAATATGTTCAGTAAAACCTGTTAATAATTCATTTTTTTTTTTTTATTATTTCATCAATACATTTCAATATTTCAGAGCCCCACTAAGCACAGACACAAATAGTTCACTCTACCCAGTTAACGAGGAACCAGTCACTGGATTTGCAACACAGACAAATGGATTCTGTAAGTTTTCTTTTGACAAAAATGGCAAAGCAAAGTCTTTGTAGAAAACTGCTAATTGTCTCAGTTGTCATAAAAGGAAAAACCTCTCAACAAACAAGTCACATTGTGTGAAAACTATGAATTCGCAAAAGCTGTAGCCTGTGACTAAAAGTTGGCCTTGAATTTGAGCATAGTATGGATGATTTTTGTTCATTTTTATGTTACCTGAAGCATCTTTTTGTAGATAAAATTCTTTGATTTTATCGCAAGCTTCTGGGATGGTAAAGTTCCTTGCTGAGAAGGGACATTTAATTTCAACTATGCCACTTTCACCATTATCGCATATTTTAGCATCTGGTGTAGCACCTATGAATGAGTAATTATTGTTTACTACAAACCCACATTTATGAAAATGACGCATGGGGAATTTTTTAAGATATTTATCTTTTGCATTTTCTTCATGGCGTTTTCCATACTCAAGAGATTGTGCAGAAACATTTTTGGGGTGGAAAATTTATCGTAAAAATGTTTCATTAGGGGCAATTTTTCTGGAAGTCACTTTTCCGAAATTTGAAGCAGTAAGCCTAGATGCTCTAGCTGTAAACCATTCATCACAGTTACTCTGCTCTCTTGTATTCAGTTCCAGAGAAGATGGGTCTTGACAGTGTGTGGCTACATTTAAATCATTGTAGATTTCTGGCAGGTTTACTGGCGATGAAGTGTGCAGTGACAGATCCCCACATCTTTGAGTGTCTAAATTGTTGGCTGTATCATGTTTTACATTTATGCTCTGAAAATAAATACAAGAATAAACTTTTTTTTATTTTTTTATTTTCAGGGATGGAGCCTATAGATGTACTGGCATTAGCAGCTGAAAATCAAAGCCTGAAGATGAGGGTAGAATGTCTGGAACAAGAGGTCATCCAGCTGAAGAAAGTTGTGAAAGAAAAAGACAAGCAAATAAGAGAAAAAGACAGAAATCTTCAGAAGCAAACTCAACAACTGAACAACACCAAAACTTTGTCAGTCACCATTGTCCAGCAAAAGGAATCGAAACTTAAAAATCTTTTTCTATTTTATACCGGCATTACATATGTAAGATTTTTAGGTTTACTATCATTTCTTGTACCAAATTCTAAGCAGATAGACTATGGATGTAAGCGTACAGATTTAAATAACTTTGCAAATGATAATGGCTTACTTTTGACTCTTTCTTGTTTGAGACATGCTTTTGAACTAAAAGACATTGCTACTCGATTTGGGTTGTCACTACAGTCAGCTGGTATTGTATTCAACACCTGGTTAGACTGTATGTTTTATAAATTAGGTCAGTTGAGTATTTGGCCACACAGAGATATTATTATCAGTAAGATGCCAGAAGATTATAAGAAAGATTTTCCTACATCTTTAATTATAATTGATGGAACAGAAATAAAAACTCATGTACCAAAGGCTATGCAGTTACAAAGTCATTTATACAGTATCTATAAGTCATCTACAACTTTGAAATGTTTAATCGGGTGTGATCCCAGGGGTAATTTAATGTTTGTGTCAGAATTGTTTACAGGCTCTATATCTGATAAAGCATTGACAGAGAGGTCTGGATTTTATGAAACATTAAAAATACTTAAGTCAAATGGTTTTGTCAAGGATGGTGATGCAATAATGGTTGATAAAGGATTTAACATTGAAAAAGAAATAAATGAGTTAGGCTTATTTTTAAATATTCCACCGTTTGCAGTCAGTGGAAGTCAAATGTCTGTTTCTGAAACAAGTGTAACACAGAAAATAGCAAAACATAGGGTTCATATTGAAAGGCTCATCAGGAAAGTAAAAACTTACAAACTTTTATCAAACTGTATTCCAACTGCACTTTTTCAGAGTGTAAATAAATTATGGTCTGTCTGTTTTTCAAGATGTGTTTGTTAGGGATAAGCCAAAATAGTTATCATCATTTATTGTCAATACTTGTATTTTAATCTGGCCTGACTTGCATAAAAATAGTAATCAAACATGGCTCATTTTTAAATATGTTTTAAAAATACTTGTATAATAATATTTTTTTTGAGACATTGTCAATTACCAACTGTGGTACCAAAAGGCTAAAAAAATAACAATTTTGCTTCTGCTCAAGATTTTTTTATGCAAATAAGGCTAGTTCTTTCTAATATACCTGGTAAGATAACATTGAACCAATCTGTACTTGTCCAAAAATTGTTGGAACAGTTGGTACGTCTTGGTCAATCCTGTCAACCAGTGGGGTTCCATCTAATGACTGTAGATGCTGAAGGTCTTCTGGGTTGATTTTTGGTAGCCTTGATGGGAAACGGTCACATAACTATTTTACAAGCTTTAAAACATTCTGTGCATATATTTCAGGTTATTCATCCATGATTTGCTTGGTTATTCCTGAACACGTTTTGTAATAGTATAGAATATATTCTGTTGTGTTTAATAGATAACAGATAAACACTGATGAATGAGTGTGTTTATGATTGGAGTTATTATTTTGCAAACGTGCATCATACGCGTGTATCACCTTGAGAATAATGTTATATGAAAATGAATAAAAATTTGAAATGTAAAATGTTTTCTTTGTTTCAATGTTGCACCATGTGTTATTTATACTAATTTGGAGACTGGTCTAGAGGTTTTAGGCATCATGCGACCCAGAATTACTCTAGATAAAAAACTAATCCAGGTTCTTAATATGGACATTATCACTTCTGGACTCAAACAGATTTAGTTGTCACAATATGCAAGCAGTGTCAGTTAATGTATTTACTGATGTCCTAATATATTACCTTTTCTGAGTATTGATTTGGCACAGTATGGGTTTTCTTTTTCTGGGCTTTTCACTGGGTTTGGCAACAATGACATGGTTTATAGGCACTGGTTCTATTGTTGTGCCTCTGGGGACATTCCACTGCTGTGGAATGCTTGTGCAACTTTGGCGGTCTGGGACCCGTGTGAAGCTATGCAACTTCAGGCCTTGAAGAGTTTTGATGAGACCTACGACATGAGAGCAGTGCCCACCCAGTCTGAAAAATAATTGAATCCTAAACTGATAATTCAGTGCTCCTGAATGATGTTCACTAATTTATTAATAAACCTATCCCTCATAAAGACTCTGTGGTACCACATAAAGCCTAATTTGATTAAAACTAACCCAATTTAATTGTAAACTACACATTTCAAGACCACTCAGGAGAGGCGAAAAGCATAAAACCTGATCAGTCTGTGAGTTACTCGCAGGTTGATCTGGTTCTATGCTGTTTGTATAGGTCTTTTCATGATGTCTTCTATGAAGAAACGTGTTAATAATAAGAGATTATTCATAAAACTCCATATAATGAATGTAATGGATTTAATCGGAAAATGGTTTATATACATGTACATTCATGTTTACATGACCACCAACTTGGTATCCTTAAAGCTTGAGATATCATGAATAACATTTTAAATACATGTACTGCCCTAGCTCGGCTATAAGTACCACCCACTGTGCCGGCCGCGGCTACCGTAACCGGAGAGGCTTATACTAAATGGAAGTAAATATACATGAATTGAGTTTTAAAAATTTCTGAATTATTTCTTTAAACTATCCCAACTCCTCTACCTGTCTTATTTCTTATTCATTTTTTGACCGTTAACACCCGTTGTGTAATAGTCAAGTGTGACGGCATCAGCGTATCATATACATGTAGGTATATATACAGTAGAGAGTCAGTTTGACTCGGATATGAATGGGGTACAGCACAGTACTAAAGACAGAAGTAAGGTAAACTTGAAAGTTTAAAATGTTCCTCAAGCGGTATGATTTTAAAACAATCTCACCCTGCCTTGCACGAGCAATGTGCGTCTACATTTTTCTCTGCTACAATGTTTATTTTAACATTAATTTTGTGTGGAGTTTGAGTTTTTTTCATTGATGGAAAACATTTACACGATACGTTTACTTCCTCGATTCCTTCGTAAATCTCAATATCATGTATATAACCCTGAGTAAAAATATTGACCGCTTTTTCGAGACTCTTTTGGGATAAATTTTCTACGTTCGGTAAATACGAAACACTAATATTTTCTGGAATTTTAGATAGCGAGTCGGTAGAAACGCGCTTCTTAGCCATCTTTGTTTGTGGCCGCGTAGCAACTATATCCAAGTGGGCGGGGCGTAAATTGCTATTTTTAGAACTCGCGGAAGCATGAATTGCATAGAAATTGAATGCAAAAGTAATAAAGCAACAAATTAACAGGAAATATTTAATGCATTACACGAAGCTTGCGACACATATGCTCTATCGTATTCTCATGATGGGTAAACGAGTTCAAGTTTGACTGGGAGTGCATTCAAGATGCCCATCGAGCAGGTAGAACTGTGACGGCTACCGATAATTATAAAAATGAATATATAAAAAGGTTGTTGAAATCTGATTTAAGGATTACGTGCTCATACTATTCTGTAAAACCGAAAATGAGAGAGGCTATCGACGAAACGCGGGTGAGGTCGAATGAACCGGAACTGAAGAGACAATCGGCCGAGTGGCACACACCAAGCTCCCCGAGGCCGGCAAACTATAGAAAAAAATCGGTCTTTACTTAAAATGTCTATGAGTTTTGCCTACGATAGACATGGAATTCTCACTAGTCACAAGGTCGAGAGTGGAAAAACCACTATTTGAAAATACTATGAGGAGTATATTAAAACATTTAAACAATCGTTCCGTAAGAAGGGACCTTAACTATTGGCAGTCGGTCCAATACTTCTCCATGACAACGCAGCATCGCACGACGCGAACGGTTGACGCTAGGGCGGTATGAGTGAGAAACGTTGGACCAGCCGCCTTATTCCCTGGACATAATGCCATGAGACCTTGACCTTTTTCCATAACTAAAAGAAGATATGAGGGGTATTCCTTATAACAATTTAGATGGGCTTTAATCCGCGTTGGTCGCGAGGGTAAGGGTACTTGAGAACGGTCGCCTAGCAATGAGTATAGATGACCTGCCAATGATGTAGAAGTCTGCCATTGACCACAGAGTATATTACTTTGAAGGAATGTAGAACAGTAACAACGTTAAAAAATATTTTGAAATCATTTGATAGGCTGCATTATATATTGACTGACCCTTGTAAAAAACATTTAAATATTTAAATGAAAGGACATTAAGGATTTAAAGTGAAAGCAAATCTATTTGAAGGTCGATAAGAAATTGCACAAGACGCATTACTTTGCATAATATGAAGCTCACAGAACCACATTTTTATATAGTACTTTCATTTATGTTCACTGTGACAAAAATCTAATAAAGCCACAATAATAGTCAAGGTATAAATTGAATATTTCCAGTCAAATTTCGTGAAGCAAATAAAAAGGGGGGTATTGAAAATCATTATGCGAGACATTAAGCGCTCGCGACAAGAGTCGCGTGTGCAATATAACTCTTTCAAGGAAATAATGTCAAACGGTATTCTTGCTTAATGTAAACGAACCCAATTTCCTTTGCATGGATTATAGCTGTGCCAGTATGAAATTAAAGGATTTATGTATTTACCCTCGAAAATCGAATTGTTTTTTACATCACTTTTAAATGCTCTAGAAATCTTTGTCTGGAATTCCTTTTTCCAGACAGATTACATGGAAAACCAAATAAATGAACTTGAGTGTACATATCAAATAATTTGGCGTTATATTCATATTCATTATGTCCGAATGAGAGAGAAGAAGGGTAAGATAAATGTAGAAGATGTACAAGATCGCATATGAATCATGTGATCACAGTGGTTTGTTAATATGATTGATTAGATGAAGTATATGTCACTTATATACAGAGCGAAGCCTTAGCTGGCATCACTAAAAAGAGATCTAGCCTCCTAATTAAGAAAATTGAGAAGGCTTTGTCATTCTTGCCTTATAAAACAAACTGCTTAATTAATTATTTTCTTGATATTGATGGGCTTTAAGCAGATATATTATACATATTTGTTTGTTTTCTTCGGAATTTAATACCTCTAAAATACACTAGTGTCTACTTAAGACTGTAATGGTACCGCTCAATTTCAGGATCGTGTCTAAGAAACAACGAGAAAATGCATCAACAAGCGCATACAGTATGCATTACGGAAACAGCTAAAATCAGTCTTTTGGAGAATATTGTTTGTATGGGATAGACAAAGTGCTTCCTTACTTTGACTTAATTCCATAATTAAGTAATATGATACCAAACCGAGGCACATTACCCTTTCCATCGTGTGATTAGCACCAAGCATAGGAAAGTTATGCATGTACCATTACCATTTTATCGATGTTAATGAAATTGCTTGGAAGTGGTTCTGTTGAGTGTTCTCTTATGGTGTATTGTTTATTTAATTTTCACAATGAGAACCTTTATGCTATTCTGCATTTATAAACGTTATGCCATCGGCTTCTGATTAAATGTAACCTAATAATAATAATAGGGACAGGAACATTCATAGTGAGCAAACACCGAGAAATTAATCATTTAAATCGGGATCTCATATATGCCAAATGTATAACTTGTTTTTTGTTGCAAAGTGTAAAGTAGATTTTCGGAGACATGTATTTACCAAAGGATTTTTAACATTAAGATGAAAAATAAACAATGCGTTTACTCATTTTCATTTGACAAAGACAGAAATCTTGCTTCTAAGATGCTAAATATTAAACATATAGCGAAATGACAAAGTCTTATTTGAAATATCGCAAATATAAATTAGCTGCCGATGAAATAAATGAAAGAGGAAAGTGTTTCCAAAGCAGAACACGACTATTCCAACAAAACCAGTCTATTCCTCAGGTATGATGCTTTGTCTTTGGAATTCTAAATAATGGTCGACATGATAGTTGGTATTGTTGTTGCGTCATAGATATCTGCTTTTTTGCTGGCTGTTTAATCAAAATTCAGGTCTTTTTTCAGTCTTTAAGAGATTATTCGATACAGGTATTATACAGTATATTGCTGTTTTCAACACACAGTAACATTATTCTAATGCTTTGCCAATTGCAAATAAAATCAGAGTATTACATTGTACGATATTGCTATGTCGCCACTGGGAACCGAGGCCACGACGAAACAACTATAACCATTTTGCCATTGGAAACAGTCGCCCAAATTTTCATTGTATGCTACTTCGTTCCCAATGCAACACAACAGATGTCAAGATTTTTCTCCTAGATAGACTAAAGTCACATCAGGGTTTCTTTTTATCCAATAAAACTAGAGGGAAATAAGTTATTAATGCTTAAGATTCGAAAAGTTCATCTTACAAAGCTTTAGACCCTGAAATAATCATTGTTGCACCTTGGTTGACAACCCCTATGTGATAAATCTGTCGATGAGACCTCCACCACCGGAAATAAAGTCTGAACACTATAATTACTGCAGTCTTCGCTCAAGACATAAAACTTAACTCCTGCAGTTAATGATTTTTTAAACTCCATCTTCGTGGATTACCGCGTCTAGTCGGGATAGTTTCAATTATTTTTATGTTATTGGAGGAGACGTTTTAAATAATATGTGATGCCGTCTTGGTAATTTAAAGTCCATTGTCGAAAATATTTTTCGCTGTAGCTTGTTCTAAGTCCTATACGTAAGTCGTTTTTTTTCCAAGCTTACCATGTTAATTTTAGTATTCTCGACAGAACATAACATTGATTTTTATTTCATATCAAGTATTGAACATTATTTCTTTTATACATAAATAAAGAAAACTCGATCACAGTATTTCACAATACCGAAATGATAATTGTTAGCTTGTCCTTAACCTTATACTTTTATATTTTTTTCTAGAAGAAAGATTTTGAAAAACAACGTAAACACTTAAAATAATTCAGCTTTACAATACATGTTCTGTACAAAACCATTCCTTCCTTTCTACACATCTTTAAATGTATTACCGCTGTTTTTGACATCTAGTTTCTCTTGCAAATTAACAACCGATTAATTTTGATTATGTCTTAATATGATGAAGACAAGAAAGACAACTTTACGTTTCCATTTACGTTTCGTTTGTTTTGGTGGCTTCGGGGCTTACATAATGATACAAAACGGTGAACAAGTTTTTCTTATTATTTCAGACACATGCGTCAGGGCCATTGGCAATTTTGTTAAGCTACTTGCCTGTATACTCGCCTAAATCATGCGCCTTTGCAGATCTTGGCCGAGCCATTCATATTCATTGTCGACTTTATCTAACATATCCATCTCCCATCTTTTTAGTGAAGGTGTAGTGTAAATTCTGATACTTTAACGGCTTCCCAAGATTATTTTCAGACATTGCATTAATTACTTATTGAAGCTTTAACTAAAACGACATGACAAAGAGCATTTTCCAAGTATGGTATTAGCAGGTCATATTAAGAAATCCACAGAGATTTCATGCACATGGAAAATAAACTAGCATATATTTACTTAAAATGTAAAATTTGTAAGAAGGATAGAAATAAGAAGTTCCAGCTATTTCTCTTAAAACACGCCTATACTGCTTCTAGGACACTAATAAATCTACATAGTTTAAAATATCCAGAATCGGAACACTAGGGGGACAGGATTTCTAGACATACCAACAAACTAAGTCCATGATTCTAAAGAGGCTTTGGAAGTATAACTGTTAGTAATGCGTTTATAAAATGTAGAGTTGGGAAACCAATGAAACTACACACCGCCTTCCCACAGTTTAGCCAATTTATGACGAGAGTAAATAACATTATATGATTATTGCCCCTTTGCAACGTTACGGGACGCGACGCAACGAGTCCATACAGTGTCAACACGATGTATTATAGATAAGTGGGACTGAGAGGCATATGAACACTAGTAGTTTCTCTTGATGGATAAACGTTAAGAAACGTTAATTACTGTTTTAGATGCAATCATGCACTTTTAGGCTTACATACAATGAATATGTATTCCAAACTGATCGATGTTTTCTAAACTTCACTGTCTTTTATATAACGAAAGATTGGTCACTGCTTAAGTATCTAAGAACTTCTTAATCGAATTATTGCCGTCTCGTTGATGCTTTCACAATGACCATTATACAAATTGTGACTGATACGATATTTGCAGCTTAAAAAAAATTAGAATATTAAATTCTAAAGTCGGTGAACGATTAAAAATTGTGTTTTTTTTCTGTAAGAAAACCAAGATAAAAACAACCCTGCTTATAAGATTCAAAATTTTGGGACATTTCATTTAGTTTCTCTATTATTCTGTCAAAAGAACGTCAGGAAATAGATATATACATAAACAAAACACGAAACAAAACACTCAAGATAATGTGCAACCAATTTTGTAGTAAAACAAATAAGAACGCCTATTATTTACGACACGAGGAATTCAAGCAATGTGTCTTGCATATGCGTTTGCTGCATTATCTATGTTTATTTTACGCAAGGGTTATTCAAAGTTCCAATATAAGTAGCATTTGCAATTTATGTAATGTCGTAGAATTGCATACTTTGAATGATAAAATGCAGTCTCTAGGCAATAATGTTATTTTAGTACTATATGTATAGTGGTTTCCCAGTCGATATTATATTAGTTTTCCAAAGAAAATTATTTTAACCTTAAAAAAAAAGATTTTTAGCAAACATAAATTTGTTGATGTAGTATGCAGTTTTATACATATCATGTATTTATTCGTCATAACTTTATTTTGTGAATAATTCTAATACATGCGGTGAGAAAAAATGATTAAATTTCATTCTTATAAAATTTAGTACATTTTAAACGCGTTCTAAACATATTTTAAGGATACCGTAGCCATTTTGAATTTTGTAATGATTGCGTATTTAATCGTTTGACTCGACCACCCATACACCATATGTTACGATCAATTTCAATACATTCCGAGACAAAGCACCAGAAAACAGTGATAGGGCTTAGTAAAAATTGTTTTCCTAATCCATGTAAGAAATAACTTAAATAATAATAATTATAATATGACAACTTTGACTATACTTTTTGCTACATACTTTTTCTCCTTTTTTCTGCTTGAATTATATTCGTGTCCGATAAAACTTAAAATTGTGGTTTTTATAGAGTGTTGATGTCTGGTTGAATGGTTATTATTCAACTGACGACATAGACATCATCTTAGAGACATATTATGTCACACCTTATAGTTCCACTCAGTGGGCAAATGACAGGTCTAACATTTTGACTTGGACCAAGCAAAACAGACAAATAACCATAATCAAGAAACCTATTCCAGTAGTTTTTCAACTCTCACTTAAGCTTACTTATTTATTTCAATTTATCTTTCTGCTGTGAAATGTCATTTTAAAAATGTATATTTATATCTAAACCCTTAATTATATTATTAGCCTTTGTAATTAAATGTGTAGACTTATTGCCATCTAAAATGTGTTAAAACGAGAGAAAACAAAAGAACATACGTAATTCGATTACCGGATGTGATCTCAAACAGGTGCAAAATAGTTTAGGGTCCTGCGTAGGGTAAATGACATCTGTTGACGTATGCAGAAGTTGAACTTTATTTGAAAAGGTTCCAGAACATTATAGTTCGCTCTTATAAAAGAAAAATAAGTCAACGTTTACCTCGAATGAAGTATAATGCATCTTCTCATGGACTAGACGTATTATATTTTGGGTTGTTAATTTGATTCCGTATATCAAAGGTCATGTTGACCACCTGAATTAAAACCCAAAAGACACGAAACAAGTTTGTGTGCTTAGATTAATAACAATTAACTTAAGGCAAATAAGAATGTACCACCTTCGCCTTTACAAGCGCTTAAAAAACAATATACCTTTCAGTAAGCGGCGTGAAATATGCGCACCATTCTGTGAACATGTTTTGTTTCCTAGAGCTAAGTGATTTATAAACCGATTTGTCTGGAACAAAAGTATCTCTTATAAGATTTCTCTTTGATAGTTTACGCTAATTTCTCGACTTTTAATACATGAATTATCGCCAGTCGGAGTTTTTTAACGTATCTGTTCAACAAATTAAAGAAATAATGTATTATTAATGAGTCATTGTGTGTTGGGGGAATTTTGTATCTTTAAGAGAGGCAATGTAATTCATGGAATGAAAATGATTTTTATGAGAAGAAGGTCCATTAAAAGTCCATTATTTCTTAATCTGGTGATATGATAATTTTCAAAACTAAGAAGACCATGAAATCGTAAGAGATTGTAAAAATTGATAAATGGCAATCAGATGTCTAATAGTTTTCCCCGCTGATTATATTGCTCGAATACGTCCGTTAGTATGATAGAAAAAAAAATCTACGTATTTTGGTTTGCGAACATATTTGGTAATGGCTATAAAAATTAATGCTCACAAAAAAAAAAAAAAAAAATTGACGATCGAATAAAAAAGATTTTGAGATTAATAGTAAAAAAGAGAACTAACCGTCATCAATAGAAATAACTTATGGCTTAATAATGAAATCCTCGGTTCATACAAGCCTTTTGGAAAAAATCGATACTCTCCATCCGAGTCGAAGTGTCATTACAGGAAAGCAGAATTGTTTGGGTTCTGTCAGCCTTCAGAGTAATCCCTTTATAGGGAACTTTATGTCACTAGGGTTCACATGTTGATAGCCAAAATGGAGGAAAAAATATTTGGGAAAAAAAAATGCATTTTTCTAAATGTTCAAAAACAGTGTTTAAATTTTGAATTGTGTTATATTCTTTAATACAATGGAACTTTTGAACAGAAATAAAGGATTCACTATAAATCAAAACAAACTTAATGTCTAAATATAATGTTTGGTAAAGGTGTTATCCATGATAATAAGTAAGAAAAATAAGTGTCACCTGGGCATACGCCTACTGAACGTAATAATTATCTTATCCTAGATAAATTGAAAAGTGGGGTTTTATTTTTCTTTGCATATGGTCAGAGAGATAATTAAATAACCAAAATCTCATTTAGGTTTACAGTCGCTATTTTACCTCTTAAGAGTGACAATAAACTTCTACTTTCTGTTACAGAATCGAATTTGTCAGTAAATCCACCATTTTAATCTAATTTTAAATACTGTTCATAGAGCTAATAAGGTTTGGTGACATGTTGGGAGCGTAATTGGTGAAAAACATATCTCTGCAAATGAAAGTAATTACGCTGGCAACAGCAAAGATTACAATCTCTTACTGAATTTATTTCCCTGAGACCTCAGCATGATGAACATTTATCATCCCATTACAATTGATGCGTTTATTAAAAAAATCCGCACAATACGAACATATATGTATATATTATTTTACAAATATGTGGTAATTTGCACTAATCTGAAAACAAACATTTCTGACAAAATATTTACCTACATTTCATTAAAAGTTTACAGCAGACTTGGTATGATATAGTAATACTTGCATTGTTTTTAGTGAAATTTTGCGATGATACATACTATTTATAGCTAAGCATGGCATCGTCTCTCTGAATACCGAGGCTCCAAAAAGTGTGACCATCTTGCTTCCCCTGGGGATTTGGGACAGATACAAAATCGTAGCTTTCCTATCAGGGCAATCACTCTGAAGCCGCGAAAATAAATTAACAACTGTCCATCCAAAATCTCTTTTTGGAAATCACGATCAATATCGAATTGGGGTCTGTTCAATATCTAAGCCATGAGGTAACATTTTTGCATAACTGGAATAGGTGAATTTGTCGACTTCGAAGCACAGTATCTATTGACGAATATTTTTGAATAAGTCAATCTTTAAATTTATTTAATGCTGTTTGGTGGAAGAAAGGAAAATATCAGTGAGTCAAAAAAAATATTTTCAAGCAGTGAATATGACCAGTTTTATAACTGACAAATGAAAAGACACTTATATAAGCATAATAATGTGATGTTGTGCTTTAAATGCGTTTTATACATATTGATTATGTCATATACTTAAGTACATTTATATTGAAATGATCTTAAAAAGGAAAAAAAAACGTATTTTTATTGAAAACGTCTGCTTCATCTATTAAAAGACAAAAAATGGTCCCGAAACCAATAACATTATTCCTCACTTTTTGCCACATCTCGTCTAAATGATACAGATATATTCCTTATGTATGATGCTAATCATTTGCAGGTAATTCCAGTATTTATCAACTTAGATTATTGCAAAGTTACTGGATATGGGCGAATGTTTCATGTTAAATGGTTTGTTAGTTAATTTATTGATTGATTCGATTAAATCTGGCAAACTTAATTTTAGTCATGGTGAGATTGTTTATAAAAATAGAGCCATCACATTTACGTATCTTGCTGTATACATATGACATGCTATCATATCGATTAACATTATCCTGATACATGACCAACACAGCGACCATGCATATAATAAAAAGTATATATATCTACGACTGTGGTACGTAACAGCCTAGGCCGAATTCACTATATCCTATTCCAGAGGCTATCGCTCTTACTTTTCGTTCATCTATTACAGTCGGTTATCTGTTTCTTGCATTTCAATAAAGCCTCATCAAAAGTAATATAGGTACGTTCAATTTGTGATGTTATAACAAATCGGTTTTACATTTGGAGGAAAATATACTCTAGTTAGGTTATAGTCTTTATTCAGTAAAGCGAAGGGAAAAATAATAGCTAATGTTTTGATTCCACTGGTTTAACTTGCAAGGATTTTGAACCTCACACAGTGGTATGACATTTCTCATTAATAATCCCATCTGCAATTAATACCAGGATGAGATCTCCATTACCGGTAATAATGTCTGAATACCATGATGGCACAAGCCTTCACACAAAAATTCATAACAATTGATTCAATTCCGACTTCTTGGATTACAGCGTCTGTGTGAAATCCCTTTACATCCCCTTGTGTTATTTGAAGACACATCTGAGCAACTTGTGATCCCAACAAATCTATGGCATTAAGTGACGAATAGAAAGCATGTCCCTTTGCGATTTCTTATGTTTTACATGATCTTTTCCGAAGATCGCTTGATTATTTTGATAGTTTCAACAAATAAGGCCACAGTGTTTTATATTCGTGTGATGTATGTTGGAATCTTTAGTAACATTGCAAACTTTTATTATCTTGTCCAACACTTATTTCATTTCAAGTATATGATTCTGTAGAGAAAATTGCACATAGTATTTCGCAGAAAGGAATTTATATTTACCAACCTACCACTAATTTTATGACAGCTCCTATTACTGAAATGATAATTCGTAGTCCCGAATTACAGTTTTGCTTTTAGGAATGAGGATTTCGAAATATAAAACTCATGTATATATCGAAAAGGGAAAAAGAGCGCCCTGCCACTTTTACATTTTAAAATATAATAGTTTCCTATTTTCCCATTTTCTTTCGTATTTGATCTCCATATTGTAACATTTCTTTAACTTTCTTGACGAAAAAGTATTGGCAGATATTTCGTAATCATTATGAAGAATTCAAAGTCCGGAAAATTGGAAAGAAATTTGGAACCATACATTCACAAATTATACTTTTTTATGATTATAAATTTCCACAATATGCAAAGAAATCGGAAGTTATATGTTAGTTTTAATTACGTAATTGATAATTAAAAAAAAAATCGTAAAAATAAAAATGGACCAATATGCAAAATTTTGATGTCATAACGGATACCTCCTAAACGTTTGCGCTTGATATACTAATATTGCAAAAAGAATTGCTAACCATTACGTATGATCGAGATGGAGTTTATTAAGACAAATCTAGAGACAATAGAGGATCTAAGCGAGCGTACGTATAACATTAATAGTTTAACAATGTTCATCAGTGCGGTTTCTTATTTGTGCTTTTTGGAGTGATCAGCCGACAATTTTTTTCTGTCAAATTAAGTATTTCTCCGGGGGCAAATGACAGGACAATATATTGACTTTGATTAAGCGATAACAAATCTTATTACACAAAATAAGGGAACTTTACAAGGAGTTGTTTACGCTATTGTACCTGTATTTGCATGGAGAAATCAATGAAGGTAACGACACCTGACATGCACTATTTAACAATTTATAATTAAACGACTTAAAATCTCTAACCATGATTAAAAAAAATACCTCTATTCTGGACGTATGTTTACCTCCATGACCCTTGAAAGTGTGAAAGTGTGAAAAGCCACTCAAACATGTAGTTATCGGCTTTAACCATTCGAAGAATATTCTGTAAAAAAATCCTATTGCATTAAGCTGCTTTGATATTGCAGCCATCTACCAAAGTAATTTTCATCCTGACCTCATTAGGTTAATTACTTAATATCTAAAACGTAAGAGTCTATTTTCCTGAAAGCAGCAGCTAAGTCATTTTCATTCTCGACACTGGTGAGGCCAAAATAGTTTTATCACATCTGTTCCATTGATTGGAATTTGAAGCTCCTCTTTCGACGTGAGGTGTTATCTTCCGGAAGACTGAAAACTTGCCACCGTAATTTTTGCAATTAGTCACGGACTGATTGGAATCGAACCAAATAAATGTAACTTTTGAAAAGTTCGTATCCATACAAATGGAAGAAAAATATTTAGATGTACCTCTCGAAGTTTATTCTTCATCACAAGTAGTTCAGTTCTTTAAAGATCCATTATTAAAAGCAAATGTGTAATATTTTCAATCATTGTCTTCCTCCACCTGTATTAACTGGACGTAGCTATATGCAGAAATACTGTCGTAGCGACGGTAAACTCAAATAATAAAGTCAATATTTTAAATATTAAGAAGAATCACTGTAAAATGCTTAAACTTTCTTTGTTTAAATTTTTAATCTCGTATTTTACCCTTTAAATTATTTTTATAATGAACACAGACGTCATTGGAGATAAGATTGTCACAGGATAATGTCAATTGTCAACGGCGTGATATTTTTGTGAGGCAGAACTTTATATATACTTGTAAAAGTATACTGTTTCGCTGATATTAAAATAATTTACCTCATGGGAGTATTGGATTTGAAAAAAAAAATATCTGTCTATCTATCTATCTATCTATCTATCTATCTATCTATCTCAACGTGGCAACGGTCCAAAAATGTCTGAAATCATGTTTGCAAAAAATATCTATAAACAGAGAATGAAGTGGCTAAAAAGAGACGTTAATATAATAGTCATTTCGCTCAAAGATTACTTGTATAATATGTTTCTAAAGGAATGAAACGCATGCTTCCGAAGCAATAATGCGATTTAAATTCTAACACGAACAATAAAAATATTTATATCATTTAGTATGTGATTTTTTTAAAAAAAAATTAACCAATTTTCTTCGCAATCTATCAAACGTTTAAGAATGGTAGTAAAGAGACCCTATGAGGTCTAATGAAAATATGATGCGTTCATAAATCAAGCAATAAAAATCTTATATCCAAGATTATGAAGCTACTAAAAAAGCTTAGCCTATTTTATTTTACTAGCTACTGTTCTTACAACCAAAATGTTTTCTTTATACATGACTTTTTAATTTTATGTTGTTGTTTTTTTGTGTTACCTTTATGTGTTGATGAAAAGGCTCTGTAAATGCATACAATTAGGGATACCCTCCTTGTAGATAATATTGCAAATTAAGTTTATCCAACCTGATGATGAAAATGTATTCAGATAATGGTTATCCGCCTTGTTAATGGGAGAAATATTGGGGTTATTTTCTGAGGAAGTTCAATGGAAGATTTGTCAACAATTTTCAAAAACTCAAAATATGGGAGTCATTTCATTGATTTATAAGAAGAGGGATCCTAGTAAGTAAGAATTTAAGTAAGTTGTGCATTATGACTAATGGATGGATATAAAAAAAAACTGTCTCCTGATCATGGAATCCATAAGGACTGTCTCATTTCGTCTTTATTGTATATATTAGAAGCATAAATTATGGAATTGAATGTAAGAAACTCAAATGATTAAAAAGGAATCAAAATGTCATTTAAGAAAACGATCGAGAAAATAAGAATTTTATTGTTTGTTGACAATACCATTTTATTGTTGAAATCTAAATATGATATAAAAGATGCATTAAAGATTATTTTAGATTTTTGAAAACACTCCATTGTGTAGCTAGATAAGACAAAACACAGAAAAACTTCAAAAATATCAATTGGATTACAGCCCATATAAAGGTTTTAGAGATTTATTTTAGACATGATGAATCTAAATGCAGACTATTAAACTGGGATGAGAGAATGACAAAATGTAAGTGTTTAATAAAAACTGGTCAAAACGGAAACTAACCTTTTTGGGGGGGGGGGGAATCAAATAACTAAAGCAGAATTTACTTATATAATATAAAAATATATCTGATATTAAACGCAAATCAGCAAAACCAATTATACATTCATATTGAAAAAAATGTGTTAACGAAAAAACTGGATTGGTCTGTATATTATAGTTGCACAAACAATATGCATGATAATAGGTTTAAAGAATTCAAATATAAATTTATCAATAAAATATAACTAAGATTTGTATGGAAAATGATATAATCTCCAAAGTGTTATCTTTGTAATGTCAGGGAATCATACCCTCATATTTTATCGAGTGTCCAGCTACAAATGCCATTTGGGATTATTGTTTAACTGTTACAAATGGAATTGGTATTTATGTCTATCTTCGTCCAATGAAATATCTATTGCATGTATATGGATATAAATCTTCCTATGCACAGTACTTCTATTCAACGTAATATTTAGTACAATGTTTACATTTTGCATATATAAAGCTTATTCTTAAGTGAGAATTGGAGTAAACATTTTGATATTCGTGGTTTATTAAAATATGCTTTTTTATTATTCAGTGAATTAATGATCAGAAGAAAAGTAAATTATTTTCTTATAAGAATATTTGATGTGTATAAAATAATGTAATGAATCTTGAACATGAAACACTATTATTCTGTTTGTTGTAAATTCAACTGGGGATGGTTCCCCGATCCCTGTTAGCTTATTACGGGGATTATAAATGGGGATAGCCAAATAAAGTTTTCCTAAAGAAAGTGTAATATGTGCAACACATAAAACAGTAATATTCAGTTTTTACAATAGTATTATTGCAAACTTTGAAAACTCTGTTATCTCTTGTGATACTGTCATAACTACCAATTAAGCCTGAGTTCCTATCCGGAATCGAGGTAATTGTTAACTGTATTGTTGTATTTCCACACTAAAATTTCTGACTGTTTGACTCTGTTATCTTTGTTGTTTGGTTATAAAGTTTAATCATACCAAACACATTAATTAAAATTGTATTAATGGTGTATTGTACCTAGTCTTTACAGCGCATATAATCAAAGTATAATCTAGATGATATCCTGGTAATAAAAAATGAATTTTAGATGTTATTTGTTTCATGTGTTTTAAAAAGAAAATTTAAATTAGGTCTCCGTAATTCACTGTCAATTTTATTTAAGATTTCTTCTCTTCCTGGATTTAGTTCATTTTTCATACGAGGGGTGATCATCATTTTCGAGAACTATATGATTTCCTAGGAAAGAAAATTAATTTGGGATGTTATTTACTTTTTGTGTTTTATAAGGTAAATATTCAATATTGTCTCCGTATTTCTTTGCCAATTTCATTTAGTTATCAAGCTAACCACAGTAAAACAAAACAAGCTATTCAGAGTAAACCCCGTGTGATCTAATGCACTCGTTATATCTCTCCAATCAAGAATCAAAGGCGTGAAGTAAGCCGTCACGTTAAAACATTCTCAACGCCACCGTAATATCATTACCAATCCCTTCCCGAGACACAAATCTATGACCCCGCTAATGAGTAGAGAAAGAAATCAAATGCGACCAGATCTTGACTATACGGTTGGTGTTGTAGATGTTCGATGTTAAATTCTGTCATTGTGGTCATTTACAAAACAGCTGAGACGAAAGGTATTATCTTAGTGCAAAATGAATCTCGACCTTGCAAGTCTTTACTAGCAAGACGGCGTTTGGTTAGTGGAGTTATACTCACCAGTGTTTGTAGTTTTCTACATTCCGGCTCAAAGAAGTGGAAACCAGGTTCAATCATATGTAAAAAAAATGTAATGGTCTTTTTCAGAACTTTTTCACCTTCCTCGGAAAAAAAGACTTGGTCTTGTGTTTGCTCAGTTGTAAAAGGTCTAGGCACCCATCTAGCACAAACCACTCGCATAGCCACTCTGTTGGTTAAAAATATTGTGCTAGGCCATTACTTTCACCAAACTCCTTATCAACCTGCCTAACAGTTATTCTCCTGCCTTGCTTATTAAATGATCCTATGACAGAGTTGAACTGATTTGATGGAGATTTTCCGTCCAGGACGAGGTCATTCTCGATAGAAGGTCTGCCACCACTAAACCGGTGAAACCACTTGTGGACAAAGCAGATTTAGAGAAGGCAGACTCACTATAAACTTTCTGTAAATCCGTTGTGGTCTCTTCAGATTTACAGCATACCAGCATACTGCTCCACAATTGCATCGTTCTCCATCCTTGACTAACATATCCACGGGCGGTTTAAGCAAAATGCAATAAGTCAAGTAAATTATGACTTCATATCAATTAAAATTGACTAAAATCGTTAAAAAGGGTTGCGTTTTACTTAAAAATGTGTTACATCTGATCTTTATGGACGGACTGAAAGCAAAGAAAAAACAAAGTTCTCGGATATAATGATCACCCCTCGTATGAATTCTCATAGGATTTATTTGTTTTTCCTTTACAACTAAATTCCGATAAAAATCCAGAAGGGATGATTATTTTAGAACTATTCAAATCGAGTAAACAAAAAGGAAGAATAAATGCTTTCCATGCATGATCTTTATATCATCAATTTTAAAACCAGACGAATTAGAGAACAGATTGGATTGCTGATAATGATATTAGTCTTTCATTTTGTTGGATGTATTGTTCACTA
>CM037785.1:62026012-62076012 GCA_021229015.1 Solen grandis
TGAAATAAATACTGTTGCATAAATGTCATTTGTTAAAATTCTATGGGGCATACTTGTTATAACTGACCTTGGATTCAACCTATATTTCTGATCATAATCAAACAACCAATAAATTAAGCCAGAAATCACATACTGCATTTACCGAATTGAGGGGCGAAATTATATATATATATATTTATGCCCAACATTTTCAAATAAACATTTATTAGTAATATTTATGACAACTAAATAACTGAGTGCAATATTGAGTTTGCATCATTCATTTAAGCAATGTTGAAAACAAAAAAAGAAAAAGAAATCGTGTATCTTGTACGGCCTTGTTTTTGCATAAATTTAGGATTAAAACTCGATATTTGCATATATTTGGTTAACATCTTTTTATTTAAAAATTGTTTAAAATGTAATACTTAATAAAACCTATTTAAGTGGCGTATATATAGAATATATACCACCACATATATTGGTTTAATATTTGCGAAACTTAATTAGGTTTTGTACCAACACCCCATATTGTCTAGAATATATATATATATATATATATATATATATATATATATATATATATCAAAATGATAATAACAATAATAATCTACCTACTTGTGTGTTATCAACCCTAGCTAGGACACGAACTCTCAACAACAAAAATGTGTGAGCATATGCTTTAGGTCGTTCACCTCAGCCTATATGAAGCAAAGTTTACCTAGTGACCTCCAACAACTACAACTTCAAGATTAAACCACCAGACTGATTAAATAGTCCAGTCCCATTTCGTGGTAGCCTCATAATAAAAGGAATCAACATCAAATCAACGGCATTTATCGTAGATGGTCACGAGGTGACCAATTGCATTAAATTATATCAATTTCTGATCATTGGTTTTAAATGAGGTTTTTAAACTGTATTTGAAATCCGTTTGCTTTTTTTAAACTAATTAATTCACGTCGATTGGTAAACGAGTTCTTAAAAGTATCACTCAGGCAGTTCCTGGAATGAACCAGTACTTTGTGCCTGGAAAGGCCATATACATTCAAACCCACAATCTTCTGATCCGGGATCGTGTACGTTACCAATCGGTGCCTTTCTTTTGGTCGCCATGGTAACCACTGTTCTGCATTGATTAAGGGTCGCCCGTGTCAAGTGCCATCAACTTCAGTCCAACGGTTTCAAACAGACTGTTGACGGCGAATGACGAACGGCGGTCACATGATTAATATCAAGATCACTCACCTTGAGCACGTTGTACTCTGATGAGCTAAAACACAGTACATCACAAAGGGCGAGATACACACATTGTACACATGTGTGTAAACTCACAGACGAGTGCACAAGGGTCACTCACAGTCAAGTATGAGTTTCCTTCTTCATATATACAACAATACAAAATAACAAGAGCTATGCGGCGTTGATAGGAATTAGAGTAATGGAGGACGTAGAACGAATATATATCAAATACGAATCATTATTTGTGAAGCAGTCAAATAAGCATAGATAAAAACTCGGTATGAAAGAGTCCCCTCCTCCGCAATCGGCGGAGTAAACATTATTGTAATAAGGACGGTGAAAAAGACAATAAAATACTGCAGATATTCATAACGTTCGGCCCTACACAAGTCTCGAAGTGCATCAAAGAGGAGTGTTTGGATAAAATAGCATTATATTCCTAAAAGAAACTTAAAACTTTTAAAAATGTTAAACTTAAATTAAATCAGAATATTTCATTAATATTTCATTAATACGAAGTACATTACATGTATATGTGTTTCAGCTAGTTGTCATCTCAACGACGGATGGAGCGTTATTATTTTCCGTGAGTATAGGAATGTCTACTAGTGAAAACTGTTAAAAATACGCACTTCGCACAGACTTATGTCATCATCCTTTAGTAGGTCAAAGGTGAAGTTAGACAGCTTCGCCGAATAAACTATTTCAAAATTAATTTTCCTACATTACCTAAGTACACAGAAATCTGACATAATTCACCTAGATCTACTGAATGCTTGATTTATTGTTTCGATATAAAAAGCGGGGTGAAATAATATGTGAACTTTATATAATAGAACTTTTACTATTTACTATTTCAACCACAGGTCAATAAAACTTTACTCCTTTTCAAAGTAGACATGCACTTTTTACATCTCTCCAACCAAGAATCAAACACAATACTTTCAACGCCACTGTAATAGCACTTACAAGCTCCTCCCGAGATTTAAATCTATGACACCGCAACTGATCTTCAGCATTTGGAAAGAGAAAGAAATCACTGACGACCAAATCTGGACTATACAGTGGGTGTTGTAGATATACGATGTATAATTCTGTCGTTGTGGCACTAACAACATGGCGCGTTATCGTGGGACAAAATGAAACCTGACATGGCAAGTTCTTGGCGCTTGTCTTTAACAGCCTGACGGAGTTTGGTTCGGAGTATGATCGCGTAATTTACTCACATTTGATTGTAGTTTCCTCTGGTACCATGCGATTAAAAACTTTACCCGAAGTGTCACAAAATATGACTGACATTTCTTGACATGGCCTGCTGGCTTAAATTACAGGAGAAAAAGACCTAATATACACTTTCTGTGAAATTTTTATGAAAATCGGTCCAGAAATAATGGCTGTATACCGCGTACAAACTTTTGTAGACAACGTCAAAGTTGACGTCATATGCCGTCATAGGCGTAAGAAATTCAATGAAATGAAATATTCAGTATTTTAAACATAGGCTTTTAATTTTTCATGCCACTGGGACCTTAGCAACATAGAAAAATAACGCGTAGATATAAGAAATTCTTTTTTACCGTATGACGTCATAAGACGTCAATTGACATTCGACGTCACAGAATAAAAAGAAGTCTAATATTCAGTCTAAATATCAGCTTTATAACTTATCTGGAAGGTTTTTTATATTATTTTATTTTAAGAGCTGATTATAATCAGGTTCTTCTAAGGCCGTAGGTACATTCTGGTCGGCTTTGAGACTTTCTTTTTGGTCGGGGAATAGCCATTTTCGTGAGTATTTTCAAGAAATGAATGACCGAACACCATACTTGTTTACTCGTATATAGCCTTTACACTATAATATTGAAATTCACAACTCTCTGAGAACGAAAGATTTGTATCGTATCTAAGCACTTAAGGTCACATTTCGATATGTTTCTTGTGTGTTTGAGATACACGCTGGACTGACATAAAAGTTTTACATCTGAATACTTCAAGTTTCTCTCTACTTTGATCAACAACCACCGAATCTTCATTACCATTACCATTACGACACTGCGCCTTTAGAAGATCATTAAATATAATATTATTGGCAATTACTTTACGTATATTGCGTTTGTGTCCATTACTTCAGCAATAAATGTAACTTTTATGGCAATATAGATGGTAGTTTTGTCAGTTCACTGAACTGGAAAACCTATAAGTTTCGGTATTTGCAATAAAATTGGCTTACTTCTACAGCTAAACATGTGTTATAACTCGAATACACTTGTTAGTTGGATACCACCACACTGATCAATCTCTATTTTACGGAAGCGTATTAACGCCACATTGACACTTATTATGTTTTTAGTTTCTTCACATTAATTTGTTAAATTAAAAGTTTAAACTGTAAATTTTACAGAAAATTGTGTGAGTTTTACAGATTAAAGTGTAAAATTACAGTATAAACTGTAAAATTTTCAGTTTAATCTGTAAAATGCAGACGTGTTTCTGTAAAATTCAAACTTTGATTACCCATAAAACCTTTGCCTTTTCGAAATTGGAAAAACGGACACTGGTAGGCACAACTAAAGCGTAACATACACATTCTGTGAAATTTAATGAATATCGGTCCAGAAATAATGGTTGTAGACCGCGTACAAACTTTTGTAGACAACGTCGAAGTTGACGTCATATGACGTCATAGGCATAAAAATTCAATGAAATGAAATATTCAGTATTTGAAGTATAGGTTTTTAATTTTTTATGCCACTGGGACCTTAGCAACATAGAGAAATTGACGGGTAGATATAAGAAATTCTTTTTTTACCGTATGACATCATATGACGTCAATTGACATTCGTCGTCTCAGAAGAAAAAGAAGTCTTCGAGATTAATATTCAGTCTAATTATCAGCTCTATAACTCATCTGGAAGCTGTTTTATACGTATTTGAAATTTGACATCAATTGTTCGAATATTGGATTCGCCATAGAACCATTACCTTTTTGAATTTGAAAAACTGGACAACGGTTTACACAACTAGAGTGTTGCACATTTTGTGAAAATTTGATGAAAATCGGTCCAAAAAATAAAGGCTGTAGATTGCGTGAAACCATTTTGTCCTGACGTCAAATCTGACGTTATATGACGTCACACGAATATTAAATACATAAAATCAAAAGCACATGGTTTGAAGTATATGCCATTAATTTCCCTGGTCCTTGAAACTTTAAAACATATCTAACTTAACGTGTAGATATCTGAAATTCTTCTTTAATTTATGACGTCATATGACATCAAATGACGTTCATCTTCACAGATTTTAAAACACACTTGGAGACATATAATCTCTTTAATTATCAGCTTTCTAATTCATCTGGAAGCGACTTTATAGGTATTTGAAATTTGACGTCAATGGTTCGAATCTTGGATTCGCCATAAAACCTTTGCCTTTCGAATTTGGAAAAACAGACACCGGGATGCACAACTAGAACGTAACATACACATTCTGTGAAATGATGGAAATCGGTCCAGAAATAATGACTGTAGACCGCGTACAAACGTTTGTAGACAAAGTGAAGTGTGACGTCATATGACGTCATGGACATAGGAAAATCATTGAAATAAAAATTTCAGCATATGAAGCATAAGCCCTTAAATTTTCATGATCCTGGGTCTCTTGCAACATATCGAAATTAAGGAGTAGAAAAGATGAAAAAAATAATAAAAAAAAAACAGTACAAACCCAATAGGTCATTCTGCTTGAGGCAGAAAACCCTAATAAAAGTTTGGAGAAAGCCGTAATGACAAAGGCAATATGCTTATCGGTCCTGGTGTGCATCTTAAATTGCACCTCATTCTCTCAAATACGCATCGCAATTCACCTTTTAACACGGACACTCTTGGGTAACCCACCCAATAACCTCCTTCTTTTCTTACTTCAAATGGCTAGATTTTCGTGTACAAGCCCTTATCTGAATATCTTCCATGTTTGTTGACGGAATCACTTGAAATTTTCAGGACTTTTTGCACCTTGTAAGCGTCGGCATTTGTACAAATTTCAACTTCATACATCAACTTGCCGATTTTATGCGAATTTTTTAATAATTCTTGCTAAAATATGCATATCGTCATAATCACGTGACTAAGAAATATCACTTCACTTTTAATTTGTTTATCCTGAAAAAATCATAATAATTGACTCTAAGTTCATGAAGCTACAGCGTTTCACTTTTGTTTAAAGTACACTTTTCGTTTTTCTGCCATAACTCAACCGTTTGAACTCCGATCTTCAAAAACTAATATCACTTTAAAGGACGTTCAACGCACTACAAATTTTATTTATAGTGTCTAGGTAGAATATATTTCGTTTTTGAGATACTGATGGCCGAATAAAAACACCTAAAACTAACATATGACCTTGACCTTTGCGATTTTCCGGAACGGAGGTCACCATGCACGTTATAGGCATAAGACAATCAATGAAATGAAATATTCAGTATCTGAAATATACGCCATTAATTTGTCATGCCCCTGGGACTTTTGCAACATATAGAAATAAACGCGTAGATATTAGAAATTCTTTATTACCTTTTGACGTCATATGACGTCAAATGACGTTCTGCCTATCAGAATAAAAAGAAGTCATAAAGATTAATTTTCAGTTCAAATATCAGCTTTATAATACGTCTGGAAGCGATGTTATGCGTATTTAAAATTTGACGTCAATGGTTCGAATCTTGGTTTTGCCATTTAACCTTTGACTTTTCGAATTGGGACAAACGGACACCGGGATGCACAACTAAAGCGTAACATGTATATTCTGTGAAATTTTGATGAAAATCGGTCAAACAATAATGGCTGTAGACCACGTAAAATCTTTCTGTCCTGACGTCAAATCTGACGTAATATAACGTGACATGAACATGAAATTCAATGCATTCCAAAGAATATGATTTGACGCATATGCAAATACATTTCCATGGTCCTGGAAACTTTACAACATATATAAATTTAGGCATAGATCTAAGAAATTCTTTTTTACCTTAAGACAACATATGACGTCAAATGACGTTCATCTTCTCAGAATTTAACAGACACTTGGAGATTTATGATCTGTGCAAATATCAGCTTTCTAACTCATCAGGAAGCGATTTTATACTCAGTTGAAATTTGACGTCAATGGTTCGAATCTTGGATTCGCCATAAAATCTTTGCCTTTGCGAATTTGGAAAAACGGACACAGGGATGAACAACTAGAGCGTAACATACACATTCTATGAAATTTTGATGAAAATTGGTCCAGAAATAATGGCTGTAGACCGCGTACAAACATTTTTAGACGACGTCAAGTTTGACGTCAAAGCACGTCATAGGCAAATGAAATCCTAGAAACGCAAAATGTTAAATGTGAAATATAAGCTATTAAATTTTCATCGTGCTCGTACGTTTGTAACATGTAGAATTTAACACGTAAAAATTAGAAATTTCTTTTCACCTCATGACGTCATATGACGTTTATCTTCTGAGAATATGAAGAAGACGTAGAGACTTATATTCTGTCTGATGGAAATTGGTCCAGAAATAATGGCTGTAGACTGGGTACAAACTTTTTCACCTGACGTCAAATCTGACGTTATATGACGTCATATGAATATGAAATTCATTGCACCCAAAAGCACATGGTTTGATATATATGCCATACAATTTTCATTGTTCTGGACCATTGGCAACACATCGAAATAAACACAAATACAAGAGGAAGAAAAAAAGAATAAGAATAATAAAAAACAGAACAAACCCAATAGGACTTTCTGCTTGAGGCAGAAAGCCCTAATAAATATATGTAAAATGAAGTCACGTGACGTCATATGACGTTTTTTTTCACATAATTGTTAAGACACTCAGAGACCTACAAACTGACAAAATTTCAACTTTCTATCTCAAATAGGACAGTTTTTATAAGCATTTTAAAATTGACGTCCTTGGTTCGAATCTTGGATCCGCCATAGATGCTTGGACTTTTCGAATTTTGAAAAACGGACACCGGTATACACAATAAGAACGTTATATACACATTCTGTGAAAATATGATGAAAATCGGCCTATTAATAATGGCTCTGGACCGTGTACAAACTTTCGTAGTCAATTTCAAATGTGACGTCATATGACGTCATAGGCTTCTGATAATCACTGAAATCGAAATTTCAGCATCTGAAGCATGTGTCATTAAATTTTCCTTGCCCTTCAAAAATTTCAACATAGAGAAATAATCTTGTTAGAATTAGAAATTCATGATCATATAATGACGTCACGTGACGTCATATGACGTTTATTTTCACAAAATGATTAAGACTCCCAGAGACCTATATACTGACCTAATATCATCTTTCTATCTCAAATAGGACTGATTTTATAAGAATTTGAAAATTTACGACCTTGGTTCGAATCTTGGAATCGCTATAGAACCTTGGACTTTTCGAATTTTGAAAAATGGACACCGGGATGCACAACTAGAACTTAATATACAAATTCTGTGAAAATTTGATGAAAATCGGCCCATTAATAATGGCTCTGGACCGTGTACAAACTTTCGTAGTCAATTTCAAATGTGACGTCATATGACGTCATAGGCTTCTGGTAATCACTGAAATCAAAATTTCAGTGTCGGAATCATTTGTCATTAAATTTTCATTGCCCTTCGACAATTTCAACATATAGAAATACTCTTGTTAATATTAGAAATACATTATCATATAATGACGTCACGTGACGTCATATGACGTTTATTTTCACAAAATTTTTAAGACTCTTTGAGACCTATATACTGACCTAATATCATCTTTTTATCTCAAATAGGACCGATTTTATAAGCATTTGAAAATTTACGACCTTGGTCCGAATCTTGAATTCGCTATAGAACCTTGGACTTTTCGAATTTTGAAAAACGGACACCGGTATGCACAACTAGAACTTAATATACACATTCTGTGAAAATTTGATGAAAATCGGTCCATTAATAATGGCTCTGGACAGTTTACAAACTTTTGTAGCATATGTCAATTGTGACGTCATATGACGTCATAGACATATGAAAATCCTAGAAATCAAAATTTCCTCACCTGCCTAATAAGCCATAAAAATTTCATCGTCCTAGGATTATTGCAACATAGAAAAATAAGCATTTAGTTAGGAAGAAAAAAAGAATAATAATAACTAGATGTCATTCGTGAAAACGAATGATAGGACTTTCTGCAAGCTATGTTAATGCAAAAAGCAGGAGATAGAAGTTTCATGTAATGTCTCACCTCTGGTAGTATTTCATGTTCATGCTGAACAATTGACATTATATTCCGAAATTAGTGCATATGATAAGAACTAAGTATTAGTCTGTGACGTAACATGATGTCATATGACGTCAGGACATGACTGCAAACTTGATTTCTAGTTTAAAGGTCCTATGTTCGAATCTTACTTCAGCCACAATACTTCGATCTTTCGGAATTAAGGTTAGCTGTCAAAATATTCACACCTTATTTTCAAGATGTACCACCTGTAAAAATTTGAAGAAAATCTGATCATAAATGGCGGCTGTAGGGCGCAAACACCATTTTTACTTTACTGCAATAACTCTGAAATTTTTATTATTCTGAACAACTGGCAACATGTCGAAATCATTGCCCTAAAATGAAAATTAAGAAGTATTCTTATGGCGTCACATGACGTCTTATGACGTCACGACTCAAAATTTATTTAGAAATTCTTCAGACCTGCTAACTGTGATAGTTTCAACATTCTATCTCATCCAGAAGCTCTTTAATCCTAAAATGAAATTTTCGGTCCTATGTTCGAATCTTATTTCAGCCACAGAACTTCGGTCTTTCGGAATTTCGGTTAGCTGACAGGATATGCACACCTTTGATTCAATTTGTACCATCTGTGAAAATTTGAAGAAAATCCGACCATAAATGACGGCTGTAGAGCGCGAACACCATTTTCCACTATTTTTAGCTGTGACGTCATGTGACGTCATAGGGTGCTCAAGATGCTTTTGTTCAAAAGCGCATACTTTACTTTCATAACTCTGAAATTTTCATTATTCTGAACAACTGGCATCATGTCAAAATCATTGCCCTAATATGAAAATTAAGAAGTATGCTTATGACGTCACATGACGTCATATGACGTTCTGACTGAAAATATTTGTAGAAATTCTGCAGAACTGCAAACTGTGTAAGTTTCAACTTTCTATCTCATCCTGAAGCTCTTTAATCCTAAAATGAAATTTTCGGTCCTATGTTCGAATCTTATTTCAGCCACAGAACTTCGGTCTTTCGGAATTTCGGTTAGCTGACAGGATATGCACACCTTTGATTCAAGATGTACCATCTGTGAAAATTTGAAGAAAATCCGACCATAAATGACGGCTGTAGAGCGCGAACACCATTTTTCACTATTTTTAGCTGTGACGTCATGTGACGTCATAGGGTGCTGAAAATCATTGAAATCAAAATTTCCTCACGTGACTAATAAGCCATAAAAATTTCATCGTCCTAGGTCCATTGCAACATATTAAAATAAGCGTTTAGTTAGGAAGAAGAAAAGAATAATAATAATAATAACTAGATTTCATTCGTTGATACGAATGATAGGACTTTCTGCTAACATTGAAAAATATTAAGATTAATACCGTTAGAAAGAATATATATTAAATTCTCTACCTTTTACTTGTTTTTCCTATGGACTTCTTTTAGATCTGACGTCACATGACGTCAAAGGGTGCTGAAAATGCTTTTGTTCAAAAGCGCATACTTTACTGTCATAACTCTGTAATTTTCATTATTCTGAACAACTGGCATCATGTTGAAATCATTGCCCTAATATGAAATATAAGAAGTATGCTTATGACGTCACATGACGTCCTATGACGTCACGACTCAAAATATATGTAGAAATTCTGCAGAACTGCAAACTGTGTAAGTTTCAACTTTCTATCTCATCCTGAAGCTCTTTAATCCTAAAATGAAATTTTCGGTCCTATGTTCGAATTTTATTTCAGCCACAGAACTTCGGTATTTCGGAATTTCGGTAAGCTGACAGGATATGCACACCTAAGTTTCAAGATGTACCATCTGTGAAAATTTGAAGAAAATCCAACCATAAATGGCGGCAGTAGAGCGTGAACACCATTTTTCACTATTTTTAGCTGTGACGTCACATGACGTCATAGGGTGCTGAAGATGCTTTTGTTCAAAAGCGCATACTTAACTGTCATAACTCTGAAATTTTCATTATTCTGAACAACTGGCATCATGTCGAAATCATTGCCCTAAAATGAAAATTAAGAAGTATGCTTATGACGTCACATGACGTCTTATGACGTGACGACTCAAAATATATATGTAGAAATTCTGCAGAACTGCAAACTGTGTAAGTTTCAACTTTCTATCTCATCATGAATCTCTTTAATCCTAAAATGAAATTTTCGGTTCTATGTTCGAATCTTATTTAAGCCACAGAACTTCGGTCTTTCGGAATTTCGGTTAGCTGACAGGATATATACACCTTAGTTTCAAGATGTACTATCTGTGATAATTTGAAGAAAATCCGACTATAAATGACGGCTGTAGAGCGCAAACACCATTTTTCACTATTTTTAGCTGTGACGTCATGTGACGTCATAGGCTGCTGGCAATCATTGAAATCAAAATTTCCTCACGTGACTAATAACCCATAAAAATTTCATGGTTCTAGGACTATTGCAACATATTAAAATAAGGGTTTAGTTAGGAAGAAGAAAAGAATAATAATAATAAAAAAATGACGTCACGTGACGTCATATGACGTTTATTTTCACATAATCATTAGACACCCAGAGACCTACTAACTGACAAAATTTCAACTTTCTATCTCAAATAGGACAGTTTTTATAAGCATTTAAATATTGACGTCCTTGGTTCGAATCTTGGATCCGCCATAGATGCTTGGACTTTTCGAATTTTGAGAAACGGACACCGGTATACACAATAAGAACGTAATATACACATTCTGTGAAAATTTGATAAAAATCGGCCAATTAATAATGGCTCTGGACCGTGTACAAATTTATCAATTTCAAATGTGACGTCATATGACGTCATAGGCTTCTGAAAATCATTGAAATCGAAATTTCATTTTTTTAAAATGTTTATCCCAAGCCTATATACTGCCCAAATATCACTTTTATATCTCAAATAAATCCGATTTTATAAGCATTTAAAAATTTACGACCTTGGTTCGAATCTTGAATTCGCTATATAACCATGGACTTTTCGAATTTTGAAAAACGGACACCGGGATGCACAACTAGAACATAATATACACATTTTGTGAAAATTTGATGAAAATCGGTTCATAAACAATGGCTGTAGACCGCGTACAAACTTTTGTTGCATATTTCAAGTGTGACGTCATATGACGTCATAGGCATATGAAAATCATAGAAATCAAAATTTTAGCGTCTGAATCATTTGTCATTAAATTTTCATTGCCCTTCGACAATTTCAACATATAGAAATATTCTTGTTAATATTAGAAATACATTATCATATAATGACGTCAAGTGACGTCATGTGACGTTTATTTTCACAAAATGTTTAAGACTCCCAGAGACCTATATACTGACCAAATATCACTTTTCTATCTCAAATAAATCCGATTTTATAAGCATTTAAAAATTTACGACCTTGGTTCGAATCTTGAATTCGCTATAGAACCATGGACTTTTCGAATTTTGAAAAACGGACACCGAGATGCACAACTAGAACTTAATATACACATTCTGTGAAAATTTGATGAAAATCGGTTCATAAACAATGGCTGTAGACCGCGTACAAACTTTTGTTGCATATTTCAAGTGTGACGTCATATGACGTCATAGGCATATGAATATCATAGAAATCAAAATTTCCACCTTTGAAGCATGTGTCATTAAATTTTCATTGCCCTTCGACAATTTCAACATATAGAAATATTCTTGTTAATATTGGAAATACATTATCATATAATGACGTCACGTGACGTCATATGACATTTATTTTCACAAAATGTTAAAAACTTCTAGAGACCTATATACTGACTAAATATCAACTTTCTATCTTAAATAGGACAGATTTTATAAGCATTTTAAAATTTACGACCTTGGTTCGAATCTTGGAATCGCTATAGAACCATGGACTTTTCGAATTTTGAAAAACGGACACAGGGATGCACAACTAGAGCCTAACATACACATTCTGTGAAATTTTGATGAAAATCGGTCCAGAAATAATGGCTGTTGACCGCGTACAAACTTTTTCACCTGACGTCAAATCTGACGTCATATGACGTCGTATGAATATAAAATTCATTGCATCCGAAAGCTCATGGTTTGAAATATATGCCATAAAATTTTCATTGTTCTGAGTCAATGGCAACACCTCGAAATTAACACAAATATAAGAGGAAGAAAAAAAGAATAAGAAGAAGAAGAATAATAAAAAAACAGTACAAACCCAATATGACTTTCTGCCTGTAGGCAGAAAGTCCTAATAATAATAATAATAAACAGTACAAACCCAATAGGACTTTCTGCTTTAGGCAGAAAGTCCTAATAATAATAACTAGATGTCATTCGTTTAAACGAATGATAGGACTTTCTGCAACATCTGCTTTATATAGTATATATATAGAAGATGACATAATAGATAATCTGTCCAAATTGCAACTTTCTATCTCCTCTATTTCTAAATAAAATAGCACAAATAGAACACATTCTTTGAATTTTAATAAAAGTCCGCCCATATCTTGCACATGTAGTTTACATACAAAATTTATACTATGTCATATGACATGAAAGAAAAATGAAAAGGTGTTCAAATGTAAGTTTCTAACTTTCATCACACATAGAATTTCATCACTCCAGCTCAGTTGTAACCTTGTTTAATTTTAGCCTCAGTAGGAAGAAGTATTGAATATTTGTATAGTGCTATATCCTTTCGACACCTGTAACGTAGTTAAACGTATTTAGCGATTTTGGCGTGTTTGGGCTTCCGTAGTTTTGCCATAAATTCCTGGAATTTCGAACTATGGTGATATTTTGAAAGGTAACATCCCAGCCTACAAACTGATGCAATGTGAGTATCGTTAGCATAACAATGCAGTTTTTAGATGGTCTAAAATGTGGGGCTGCGTGTGAATTTTTCAAGGCTTGCAAACTGCTCGCTAGCTACATAGTGTTGCAAATACGGATTTTTGTCTTGTGCCGTTGTACATGTATTAACTTCAATGCTTATTTTGGAAACAGTCAACATTCGACAAAAAAACAAAAACAAAATCAAGATATAGCCCATCAATTGCAATTTGATATTTTTTTTTTTTTTTTTTTTTTTTTTTGAAGTCGTTGCGCAAGTATTTAAGCTTGGTGACCCCTGCGCGTGACCTTTTCCATATTTTTATGATGCATGATTATGAATTATCTTATTTTCCATGTAACTTTCTTATATGAAGTCCAATTTCAATAATTTTATACGCATACTGTATAAACCTATCTTCAGTCGTTTCTGAGATATTGACTGTTAAACCTCAAGAAAACAGCATATTATCAGCAAAATAAGCTTCATTTTATTTAGTTTTTTTTTTTTTTTTTTTGCTTATAACTTTGTATTGCGTAAACCAATTTCAATAAACTAAATATTTTTGGAAACGTCAATTATTCAGCTATAATTCTTATTCATACATATATTTACAAAAACCGATATTTATTGAGATAGAAAGAAGAAAAGAATAATAATAATAAACAAATGACGTCACGTGACGTCATATAACGTTTATTTTCACATAATTGTTAAGACACCCAGAGACCTACTAACTGACAAAATTTCACCTTTCTATCTCAAATAGGACAGTTTTTATAAGCATTTAAAAATTGACGTCTTTGGTTCGAATCTTGGATCCACCATAGATGCTTGGACTTTTCGAATTTTGAAAAACGGACACCGGTATACACAATAAGAACGTAATATACACATTCTGTGAAAATTTGATAAAAATCGGCCCATTAATAATGGCTCTGGACCGTGTACAAACTTTTGTAGTCAACTTCAAATGTGACGTCATATGACGTCATAGGCTTCTGAAAATCATTGAAATCGAAATTTCAGCGTCTGAATCATTTGTCATTAAATTTTCATTGCCCTTCGACAATTTCAACATATAGAAATACTCTTGTTAATATTAGAAATACATTATCATATAATGACGTCACGTGACGTCATATGACGTTTCTTTTCACAAAAAGTTTAAGACTCCCAGATACCTATATACTGACCAAATATCACTTTTCTATCTGAAATAGGACCGATTTTATAAGCATTTAAAAATTTACGACCTTGGTTCGAATCTTGGATTCGCTATAGAACCATGGACTTTTCGAATTTTGAAAAACGGACACTGAGATGCACAACTAGAACTTAATATACACAATCTGTGAAAATTTGATGAAAATTGGTTCACAAACAATGGCTGTAGACCGCGTACAATCTTTTGTTGCATATTTCAAATGTGACGTCATATGACGTCAAAGGTATATGAAAATCATAGAAATCAAAATTTTAGCATTTGAAACATGTGTCATTAAATTTTCATTGCCCTTCGACAATTTCAACATATAGAAATATTCTTGTTAATATTAGAAATACATAATAATATAATGACGTCACGTGACGTCATATGACATTTATTTTCACAAAATGTTTAAAACATCTAGAGACCTATATACTGTCTAAATATCAACTTTCTATCTTTAACAGGACAGATTTTATAAGCATTTAAAAATTTACGACCTTGGTTCGAATCTTGGATTCGCTATAGAACCATGGAATTTTCGAATTTTGAAAAACGGACACCGGGATGCACAACTAGAGCCTAACATACACATTCTGTGAAAATTTGATGAAAATCGGTCAAGAAATAATGGCTGTAGTCCGCGTACAAACTTTTTCACCTGACGTCAAATCTGACGTTATATGACGTCATATGAATATGTAATACCTTGCATCCGAAAGCACATGGTTTGAAATATATGCCATAAAATTTTCATTGTTCTGAGTCAATGGCAACACCTCGAAATTAACACAAATATAAGAGGAAGAAAAAAAGAATAATAAGAAGAATAAGAACTAGATGTCATTCGTGAAAACGAATGATAGGACTTTCTGCAAGCTGTGTTAATGCAAAAAGCAGGAAATAGAAGTTTCATGTAATGATTCACCTCTGGTAGTATTTCATGTTCATGCTAAACAATTGACATTATATTCCGAAATTAGTGCAAATGATAAGAACTTAGTATTAGTCTGTGACGTAACATGATGTTATATGACGTCAGGACATGACTGCAAACTTGATTTCTAGTTTAAAGGTCCTATGTTCGAATCTTGCTTCAGCCACAATACTTCGGTTTTTAGGATTTAAGGTTAGCTGACAAAATATTCACACCTTAGTTTCAAGATGTACCGTCTGTAAAAATTTGAAGAAAATCTGATCACAAATGGCGGCTGTAGAGCGCGAATACCATTTTTCACTATTTTAGCTCTGACGTCACGTGACGTCATAGGGTGCTGAAAATGCTGTTGCTCAAAAGCGCACACTTTACTGCAATAACTCTGAAATTTTCATTATTCTGAACAACTGGCATCATGTCGAAATCATTGCCACAAATTAAAATTAAGTGGTATGCTTATGACGTCCAATGACGTCACGATTCAAAATATTTGTAGAAATGCTGCAGAACTGCAAACTGTGTAAGTTTCAACTTTCTATCTCATCCTGAAGCTCTTCAATCCTAAAATGAAATTTTTGGTCCTATGTTCGAATCTTATTTCAGCCACAGAACTTCGGTTTTTCGGAATTTCGGTTAGCTGGCAGGATATGCACACCTTAGTTTCAAGGTGTACCATCTGTGAAAATTTGAAGAAAATCCGACCATAAACGGCGGCTGTAGAGCGCGAACACCATGTTTCAATATTTTTAGCTCTGACGTCACAGGACGTCATAGGGTGCTGAAGATGCTTTTGTTCAAAAGCTCATACTTTACTGTCATAACACTGAAATTTTCATTATTCTGAACAACTGACATCATGTCGAAATCATTGCCCTAATATGAAAATTAAGAAGTATGCTTATGACGTCACATGACGACATTTGACGTCACGACTCAAAATATATTAAGAAATTATGCAGAACTGCAAACTGTGTAAGTTTCAACTTTCTATCTCATCTTGAAGCTCTTTAATCCTAAAATGAAATGTTCGGTTCCATGTTCGAATCTTATTTCAGCCACAGAACTTCGGTCTTTCGGAATTTCGGTTAGCTGACAGGATATGCACACCTTAGTTTCAAGATGTACCATCTGTGAAAATTTGAAGAAAATTCGACCATAAATGGCGGCTGTAGAGCGTGAACACCATTTTTCACTATTTTTAGCTCTGACGTCACATGACGTCATAGGGTGCTGATGATGCTTTTTTTTCAAAAGCGCATCTATTTCTGTCATAACTCTGAAATTTTCATTATTCTGAACAACTGGCATCATGTCAAAATCATTGCCCCAAATTAAAATTAAGATGTATGCTTATGACGTCACATGACGTCATATGACGTCACGACTTAAAATATATTAAGAAATTCTGCAGAACTACAAGCTGTGTAAGTTTCAACTTTCTATTTCATCCTGAAGCTCTTTAATCCTAAAATGAAATTTTCGGTCCTATGTTCGAATCTTATTTAAGCCACATAACTTCGGTCTTTCGGAATTTCGGTTAGCTGAAAGGATATACAAATCTTAGTTTCAAGATATACCATCTGTGAAAATTTGAAGAAACTTCGACCATAAATGGCGGCTGTAGAGCGTGAACACCATTTTTCACTATTTTAAGCTCTGACGTCACATGACGTCATAGGGTGCTGAAGATGCTTTTTTTCAAAAGCGCATCCATTTCTGTCATAACTCTGAAATTTTCATTATTCTGAACAACTGGCATCATGTCGAAATCATTGCCTTTAAATGAAAATTCAGATGTATGCTTATGACGTCACATGACGTCATATGACGTCACGACTCAAAATATATTAAGAAATTCTGAAGAACTGCAAACTGTGTAAGTTTCAACTTTCTATTTCATCCTGAAGCTCTTTAATGCTAAAATGAAATTTTCGGTCCTATGTTCGAATCTTATTTTAGCCACAGAACTTCGGTCTTTCGGAATTTCGGTTAGCTGACAGGATATGTACACCTTAGTTTCAAGATGTACCATTTGTGAAAATTTTAAGAAAATCCGACCATAAATGACGGCTGTAGAGCGCGAACACCATTTTTAACTATTTTTAGCTGTGACGTTATGTGACGTCATAGCGTGCTGACAATCATTGAAATCAAAATTTCCTCACGTGACTAATAACCCATAAAAATTTCATCGTCCTAGGACTATTGCAACATATTAAAATAAGCGTTTTGTTAGGAAGAAGAAAAGAATAATGATAATAAAAAATGACGTCACGTGACGTCATATGACGTTTATTTTCACATAATTGTGAAGACTCCCAGAGACCTACTAACTGACAAAATTTCAACTTTCTATCTTAAATAGGACAGTTTTTATAAGCATTTAAAAATTGACGTCCTTGGTTCGAATCTTGGATCCGCCATAGATGCTTGGACTTTTCGAATTTTGAAAAACCGGACACCGGTATACACAATAAGAACGTATATACACATTCTGTGAAAATTTGATGAAAATCGGCCCATTAATAATGGCTCTGGACCGTGTACAAACTTTCGTAGTCAATTTCAAATGTGACGTCATATGACGTCATAGGCTTCTGAAAAAAACGAAAAATTATTAAAAAGAAATACTCTTGTTAATATTAGAAATACATTATCATATAATGACGTCACGTGACGTCATATGACATTTATTTTCACAAAATGTTTAAGACTCTTAGGGACCTATATACTGACCAAATATCACTTTTCTATCTCAAAAAGGACCGATTTTTATAAGCATTTAAAAATTTACGACCTTGGTTCGAATCTTGGAATCGCTATAGAACCATGGACTTTTCGCATTTTGAAAAACGGACAACGAGATGCACAACTAGAACTTAATATACACATTCTGTGAAAATTTGATGAAACTCGGCCCATTAATAATGGCTCTGGACCGTGTACAAACTTTCGTAGTCAATTTCAAATGTGACGTAATATGACGTCATAGGCTTCTGAAAATCTTTGAAATCGAAATTACAGCATCTGAAGCATGCGGCATTAATTTTTCATTGCCCTTCATAAATTTCAAGATATAGAAATAATCTTGTTAGAATTAGAAATTCATTATCATATAATGACGTCACGTGACGTCATATGACATTTATTTTCACAAAATGTTTAAGACTCCCAGAGACCTATATACTGACCCAATATCATCTTTCTATCTCAAATAGGACCGATTTTATAAGAATTTGAAAATTTACGACCTTGGTTCGAATCTTGGAATCGCTATAGAACCTTGGACTTTTCGAATTTTGAAAAACGGACACCGGGATGCACAACTAGAACTTAATATACACATTCTGTGAAAATTTGATGAAAATCGGTTCATAAACAATGGCTGTAGACCGCGTACAAACTTTTGTTGCATATTTCCAGTGTGACGTCATATGACGTCATAGGCATATGAAAATCATAGAAATCAAAATTTCAGCGTTTGAAGCATGTGTCTTTAAATTTTCATTGCCTTTCGACAATTTCAACATATAGAAATATTCTTGTTAATATTAGAAATACATTATCATATAATGACGTCACGTGACGTCATATGACAAATATTTTCACAAAATTTTTAAAACTTCTAGAGACCTATATACTGACTAAATATCAACTTTCTTTCTTAAATAGGACAGATTTTAAAAGCATTTAAAAATTTACGACCTTGGTTCGAATCTTGGATTCGCTATAGAACCATGGACTTTTCGAATTTTGAAAAACGGACACCGGGATGCACAACTAGAACTTAATATACACAATCTGTGAAAATTTGATGAAAATCGGTTCACAAACAATGGCTGTAGACCGCGTACAAACTTTTGTAGCATATTTCAAATGTGACGTCATATGACGTCATAGGCATATGAAAATCGTAGAAATCAAAATTTCCTGACGTGGCTAATAAGTCATAAAAATTTCATCGTCCTAGGAGTATTGCAACATAGAAAAATAAGCGTTTAGTTAGGAAGAAAAAAAGAATAATAATAATAATAACTAGATTTCATTCGTTGATACGAATGATAGGACTTTCTCAACATTTTGAAATGTAAAGATTAATACCGCTAGAAAGAATATATTTTTTCTAATTTTAGCTAATTACAGGTGGAGGAAGACCCCGAGTACACAGAGATACGCGGATATAACCACCGACCTACCGCAAGCCAGCTGGAAGGCTTCCTCACATGAAAAATCCGAAGTCCCTACCGGAATTCGAACCCACAGCGGTGAGGGGCTGAGAGATTCCAAGTTTAGTATTCTAGCTACCAAAATAAATGTCCTGAAAATCCCTACAATTCAATTGTAGCATATTTGGGTCTAGTTTTATAGGTTTTCAAAATATAAGCAATTAAACTTAAACCTATTAATTCTGCATATCAAAATTCTTTTTTTTTAATTTCGCGTACAGTCGAGGGAATAAAACCGTAAATGCTACCATGCAATAGATTCGTCGACGCGTGTAGCCTCGTGAGTTAAATTTCAATAATGCTTGTACATACGATGGAGACGACTCTATTCGTTATAGTTAGTGTTTATTAAGAGAGAATTTAACAGTTAAGAAGCCAGAACGAGCGTAGCGAGTGACGGCTTCTTAATTGTTAAATTCTCTCTTAGTGTTTGAAATTATATTTTGTCCAATGAAATCATTCCATTTTTTCAAAATTTTGTCTCCATTTAAATCATTTAATCGGCATCAACTTGTCACTAAACACTATTCCGCTAAATCAACTGATCAATTTAAAACCAGCTTCAAGCACCTTCACTGCGCATGTGCGTCAAGATGTGTCGAGAAGCGGAGCTTTATGTGTTCACCAAAATAGACTAAGACCACAATTACCTGCCCTTGGTTACCGGATGTGCCTACACAGAAAAAAGTGACCCTATTTAATGCAGAATTAAGGTGAGATTTTGACTGAAAGACATGCAATAAAGGATTGAATTCTATAGAACAGTTTAAATAGTCATAAAATGTCCAATTTGGAGGCCTTATTGCACAACAATCTTAATAGTTTAGCATTACTGAGGGGGGAATTTTTGAGAAAATTGGCGTGAAATGGCCGACCGGTGCACTAAATTCATACGCATGTTATTTGGCCTTAAATAGGTCAACAAGTGGCGGGTGACTCCGTGTTTAAAATGTACAGAATTATTTCTCTTGAATAGATCTATCTAATGAGGGTAAGTTTGGATGCCAATGTCCCTTACAGAAATTGTCATTTGTATATATGCTTATATAGAACATATAGTAAATTTAAATTGTGGTCTTAGTCCACGCAAGTGTAACGTGTTACAGGGATTTTTGATGTGAACGCATGAACATCGACAAAAAATAATACACAGCAACCATAGAGAACAAACATTTACTCACCAGCATTCTGATTAATCCAAAATAACAAAAGAACTCTGTCCTTCCGCTTAGTTTAGTTTAAACATGTATTATTGCCTAAGTAATGGTGATACAACATTGAAGATTTTAAAAAATAAGTAAGAGGGTTTGACCACAAGTTCTAACAACATAAGTATCGGTCATCGCTTTAAAGACACTTGTGTAATTTCAATGTCTACACTTGTTAACACAGAATGGGCAATATATAACTAATTACTAAACAAAGCGATTAAGTAAATATCCGATTAAATAAAAAAAAAAAACACTAACAACAGGTTACTTTAATAAAAAAAAAAAAAAAATAATGTCCAAAACACAATATATAGAGGTGCAGATATATGAACCTTTCTAAACAGTATCTTTTATTCAAATTTCAATCACCACTTTTTTGCCGAAGAGATCAAAGTCGGCTTCCGGTTCAATGCTCAATGCGTAGATCTACATAGATATACACAGCTAGAGCGACGCATTGACCTTTGACATAACATGCTACATGTCACGTGATGTAATTCACGCCAGGAACAGGTTGATAGGGCGGAGTCTAAAAAATCAATACTATATTTGGAATGTGCGACTGCGTTAAATTTCAAAACATAATTCCAAACACTAAGTAGGTTAGTGTTATTTAATAAGCATTAAGTCCATTAAATCGGTCGCGCGGCTTTACCGCGCCACACCGATTTAATTTCATTAATGCTTACTAAAGAAACACTAACCTATACTTAATTAACACTGACTAACTTAGAGTTTGCCCCGCCCTATTACTACGTTATGCTGCTATATTAGAAGATGGCGCCATATAAGTGTTACGTCAGCGTGTTGTTAAAGTATTCACACACGTGCACGTGCTTTCCAAATATGGATGTAACACATAAATTTCGCTCATTTTTTGACCGTCGGCTCATTTCTTTTTCAGATTTCAATCAATTTATGTGATGGTTGTTTTTTTAAATTTATTTATCTTGTTTTAATTAGTTGAGAAATCAGAAAATATCAACTGATTGACATTAAGGAAAGAACGAAATATGTAAAAAATAATCGTTTAAAAAAGTCGGTGCCAGCGGAAGATATCAAGGCTAGGAATACCCCGGAAATACCAAATCAAACGAGATAACACATGATCTGTAAGTTGTTTAAAACGTTATATCAATTATTTCAATTCTTGTATTTACCAAATTCGTAAACATAGGTACTGGTATAGCTCCCTTGGTTAGCGCTCAGCTTAATAAGGGTAGTTCCAGGACTGATGGCCCGGTGTCCGGATAATGAGACTGGGTGTGGTATTATGCCAACTGTCTACGACGTGATACTGTGCAGTGTGACAACACTACATTTGTCTCAAGTAGACATTGTCTCCAAAAGACTTAAATACTGTCGGTGGGACGTTAAACCTAATAAACTATACTTGTATTTTAGTATTTAATTTAGCATCTTTTTCTTTCCTTAGGAGTCCCTTTGCAAAAAATATTTCCGAAACTCCTCATTCTTATGTAAATGTTTATCTATAAACATGATTATTTAAGCAACTTTAATAAACGTTTACAAAAGACGTCAACGTGCGCCAGTGTGCACACCTCGTGTGTAGTGATCGGTGTAGTAAACACTGCCATATATGATATCAGTTTGTTTGTTGGGTTTAACGTCCCACCGACAGTAATTCAGCCAGGCACGATGCCTACTTCATGTGGGTATAGGACTACCACACTGCAGTATCACGCCGTAGACATGTGGCATGATACCACACCCAGTCACATCATCCTGATACCGCGCTAACCAGTCCTGCAAATACCCTTATATGCTGAGCGCCAAGCAAGGGAGCTATAACAGTTCCATTTTTTACAACTTTGGTATGTCGGGTCGGGGATCGAACCCACGACTTTCCGCTCCCGAGGCGGACGCTCTAACCACTCGGCCACCGGAAAGGGTACGCTTGTTTAGCTAGTAATATCAATATGATATAAGTAAAAAGTTTTTTGCACTTTATATGACTAATACATAGCTGTAAACTTACATATTTTCCGAAAATGCTTCAATTAACGTGAAAGCGAAAGTAGGATATTTCTCGAAAATTCTTACACTTGGGTTTATATTCGTATTTTTGATGTAACTTCCTTATACTTTAATCAATTTTAAAACTCTAAGTACCAAAATAATCGTCTTAAAATTCTCTACATCTCACTCGCTTAAGGTGTGGACTTTTTTCTAATGAGCTTTGGGATATTAGCCGTAAAAGATTGACAACACGGCAGAATCGCTGAAATTCTACATGTTTAAATTCTTATTTTTGATGTAACTTCCTTATACTTTGTTCTATTTCAAAACTTAAGGTACCACAATATTTGTCTAATAATTCTCTACATTTCACACGCTTTATGTTTAGGAATATTACTAATACTTTTTGAGATACAAGCTCTTAAACCACCTGAAAAATGAAAAATTCACCAAAGCTACATACACGAATTTCGTTTTTTTCCCATTACTCCATCAATCTTTGGCCAATCATTAAACTTTAGGCATCAAAAGAACTGCCAAACATTGCTCTACAAATAATATTCATCATTATATTTTGAAAAATCAAAGGTTTTCGAGGTATAAACTGTTAAACACAATGGGGGTTTCCAAATTTTCATTTTTCCGCCATAACTCAACCAATTCAACCCCGATCATCAAAAACTAAATATCATCTGAAAGGTCTTTCTAAGCACTACAAATTATACGCATAGTGTCTCGATAGAATATTTACCGTTTTTGAGATATTTAAGGCCGAAGAAAAAGCCGATAATTGATATATGACCTTGACCTTTGGGATTTGCCGGAAACGAAAGTGACATGGCTCCATAGAATCTAATACTGCATCTTCAGACAAAATTTCAAGCAAATCATACAAAAAATAAAGCCTACAGGGCTTAAAAACCGTTAAGTTTTAATACGAAAGTTTTATTTGCATTATGACGTCATGTGACGTCATATGGCGTTCATCTTTTTAGATTGTATAGAAGATCTGGAGACTAATATTCAGTCCAAATATCAGCTTTCTAGCTCTTCTAGAAGCGATTTTATACGCATTTGAAATTTGACGTCATTAGTTCGAATCTTCGATTCGCCATAAAACCTTTGCCTTTTCGAATTTGGAAACAAGGACACCGAAAGGCACAACTAGAGCCTAACATACACATTCTGTGAAATTATGATGAAAATCGGTCCAGAAATAATGGCTGTAGACCGCGTACAATCTTTTTCACCTGACGTCGAATCTGACGTTATATGACGTCATATGAATATGAAATTCATTGCATCCGAAAGCTCATGGTTTGAAATATATACCATAAAATTTTCATTGTTCTGAGTCAATGGCAACATCTCAAAATTAACACAAATATAAGAGGAAGAAAAAAAGAATAATAAGAATAATAAAAAAACAGTACAAACCCAATATGACTTTCTGCCGAAAGGGCAGAAAGTCCTAATAAGAAGAAGAATAAACAGTACAAACCCAATAGGACTTTCTGCTTTAGGCAGAAAGTCCTAATAATAAAAAACAGTACAAACCCAATAGGACTTTCTGCCAGTAGGCAGAAAGTCCTAATAAACATAACAAACCCAAAAGGTCTTTCTGCTTGAGGCAGAAAGCCCTAATAAAAGTTTGAAGAAAGCCGTTATAACAAAGGCAATATGCTTATCGGTCCTGGTGTACACCATTGCATTCTAAAATGCACCTCATTCTCTCAAATACGCATCGCAATTCACCTTTCAACACGGGCACTCTTTCCTGCGTAGGAACGTCCGGATAGAGGGTAACCAACCCAATAACCGCCTTCTTCTCTTCCTTCAAATTGCCAGATTTTCATATACAAGCCCTTTCCGAAAAACATAAATATCTGCCATGTTTGTTGACGGAATCACTTGAAATTTTCAGGACATTTTGCACATTGTAGGCTACGGCATTCGTGCAAATTTCAACTTCAAACATCAACTTGCCGATTTTATATGAATTTTTTAATAATTTCTGCTTAAATATGCATGACGTTATAATCACGTGACCAAACAAGTATTCCTTGCAGTATACATCACTTCACTTTTCAGTGTGTTAATCCTGAAGAAATCATGATTTTTGACTCAAAGTTCATGAAACTACAGCGTTTCAATTTCGTTAAAAGTACACTTTTCGCCTTTCTGTCATAAGTCAACGAATTCAACCCCGATCTTCAAAAACTAAATATCACCTGAAAGGTCTTTCAAATCACTACAGATTTTATCCACAGTGTCTAGGTAGAATCTTGTTCGTTTTTGAGATACACCTTGCCGAATAAAAACACCATCAGCTCTCTAATCCTAAAATGAAATTTTCGGTCCAATGTTCGAATCTTATTTCAGCCACACAACTTCGGTCTTTCGGAATTTCGGTTAGCTGACAGGATATGCACACTTAACTTTCAAGATGTACCATCTGAAAATTTGAAGAAAATCCGACCATAAATGGCGGCTGTAGAGCGTGAACACCATTTTTAACTATTTTTAGCTCTGACGTCACATGACGTCATAGTGTGCTAAAGATGCTTTTGTTCAAAAGCGCATACTTTACTGTCATAACTCTGAAATTTTCGTTATTCTGAACAACTGGCATCATGTCAAAATCATTGCCCTAAAATGAAAATTAAGAAGTATGCTTATGACGTCACAAGACGTCATATGACGTCAAAACTCAAGATATATGTAGAAATTCTGCAGAACTGCAAACTGTGTAAGTTTCAACCTTCTATCTCATCCTGAAGCTCTTTAATCCTAAAATGAAATTTTTGGTCCTATGTTCGAATCTTTTTTCAGCCACAGAACTTCAGTCTTTTGGAAGTTTGGTTAGCTGACAGGATATGCACATCTGAGTTTCAAAATGTACCATCTGTGAAAATTTGAAGAAAATCTGACAATAAATGACGGCTGTAGAGTGCGAACACCATTTTTCATTATTTTTTGCTGTGACGTCATGTGACGTCATAGGGTGCTGAAGATGCTTTTGTTCAAAAGCACATACCTTGCTTTCATAACTCTGAAATTTTCATTATTCTGAACAACTGGCATCATGTCGAAATCATTGCCCTAAAATGAATATTAAGAAGTATGCTTATGACGTCACATGACGTCATATGACGTCACGACTCAAAATATTTGTAGAAATTCTGCAGAACTGCAAACTGTGTAAGTTTCAACTTTCTATCTCATCCTGCAGCTCTTTAATTCTAAAATGAAATTTTCGGTCCTATGTTCGAATCTTATTTCAGCCACAGAACTTCGGTCTTTCGTAATTTCGGTTAGCTGACAAGATATGCACACCTTTTATTCAAGATGTACCATCTGTGAAAATTTGAAGAAAATCCGACCATAAATGACGGCTGTAGAGCGCGAACACCATTTTTCACTATTTTTAGCTGTGACGTCATGTGACGTCATAGGGTGCTGAAGATGCTTTTGTTCAAAAGCGCATACTTTGCTTTCATAACTCTGAAATTTTCATTATTCTGAACAACTGGCATCATGTTGAAATCATTGCCCTAAAATGAAAATTAAGAAGTATGCTTATGACGTCACATGACGTCATATGACGTCACGACTCAAAATATTTGTAGAAAGTCTGCAGAACTGCAAACTGTGTAAGTTTCAACTTTCTATCTCATCCTGAAGCTCTTTTATCCTAAAATGAAATTTTCGGTCCTATGTTCGAATCTTATTTCAGCCACAGAACTTCGGTCTTTCGGAATTTCGGTTAGCTGACAGGATATGCACACCTTTGATTCAATATGTACCATCTGTGAAAATTTGAAGAAAATCCGACCATAAATGACGGCTGTAGAGCGCGAACACCATTTTTCACTATTTTTAGCTGTGACGTCATGTGACGTCATAGGGTGCTGAAAATCATTGAAATCAAAATTTCCTCACGTGACTAATAAGCCATAAAAATTTCATCGTCCTAGGACTATTGCAACATATAAAAATAAGCGTTTAGTTAGGAAGAAGAAAAGAATAATAATAACTAGATGTCATTCGTGAAAACGAATGATAGGACTTTCTGCAAGCTGAGTTAATGCAAAAAGCAGGAGATAGAAGTTTCATGTAATGACTCACCTCTGGTAGTATTTCATGTTCATGCTGAACAATTGACATTATATTCCGAAATCAGTGCAAATGATAAGAACTAAGTATTAGTCTGTGACGTAACATGATGTCATATGACGTAAGGACATGACTGCAAACTTGATTTCTAGTTTAAAGGTCCTATGTTCGAATCTTACTTCAGCCACAATACTTCGGTTTTTAGGAATTAAGGTTAGCTGACAAAATATTCAGACCTTAGTTGCAAAATGTACCATCTCTAAAAATTTGAAGAAAATCTTATCATAAATGGCGGCTGTAGAGCGCAAATACCATTTTTCACTATTTTCAGCTCTGACGTCAGGTGACGTCATAGGGTGCTGAAAATACTGTTGCTCAAAAGCGCATACTTTACTGCAATAACTCTGAAATTTTCATTATTCTGAACAACTGGCATCATGTCGAAATCATTGCCCCAAATTAAAATTAAGTGGTATGCTTATGACGTCCTATGACGTCACGATTCAAAAAATTTGTAGAAATGCTGCAGAACTGCAAACTGTGTAAGTTTCAACTTTCTATCTCATCCTGAAGTTCTTTAATCCTAAAATGAAATTTTCGGTCTTATGTTCGAGTCTTTTTTTCAGCAACAGAACTTCGGTTTTTCGGAATTTCGGTTAGCTGACAGGATATGAACACCTTAGTTTCAAGATGTACAATCTGTAAAAATTTGAAGAAAATCCGACCATAAATGGCGGCTGTAGAGCGTTAACACCATTTTTCACTATTTTTAGCTCAGACGTCACATGACGTCATAGGGTGCTGAAGATGCTTTTGTTCAAAAACGCATACTTTGTTGTCATAACTCTGAAATTTTCATTATTCTGAACAACTGGCATCATGTCGAAATCATTGCTCTAAAATGAAAATTAAGAAGTATGCTTATGACGTCACATGACGACATTTGACGTCACGACTCTAAATATGTTAAGAAATTATGAAGAACTGCAAACTGTGTAAGTTTCAACTTTCTATTTCATCCTGAAGCTCTTTAATCCTAAAATGAAATTTTCGGTCCTATGTTCGAATCTTATTTCAGCCACAGAACTTCGGTATTTCGGAATTTCTGTTAGCTGACATGATATGCACACCTTAGTTTCAAGATGTACAATCTGTAAAAATTTGAAGAAAATCCGACCATAAATGGCGGCTGTAGAGCGTGAACACCATTTTTCACTATTTTTAGCTCTGACATCACATGACGTCAAAGGGTGCTGATAATTCTTTTGTTCAAAAGCGTATACTTTACTTTCATAACTCTGAAAATTTCATTATTCTGAACAACTGGCATCATGTCGAAATCATTGCCCTAATATGAAAATAAGGAAGTATGCTTATGACGTTATATGACGTCATATGACGTCACGACTCAAAATATATGTAGAAATTCTGTCGCACTACAAACTGTGTAAGTTTCAACTTTCTGTCTCATTCTGAAGCTCTTTAATCCTAAAATGAAATTTTCGGTCGTATGTTCGAATCTTATTTCAGCCACAGAACTTCGGTCTTTCGGAATTTCGGTTAGCTGACAGGATATGCACACCTTAGTTTCAAGATGTACCATCTGTGAAAATTTGAAGAAAATCCGACCATAAATGACGGCTGTAGAGCGCGAACACCATTTTTCACTATTTTTAGCTGTGACGTCATGTGACGTCATAGGGTGCTGAAAATCATTGAAATCAAAATTTCCTCACGTGACTAATAAGCCATAAAAATTTCATCGTCCTAGGTCCATTGCAACATATTAAAATAAGCGTTTAGTTAGGAAGAAGAAAAGAATAATAATAATAATAATAATAATAAACAGTACAAACCCAATAGGACTTTCTGCTTTAGGCAGAAAGTCCTAATAATAAACATAACAAACCCAAAAGGTCTTTCTGCTTGAGGCAGAAAGCCCTAATAAAAGTTTGAAGAAAGCCGTTATAACAAAGGCAATATGCTTATCGGTCCTGGTGTACACCATTGCATTCTAAAATGCACCTCATTCTCTCAAATACGCATCGCAATTCACCTTTCAACACGGGCACTCTTTCCTGCGTAGGAACGTCCGGATAGAGGGTAACCAACCCAATAACCGCCTTCTTCTCTTCCTTCAAATTGCCAGATTTTCATATACAAGCCCTTTCCGAAAAACATAAATATCTGCCATGTTTGTTGACGGAATCACTTGAAATTTTCAGGACATTTTGCACATTGTAGGCTACGGCATTCGTGCAAATTTCAACTTCAAACATCAACTTGCCGATTTTATATGAATTTTTTAATAATTTCTGCTTAAATATGCATGACGTGATAATCACGTGACTAAACAAGTATTCCTTGCAGTATACATCACTTCACTTTTCAGTGTGTTAATCCTGAAGAAATCATGATTTTTGACTCAAAGTTCATGAAACTACAGCGTTTCAATTTCGTTAAAAGTACACTTTTCGCCTTTCTGTCATAAGTCAACGAATTCAAACCCGATCTTCAAAAACTAAATATCACCTGAAAGGTCTTTCAAATCACTACAGATTTTATCCACAGTGTCTAGGTAGAATCTTGTTCGTTTTTGAGATACACCTTGCCGAATAAAAACACCATCAGCTCTCTAATCCTAAAATGAAATTTTCGGTCCAATGTTCGAATCTTATTTCAGCCACACAACTTCGGTCTTTCGGAATTTCGGTTAGCTGACAGGATATGCACACTTAACTTTCAAGATGTACCATCTGTGAAAATTTGAAGAAAATCCGACCATAAATGGCGGCTGTAGAGCGTGAACACCATTTTTAACTATTTTTAGCTCTGACGTCACATGACGTCATAGTGTGCTAAAGATGCTTTTGTTCAAAAGGGCATACTTTACTGTCATAACTCTGAAATTTTCGTTATTCTGAACAACTGGCATCATGTCAAAATCATTGCCCTAAAATGAAAATTAAGAAGTATGCTTATGACGTCACAAGACGTCATATGACGTCAAAACTCAAGATATATGTAGAAATTCTGCAGAACTGCAAACTGTGTAAGTTTCAACCTTCTATCTCATCCTGAAGCTCTTTAATCCTAAAATGAAATTTTTGGTCCTATGTTCGAATCTTTTTTCAGCCACAGAACTTCAGTCTTTTGGAAGTTTGGTTAGCTGACAGGATATGCACATCTGAGTTTCAAAATGTACCATCTGTGAAAATTTGAAGAAAATCTGACAATAAATGACGGCTGTAGAGTGCGAACACCATTTTTCATTATTTTTTGCTGTGACGTCATGTGACGTCATAGGGTGCTGAAGATGCTTTTGTTCAAAAGCACATACCTTGCTTTCATAACTCTGAAATTTTCATTATTCTGAACAACTGGCATCATGTCGAAATCATTGCCCTAAAATGAATATTAAGAAGTATGCTTATGACGTCACATGACGTCATATGACGTCACGACTCAAAATATTTGTAGAAATTCTGCAGAACTGCAAACTGTGTAAGTTTCAACTTTCTATCTCATCCTGCAGCTCTTTAATTCTAAAATGAAATTTTCGGTCCTATGTTCGAATCTTATTTCAGCCACAGAACTTCGGTCTTTCGGAATTTCGGTTAGCTGACAAGATATGCACACCTTTTATTCAAGATGTACCATCTGTGAAAATTTGAAGAAAATCCGACCATAAATGACGGCTGTAGAGCGCGAACACCATTTTTCACTATTTTTAGCTGTGACGTCATGTGACGTCATAGGGTGCTGAAGATGCTTTTGTTCAAAAGCGCATACTTTGCTTTCATAACTCTGAAATTTTCATTATTCTGAACAACTGGCATCATGTTGAAATCATTGCCCTAAAATGAAAATTAAGAAGTATGCTTATGACGTCACATGACGTCATATGACGTCACGACTCAAAATATTTGTAGAAATTCTGCAGAACTGCAAACTGTGTAAGTTTCAACTTTCTATCTCATCCTGAAGCTCTTTTATCCTAAAATGAAATTTTCGGTCCTATGTTCGAATCTTATTTCAGCCACAGAACTTCGGTCTTTCGGAATTTCGGTTAGCTGACAGGATATGCACACCTTTGATTCAATATGTACCATCTGTGAAAATTTGAAGAAAATCCGACCATAAATGACGGCTGTAGAGCGCGAACACCATTTTTCACTATTTTTAGCTGTGACGTCATGTGACGTCATAGGGTGCTGAAAATCATTGAAATCAAAATTTCCTCACGTGACTAATAAGCCATAAAAATTTCATCGTCCTAGGACTATTGCAACATATAAAATAAGCGTTTAGTTAGGAAGAAGAAAAGAATAATAATAATAATAATAAACATAACAAACCCAAAAGGTCTTTCTGCTTGAGGCAGAAAGCCCTAATAAAAAACATAACAAACCCAATAGGACTTTCTGCCGAAAGGGCAGAAAGTCCTAATAATAAGAAAAAACATAACAAACCCAATAGGACTTTCTGCTTTAGGCAGAAAGCCCTAATAATAACTAGACTTCTTTTGTTCTGGACAAAAGAAAGGGCTTTCTGCACTGCAAACCATGTCAAACCTGATCATACTTATTGAGTTTTCTGAAATACACCATCTTCAAAAATTGAAGAAAATCCGTCCCGAATTGATAGCTGTAGAGTGCAAACATAAATAAATAGCAGAGGAAATCTGTGATGTCATATAACATAATTTAGAGTTCACAAGGTTTTTCGTAAATTTGACCTGGTGACCTAGTTTTTGATCCCTAGTGACCCATTTTTCAACTCATGCAAGATATCATGTAGACAAACATCCTGATCAAAATTTATGAAGATTGGGCCAAAAACTGTGGCCTGTAGAGTGTTTCCTGTGACCTAGTTTTGACCCCATTACCATTTTCAACTCATCAAGATATGTAGACAAACACCCTGATCATTTATGAAGATTGGGCAAAACTGTGGCCTCTAGAGTGTTCGCAATGTTTTTCTAAGATTTTCCCTGGTGACCTAGTTTTTGACCCATGTAACCCAATTTCGAACTCATCCGAGATATCATGCAGGCAGACATCATGACCAAGATTCATGAAGATTGGGTTAAAACTGTGGCCTGTAGAGTGTTAAAATAGTTTTTCTAAGATTTGACCTAATGACCTAGTTTTTGACCCCACATGACCCAATTTCAACTCTCCGAGATTCATGAGCAAACATCCTGACCAAGATTCATGAAGATTGGGCCAAAGCTGTGGCCTCTAGCGTGTTCACAATGTTTTTCTAAGATTTGACCTAGTAACCTATTTTTTGACCCCACATGACCCAATTTCGAACTCATCCGAGATATCATGTAGGCAAACATCCTGACAAAGTTTCATGAAGATTGGGACAAAACTGTGGCCTCTAGAGTGTTCACAAGCAATTGTTGACGACGGACGACTGACGACGCACGACGCACGACGGACAAAAGGCGACCAGAAAAGCTCACCCGAGCACAAGTGCTCAGGTGAGCTAAAAAGAAAGGCCTTTATATTGCCAACATTTCACGTGTTTCATATTTCAACTTTTCTGTTACGTGCTCTAAGATATAGAACGTTATTTTTCAAAGAAACGGCAAAAAAATCGGCAAAACGATGTTCATGTCTATTATTGCCCTTCGACAAATAATTTATAATTAATGGTCCGATCATTAAAATCTCATACCATTAGAACCGCATTGCATCACGCTAATAATACTGTTCTTTATGTTATTTTCAAAAAATAATAGTTTCTTAGAAAAAAAGAAATCAAGTGATCGGGACTTACTGCGGGAGTGCATGAAAGAACGGTTTTACTGCATTCTTAGTGTTCATGTAACTTCCTTATATTAAGTCCAATTTTAAAAAGCTAGGTACCGTTAGAAAGGTCTTTTCATTTCCCACAATTCCCTTGCTTCATAATTGTATGTATCTTTAAACACCTTGTAGCTACGGGCGTTTAAACCTTGACCATACGGCAAAAATCGGGGATAAATATGTTCATATCGTTTTGTTTTTCCTTATAACTAAATGAATATTAGGTCAATCTTTAAAATTTAAACACCAAAAGAACGGCCGGGCATTGATCTACAAATTATATTCATAATTTTTATTAACGAAAATCAATAATTATCGAGATATAAGTAGTTAAGTGCGCTTAGGGTTGCAGCATTTTTGTTTTTCTGCAATAACTCAACTGATTCAACCCCGATCTTCAAAAACTATATATCGTCTGAAAGGCATTTCAAAGCACTACAAATTACACGCATAGTGTCTCGATAAAATATTTTTCGTTTTTGAGAAATTTAAGGCCGAAGAAAAAACCGATAATTGACATGTGACCTTGACCTTAGCTATTTTCCGGAAGCGGAAGTGACTGATGACAATAAGAGGCTATGTTGCACCTTCAGTGAAAATTTTATGCAAATCGGTCAAAAACTTTGTCTTCCAGTGCTAAAAAACCGTATATTTTGGATAAAAAAAATTGATAACGCGTCAATCTTCTCAGAACTGAAAGAAATCAATAGGACACATATTCTGTCCAAATTTCATGTTTCTAGCTTATCTGAGTGCTTCGTAATACATCAATACATTTTCTGGTCCAAAGTTCGAAATTTGGTTCAGCCATAGATCCTTGATCTTTTCAAATATTGCAAAACGTATATAATCCTGCACAACAAGAACATAATATATACATTCTGTGAAAACATCAAGTAAATCGGTCCAATCATGACGGCTGTAGAGCGCGTACAAGCTTTTGTAGCTTTTTTCAGCATTGACGTCATGTGACGTCACATGAACAAAAAAATATGACGATCAAAAGCGCCAAAGTCACTGTGCATACTATTAAAATTTCATGCTGCTAGCTCATCGGCAACCTGTTTTAATTTGAACCTCAAAAGGAAGAAAAAAGTAGAATAATAACTAGATGTCATTCGTTTAAACGAATGATAGGACTTTCTGCAACATCTGCTTTATATAGAATATATATAGAAGATGACATAATAGATAATCTGTCCAAATTGCAACTTTCTATCTCCTCTATTTCTATATAAAATAGCATAAATAGAACACATTCTGTGAATTTTAATAAAAGTCCGCCCATATCTTGCACATGTAGTTTACATACAAAATTTATACTATGTCATATGACATGAAAGAAAAATGAATCAGTGTTCAAATGTAAGTTTCTAACTTTCATCACACATAGAATTTCATCACTCCAGCTCAGTTGTAACCTTGTTTAATTTTAGCCTCAGTAGGAAGAAGTATTGAATATTTGTATAGTGCTATATCCTTTCGACACCTGTAACGTAGTTAAACGTATTTAGCGATTTTGGCGTGTTTGGGCTTCCGTAGTTTTGCCATAAATTCCTGGAATTTCGAACTATGGTGATATTTTGAAAGGTAACATCCCAGCCTACAAACTGATGCAATATGAATATCGTTAGCATAACAATGCAGTTTTTAGATGGTCTAAAATGTGGGGCTGCGTGTGAATTTTTCAAGGCTTGCAAACTGCTCGCTAGCTACATAGTGTTTCAAATACGGATTTTTGTCTTGTGCCAACTTCAATGCTTATTTTGGAAACAGTCAACATTCGACAAAAAAAACAACAAACAAAACCAAGATATAGCCCATCAATTGCAATTTTTTTTATTTTTTTTTTTTAAGTCGTTGCGCAAGTATTTAAGCTTGGTGACCCCTGCGCGTGACCTTTTCCATATTTTTATGATGCATGATTATGAAATATCTTATTTTCCATGTAACTTTCTTATATGAAGTCCAATTGCAATAAACTTGGTACCGTTACAAAGCTCTTAAAACATGCTAAAATTTTCGTTTCTAGATATTGACTGTTAAACCTCAAGAAAACAGCATATTATCAGCAAAATTAGCTTCATTTCATTTAGTTTTTTTGCTTATAACTTTCTATTGCGTAAACCGATTTTAATAAACTAAATATCTTTGGAAACGTCAATTATTCAGCTATAATTCTTATCCATACATATATTTACAAAAATCGATCTTTATTGAGATATGGCTACATATATGCAGTAGGGGTGAAATCAAAATTTCCTCACGTGCCTAATAACCCATAAAAATTTCATCGTCCTAGGACTATTGCAACATATTAAAATAAGCGTTTGGTTAGGAAGAAGAAAATAATAATAATAATAAACAAATGACGTCACGTGACGTCATATGACGTTTATTTTCACATAATTGTTAAGACACCCAGAGACCTACTAACTGACAAAATTTCAACTTTCTATCTCAAATAGGACAGTTTCTATAAGCATTTAAATATTGACGTCTTTGGTTCGAATCTTGGATCCGCCATATATGCTTCGACTTTTCGAATTTTGAAAAACGGACACCGGTATACACAATAAGAACGTAATATACACATTCTGTGAAAATTTGATGAAAATCGGCCCATTAATAATGGCTCTGGACCGTGTACAAACTTTTGTAGTCAATTTCAAATGTGACGTCATATGACGGCATAGGCTTCGGAAAACCATTGAAATCGAAATTTCAGCGTCTGAATCATTTGTCATTAAATTTTCATTGCCCTTCGACAATTTCAACATATAGAAATACTCTTGTTAATATTAGAAATACATTATCATATAATGACGTCACGTAACGTCATATGACGTTTATTTTCACAAAATCTTTAAGACTCTTAGAGACCTATATACTGACCAAATATCACTTTTCTATAAAGGCCGATATTATAAGCATTTAAAAATTTACGACCTCGGTTCGAATCTTGAATTCGCTATAGAACCATGGACTTTTCGGATTTTGAAAAACGGACACCGAGATGCACAACTAGAACTGAATATACACATTCTGTGAAAGTTTGATGAAAATCGGCCCATTATTAATGGCTCTGGACCGTGTACAAACTTTCGTAGTCAATTTCAAATGTGACGTCATATGACGTCATAGGCTTCTGAAAATCACTGAAATCGAAATTTCAGCATCTGAAGCATGCGGCATAAAATTTTCATTGCCCTTCAAAAATTTCAACATATAGAAATAATCTTGTTAGAATTAGGAATTCATTATCATATAATGACGTCATGTGACGTCATATGACATTTATTTTCACAAAATGTTTAAGACTCCCAGATACCTATATACTGACCTAATATCATCTTTCTATCTCAAATAGGACCGATTTTATAAGAATTTGAAAATTTACGACCTTGGTTCGAATCTTGGAATCGATAAAGAACCTTGGACTTTTCGAATTTTGAAAAACGGACACCGGGATGCACAACTAGAACTGAATATACACAATCTGTGAAAATTTGATGAAAATCGGTGTACAAACAATGGCTGTAGACCGCGTACAAACTTGTGTAGCATATTTCAAATGTGACGTCATATGACGTCATAGGCATATGAAAATCATAGAAATCAAAATTTCAGCGTTTGAAGCATGTGTCTTTAAATTTCCATTGCCCTTCGACAATTTCAACATATAGAAATATTCTTGTTAATATTAGAAATACATTATCATATAATGACGTCACGTGACGTCATATGACATATATTTTCACAAAATGTTTAAAACTTCTAGAGACCTATATACTGAATAAATATCAACTTTCTTTCTTAAATAGGACAGATTTTATAAGCATTTAAAAAATTACGACCTTGGTTCGAATCTTGGATTCGCTATAGAACCATGGACTTTTCGAATTTTGAAAAACGGACACCGGTATGCACAACTAGAGCGTAACATACATATTCTGTGAAATTTTGATGAAAATCGGTCCAGAAATAATGGCTGTAGACCGCGTACAAATTTTTTCACCTGACGTCAAATCTGACGTTATATGACGTCATATGAATATGAAATTCATTGCATCCAAAAGCTCATGGTTTGAAATATATGCCATAAAATTTTCATTGTTCTGGGCCATTGGCAACACATCAAAATAAACACAAATACAAGAGGAAGAAAAAAAGAATAAGAATAATAAAAAAACAGAACAAACCCAATAGGACTTTCTGCTTGAGGCAGAAAGCCCTAATAATAATAACTAGACTTCTTTTCTTTTGAACAAAAGATAGGGCTTTCTGCACTGCAAACCATGACAAACCTGGTGTTTTTCGAATTTTGGCAAACCTATATAATCCTGCACAATGAAGTCGTAATATATAACTTCTGTGAAAATTCCATGCCAATCCGTCCATAAATGACGGCTGTGCAGCGCGGATGAACTTTGGTAGCTTTTTTAAGTTTTGATGTCATGTGACGTCATATGAAAATTTTACTCATTAAATCTTTATGTTCATGATTACCTACACAGAACATTAAATTTTCATTGTCTATGAACCTTTGCAACATGAGTAAATTGACATTCAGGAATCGGAAATTCTCTACAATTTGATGACGTCATATGACGTTCATCTTTACAAAATGCAAAGGAAACATAGAGATGTATAAGCTCGCTAAATATCAAATTTCTATCTCATCTAGAAACGATTTTATACGTATTTAAAATTTGACGTCCTTGGTTCGAATCTTGGATTCGTCAAAGAACCTTAGTTCTTTCGAATCTTGGCAAACCTATAGAATCCTGCACAATGAGGTCGTAATATATAACTTCTGTGAAGATTCCATGCCAATCTATCAATAAATGACGGCTGTACAGAGCGGACAAACTTTGGTAGTTATTTATAGTTCTGACGTCATGTGACGTCATATGAAAATTTTAAAAATTTATTCTAAATGTTCCTGATTATGTACAAAGGACATTTAATTTGCATTGTCTATGAAGCTTTGCAACATGAGGAAAATTGACATCAAGAAATCGGAAATTCTATACAACTTGATGACGTCATATGACGTCATATGACGTTCATCTTTATAAAATGCAAAGGAAACACATAGATATATAATCTCGCCAAATATCAACTTTCTATCTCATCTAGAAACGATTTTATACGTATTTGAAATTTGACGTCCTTGGTTCGAATCTTGGATTCGCCATAGAACCTTTGCTTTTTCGAATCTTGGCAAACCTATATAATCCTGCACAATGAAATCGTAATATATAACTTCTGTGAAAATTCCATGCCAATCCGTCCATAAATGACGGCTGTACAGCGCGTACAAACTTTTGTAGCTATTTTTAGTTCTGACGTCATGTGACGTCATATGAAAATTTTAAACATTGGATCAGAATGAACATGATCACCTACAAAGGACTTTCAATTTCCATTGTTTATGAACCCTTGCAACATGAGTAAATTGACATCAAGAAATCGGAAATTCTATACAACTTGATGACGTCAAATGACGTCATATGACGTTCATCTTTACAAAATGCAAAAGAAACACAGAGACGTATAATCTCGCCAAATATCAACTTTCTATCTCATCTAGAAACGTTTTTTATATGGATTTGAAATTTGACGTCCTTGGTTCGAATCTTGGATTCGCCATAGAACCTTAGTTCTTTCGAATCTTGGCAAACCTATATAATCCTGCACAATGAGGTCTTAATATATAACTTCTGTGAAAATTCCATGACAATCCGTCCATAAATGACGGCTGTACAGCGCGTACAAACTTTGGTAGCTATTTTTAGTTCTGACGTCATGTGACGTCATGTGAAGATAAAAATAATATATTCCAAAATGCCATTGCTTCAGATGTCTGTTGATAGAATTTCTTTGTCCTAGACCTTCAGCAACTTAATGAAATAACAACATGAAAAGGTTGGAAAAAAAGAATAATAATAACTAGATTTCATTCGTTGATACGAATGATAGGACTTTCTGCTAACATTGAAAAATATAAAGATTAATACCGTTAGAAAGAATATATATTAAATTCCCTACCTTTTATTTTTTTTACGTATGGACTTCTCATGCATGAGCTTTGTGATATCGCTTTCCTATAACTTTACCAAGTTTAGTATTCTAGTTACCAAAATAAATGGCCTGAAAATCCCGACATTTCCATTGTAGCATATTTGAGTCTAGTTTTATAGGTATTCAAAATATAAGCAATTAAACTTAAACCTATTAATTCTGCATATCAAAATTCTTTTTTTATTTTCATGTACAGTCGCGGGAATAAAAAAGTAAATGCTACCATGCAATAGAATCGTCGACGCGTGTAGCCTCGTGAGTTAAATTCCAATAACGCTAGTACATACGATCGAGACGACTGTATTACACAAAGTTACTCCATTTTGCGCCTTTAGATAACGGACAAATTCGCTTGCAGCGTCTTGAACGGATGACATGTGTTGATTATTTTGTTTCAAACGTCTACACTTATACACGCTCATGGTATCTCAAGCTGGCAATTAAATTACATTGTACTATAACATATATTTTCACATAGGTTATCATTTATCATAAATTTGGAATGTAGCTTGTACAACATTTATCGATTGATGCAACAATAAAGTCGGGAAATTGCAATGTTTCAACAACGGTCTAAATGACATATGTCAAAACGCTCAAAGGATTGTGGGTAACGCATTTCTGCAACTGATATGTATATGTAACGTAAATAAAATGATTTGACAAAACATTAAATCATTGTCAACATTTGTTTAGTTTTTTTCTTGGGTTGAACGTCCCACCGACAGTATTTTAGTCATTTGGAGACGATGTCTACTTAATGCTGTTATAGTGCTGCCACAGTGCAGTATCACGCACAGGCTACCGGCGTGGGACCCCAATGATACAAAGTAACAATTCAAAACACATTTTATAACAAAATTTCACAATTCAAGAAAATAAATTGATATCATAAAATAAGAAAAGGTATGTAACTCTCCGTTCAAAATCTATAGGAAAACTGACATGGTCGTATTCTGAGCTTCGTATCTGACACAATTTTCAGCCGATTTCAAATATGCCGGGCTTGTTCAACGCAGAAACAATAGGCCCTTTTGTTGCCGAGTCGATTTTCTATCTAAGATAAACTACAAAGACAATACAAGTCACGAAACTCAATGGAAACTGTACTCGGACACGATGTGACCGAAGCAATGCATATCACAGCCAATGCTTTTTTCAACGGCAACTTAACAGAAATACAATATTTCCAACAAATACCCATATTAAACAATAAATTATGTATTTATTTAATTTTCACAAGTAATGCTTTTTTCTAGAAGTCGCTAGTATCGATGCATTCCGCCCTCATTCCACTGTTGCATTTTGTTATGACTGGCTGCTACCATATTGAATTGGTTATCGGCTTTTGTGATGATTACAATATGACATTGGGGAACCAGCGATTATGGTAGCCGTCAGTCAAAACAAAATGCAACAGTGGAATGAGGGCGGAATGCATCGATTCTAACGACCTCTGGAAAAAATCATAACTTGTGAGAATTAAATAAATACATAATTTATTGTTTAACATGGGTATTTGTTGAAAATATTGTATTTCTGTATTTCGAACCCACGACCTCCCGCTCCCGAGGCGGACGCTCTAAACAATCGGCCACCCGGAACGGTACACTTGTTTAGCTAGAAATATCAATATGATATAAGTAAAAAGTTTTTTTCTTTCAATTTATATGACTACTACATATCTGTAAACTTACATTTTCCGAAAATGCTTCAATTAAGGTGAAAGCGAAAGTAGGATATTTTATGAAAATTCTTACAATTGGCCATGAATTCGTATTTTTTATGTAATTCCTTTTTTTGATCAATTTCAAAACTTTAGGTACCAAAATAATTGTCTTAAAATTCTTTACATCTCACTCGCTTAATGTGTTGACTTATTCCATATGAGTTTTGAGATATAAGCCGTGAATCTCTGACATGACGGCAAAATCGCTGAAATTCTACATGTTTAAATTCTTATTTTTGATGTAACTTCCTTATACTTTGATCAAAAAAATTCTCTACATTTCACAGCTTTATGTTTGGAATATTTTTAATACTTTTTGAGATATAAGCTTTTAAACCTCAAGAAGAATGAAAAAATCACCAAAGCTATATGCACGAAATTCGTTTTTTCCCCATAACTCCATGAATCTTTGGCCAATCATTAAACTTTAAGCATCAAAAGAACGGTCAAACATTGCTCTACAAATAATATTCATCATCATATTTCAAAAATCAAAGATTTTCGAGGTATAAACTGTTAAACACACTGGGGGTTACCAAATGTTCATTTTTCCGCCATAACTCAACCGATTCAACCCCGATCATAAAAACTAAATATCATCTGAAAGGTCTTTCTAAGCACTATAAATTATACCCATAGTGTCCTCGATAGAATAATTACCGTTTTTGAGATATTTAAGGCCGAAAAAAAACACGATAATTTATATATGACCTTGACCTTTGGATTTTCCGAAAACGGAAGTGACATGCCTCCATAAAATCTAATACTGCATCTTCAGACAAAATTTCAGGCAAATCATACAAAAAATAAAGCCTACAGGGCTTAAAAACCGTTAAGTTTTTTATACGAAAGTTTTATTAGCATTATGACGTCATGTGACGTCATATGGCGTACATCTTTTAAGAATGTAAAGAAGACCTAGAGACTAATATTCAGTCAAAATATCAGCTTTCTAGTTCTTCTGGAAGCGATTTTATACGCATTTTAAATTTGACGTCATTAATTCGAATCTTGGATTCGCCATAAAACATTTGCCTTTTCGAATTTGGAAACACGGACACAGAAAGGCACAACTAGAGCCTAACATACACATTCTGTGAAATTTTGATGAAAATCGGTCCAGAAATAATGGCTGTAGACCGCGTACAAACTTTTTCACCTGACGTCGAATCTGACATTATATGACGTCATATGAATATGAAATTCATTGCATCCGGAAGTTCATGGTTCGAAATATATGCCATAAAATTTTCATTGCTCTGAGTCAATGGCAACACCTCAAAATTAACACAAATATAAGAGGAAGAAAAAAAGAATAATAAGAATAATAAACTAGATTTCATTCGTTGATACGAATGATAGGACTTTATTAAGATTAATACCGTTAGAAAGAATATATATTAAATTCTCTACCCTTTACTTTTTTTCGTATGGACTTCTTTTAGCTTTGACGTCACATGACGTCATAAGTGCTGAAAATTCTTTTGTTAAAAAGCGCATACATTACTCTCATAACTCTGAAATTTTCATTATTCTGAACAACTGGCATCATGTCGAAATCATTGCGCTAAAATTAAATCAAGAAGTATGCATATGACGCAACGCTCAAAATATATATAGAAATTCTGCAGAACTGCAAACTGTGTAAGTTTCAACTTTCTATCTCATCCTGAAGCTCTTTAATCCTAAAATGAATTTTTCGGTCCTATGTTCGAATCTTATTTAAGCCACAGATCTTCGGTCTTTCGAAATTTCGGTTAGCTGACAGGATATGCACACCTTAATTTCAAGATGTACCATCTGTGAAAATTTGAAGAAAATCCGACCATAAATGACGGCTGTAGAGCGTGAACACCATTTTTCACTATTTTTAGCTCTGACGTCATATGACGTCATAGGGTGCTGAAGATGCTTCTGTTTAAAAGCGCATACTTTAATGTCATAACTCTGAAATATTCATTATTCTGAACAACTGGCATCATGTCGAAATCATTGCACTAAAATAAAAATTAAAAAGTATGCTTATGACGTCACATAACGTCATATGACGTCACGACTCAAAATATTTGTAGAAATTCTGCAGAACTGCAAACTGTGTAAGTTTCAACTTTCTATCTCATCCTGAAGCTCTTTAATCCTAAAATGAAATTTTCGGTCCTATGTTCGAATCTTATTTCAGCCACAGAACTTCGGTCTTTCGGAATTTCGGTTAGCTGACAGGATATGCACACCTTAGTTTCAAGATGTACCATCTGTGAAAATTTGAAGACAATCCGACCATAAATGACGGCTGTAGAGCGCGAACATCATTTTTCACTATTTTTAGCTGTGACGTCATGTGACGTCATAGGCTGCTGATAATCATTGAAATCAAAATTTCCTCATGTGACTAATAACCCGTAAAAATTTCATCGTCCTAGGACTATTGCAACATATTAAAATAAGCGTTTAGTTAGGAAGAAGAAAAGAATAATAATAATAATAAAATGACGTCACGTGACGTCATATGACGTTTATTTTCAAATAATTGTTAGACACCCAGAGACCTACTAACTGACAAAATTTCAACTTTCTATCTCAAATAGGACAGTTTTTATAAGCATTTAAAAATTGACGTCCTTGGTTCGAATCTTTGATCCGCCATAGATGCTTGGACTTTTCGAATTTTGAAAAACGGACACCGGTATACACAATAAGAACGTAATATACACATTCTGTGAAAATTTGATAAAAATCGGCCCATAGATAATGGCTCTGGACCGTGTACAATCTTTCGTAGTCAATTTCAAATGTGACGTCATATGACGTCATAGGCTTCTGAAAATCATTGAAATCAAAATTCCAGCGTCTGAACCATGTGTCACTAAATTTTCATTGCCCTTCGACAATTTCAACATATAGAAATACTCTTGTTAATATTAGAATACATTATCCCATTCAAATAGGACCGATTTTATAAGCATTTAAAAATTTACGACCTTGGTTCGAATCTTGAATTCGCTATAGAACCATGGACTTTTCGAATTTTGAAAAACGGACACCGAGATGCACAACTAGAACTTAATATACACATTCTGTGAAAATTTGATGAAAATCGGTTCATAAACAATGGCTGTAGACCGCGTACACACTTTTGTTGCATATTTCAAGTGTGACGTCATATGACGTCATAGGCATATGAAAATCATAGAACTCAAAATTTCAGCATTTGAAGCATATGTCCTTAAATTTTCATTGCCCTTCGACAATTTCAACATATAGAAATACCCTTGTTAATATTAGAAATACATTATCATATAATGACGTCACGTGACGTCATATGACATTTATTTTCACAAAATGTTTAAAACTTCTAGAGACCTATATACTGACTAAATATCAACTTTCTATCCTACATAGGACAGATTTTATAAGCATTTAAAAATTTACGACCTTGATTCGAATCTTGGATTCGCTATAGAACCATGGACTTTTCGAATTTTGAAAAACGGACACCGGGATGCACAACTAGAGCCTAACATACACATTCTGTGAAATTTTGATGAAAATCAGTCCATAAATAATGGCTGTAGACCGCGAACAAACTTTTTCACCTGACGTCAAATCTGACGTTATGTGACGTCATATGAATATGAAATTCATTGCATTCGAAAGCTAATGGTTTGAAATATATGCCATAAAATTTTCATTGTTCTGGGCCATTGGCAACATACCGAAATTAACACAAATACAAGAGGAAGAAAAAAAGAATAAGAATAAGAACTAGATGTCATTCGTCTAAACGAATGATAGGACTTTCTGTAACCTGTGTTAATGCAAAAAGCAGGAGATAGAAGTTTCATGTAATGTATCACCTCTGGTAGTATTCATGTTCATGGTGATTAATTGACATTATATTATAAATAAGCGTTTAGTTACGAAGAAATAAAAGAAAGTAGCAGTAGTAGTAGTATGCTTATGACATCATATGACGTCACGACTCAAAATATATTAAGAAATTCTGCATAACTGCAAACTGTGTAAGTTTCAACTTTCTATCTCATCCTGAAGCTCTTTTATCCTAAAATGAAATTTTCGGTCCTATGTTCGAATCTTATTTCAGCCACAGAACTTCGGTCTTTTTTCAATATTTTTAGCTCTGATGTCACATGACGTCATAGGGTGCTGAAGATGCTTTTGTTCAAAAACGCATACTTTACAGTCATAACTCTAAAATCTTCATTATTCTGAACAACTGGCATCATGTCGAAATCATTGCCCTAAAATGAAAATTAAGAAGTATGCTTATGACGTCACATGACGTCATATGACGTCACGACTCAAAATATGTCTAGAAATTCTGCAGAACTGCAAACTGTGTAAGCTTCAACTTTCTATCTCATCCTGAAGCTCTTTTATCCTAAAATGAAATTTTCGGTCCTATGTTCGAATCTTATTTCAGCCACAGAACTTCGTCTTTCTGAAATTCGGTTAGCTGACAGGATATGCACACCTTAGTTTCAAGATGTACCATCTGTAAAAATTTGAAGAAAATCTGATCATAAATGGCGGCTGTAGAGCGCGAACACCATTTTTCACTATTTTAGCTCTGACGTCACGTGACGTCATAGGGTGTTGAAAATGCTGTTGCTTAAAGGCGCATACTTTACTGCAATAACTCTGAAATTTTCATTATTCTGAACAATTGGCATCATGTCGAAATCATTGCCCAAATTAAAAATAAGTGGTATGCTTATGACGTCCTATGACGTCACGATTCAAAATATTTGTAGAAATAATGCAGAACTGCAAACTGTGCCAGTTTCGACTTTCTATCTCATCCTGAAACTCTTCAATCCTAAAATGAAATTTTTGGTCCTATGTTCGAATATTACTTCAGCCACAGAACTTCGGTTTTTCGGAATTTCGGTAAGCTGGCAGGATATGTACACCTTAGTTTCAAGTTGTACCATCTGTGAAAATTTGAAGAAAATCCGACCATAAATGGCGGCTGTAGATCGTGAACACCATTTTTCACTATTTTTAGCTCTAACGTCATATGACGACATAGGGTGCTGAAGATGCTTTTGTTCAAAAGCGCATACTTTACTGTCATAACTCTGAAATTTTCATTATTCTGAACAACTGGCATCATGTCGAAATCATTGCCCTAAAATAAAAATTAAGAAGTATGCTTATGACGTCATATGACGTCATATGACGTCAGGAATCAAAATATATGTAGAAATTCTGCAGAACTGCAAACTGTGTAAGTTTCAACTTTCTATCTCATCCTGAAGCTCTTTAATCCTAAAATGAAATTTTCGGTTCTATGTTCGAATCTTATTTCAGCCACAGAACTTAGGTCTTTCGGAATTTCGGTTAGCTGACAGGATATGCACACCTTAGTTTCAAGATGTACCATCTGTGAAAATTTGAAGAAAATCCGACCATAAATGACGGCTGTAGAGCGCAAACACCATTTTTCACTATTTTTAGCTGTGACGTCATGTGACGTCATAGGGTGCTGAAAATCATTGAAATCAAAATTTCCTCACGTGACTAATAAGCCATAAAACTTTCATGGTCCTAGGACTATTGCAACATATTAAAATAAGCGTTTAGTTAGGAAGAAGAAAAGAATAATAATAATAAAAAAATGACGTCACGTGACGTCATATGACGCTTATTTTCACATAATTATTAGACACCCAGAGACCTACTAACTGACAAAATTCATCTTCTATCTCAAATAGGAACAGTTTTTATAAGCATTTAAAAATTGACGTCCTTGGTTCGAATCTTGGATCTGCCATAGATGCTTGGACTTGTCGAATTTTGAAAAACGGACACCGGTATACACAATAAGAACGTAATATACACATTCTGTGAAAATTTGATAAAAATCGGCCCATTAATAATGGCTCTGGACCGTGTACAAACTTTCCTAGTCAATTTCAAATGTGACGTCATATGACGTCATAGGCTTCTGAAAATCATTGAAATCGAAATTTCAGCGTCTGAATTATTTGTCATTAAATTTTCATTGCCCTTCGACAATTTCAACATATAAAAATACTCTTATTAATATTAGAAATACATTATCATATAATGACGTCAAGTGACGTCATGTGACGTTTATTTTCACAAAATGTTTAAGACTCCCAGAGACCTATATACTGACCAAATATCACTTTTCTATCTCAAATAAATCCGATTTTATAAGCATTTAAAAATTTACGACCTTGGTTCGAATCTTGAATTCGCTATAGAACCAGGGACTTTTCGAATTTTGAAAAACGGACACCGAGATGCACAACTAGAACTTAATATACACATTCTGTGAAAATTTGATGAAAATCGGTTCATAAACAATGGCTGTAGACCGCGTACAAACTTTTGTTGCATATTTCAAGTGTGACGTCATATGACGTCATAGGCATATGAAATCATAGAAATCAAAATTTCCACCTTTGTAGCATGTGTCATTAAATTTTCATTGCCCTTCGACAATTTCAACATATAGAAATATTCTTGTTAATATTGGAAATACATTATCATATAATGACGTCACGTGACGTCATATGACATTTATTTTCACAAAATGTTTAAAACTTCTAGAGACCTATATACTGACTAAATATCAACTTTCTATCTTAAATAGGACAGATTTTATAAGCATTTTAAAATTTACGACCTTGGTTCGAATCTTGGATTCGCTATAGAACCATGGACTTTTCGAATTTTGAAAAACGGACACAGGGATGCACAACTAGAGCCTAACATACACATTCTGTGAAATTTTGATGAAAATCGGTCCAGTAATAATGGCTGTAGACCGCGTACAAACTTTTTCACCTGACGTCAAATCTGACGTCATATGACGTCGTATGAATATAAAATTCATTGCCTCCGAAAGCTCATGGTTTGAAATATATGCCATAAAATTTTCATTGTTCTGAGTCAATGGCAACACCTCGAAATTAACACAAATATAAGAGGAAGAAAAAAAGAATAATAATAAGAAGAAGAAGAATAATAAAAAAACAGTACAAACCCAATATGACTTTCTGCCTGTAGGCAGAAAGTCCTAATAATAAAAAACATAACAAACCCAATATGACTTTCTGCCGAAAGGGCAGAAAGTCCTAAAAAACAGTACAAACCCAATATGACTTTCTGCCGAAAGGGCAGAAAGTCCTAATAAAAGACAGAACAAACCCAATAGGTCTTTCTGCGAAAAGCAGAAAGCCCTAATAAACATAACAAACCCAATAGGACTTTCTGCTTTAGGCAGAAAGTCCTAATAATATGAATAAACATAACACACCCTATACGTTTTCCGCAGGTTGCGGAAAGCCGTAAATATCTGCCTATATTTTATCGGCGAATAAAATATAGGCGGTCGTTTGAATGCGACGCACTCGTGATTTAATTATTATGCATCCAAACTCCTTCCCATATTTTATTCGCCCATAAAATATAGACAAATATTTATTATTTCTTTAGTAAAAACTTTTCGAAACATTTTGCTCAGATGTTCCTTAGGACACTTCCTAACAAGCTTGCTGTAGATATAACCTCTTTGTCAAATTCTTAAGCAACCGTTTCCAAACATTATATGCCTTAAAAGCTTTAGTCTCTCAGCCAAGATTGGTTATGGCTGAAATATTCTTATTAGGTCAGAAGATATGACCCTTTAATTAGTTAACAATGCCCGTTTTTACTTTGATTACACTTTAGCATCTCCATACTTTATGGCAATGTTTATTGCCATAATTTCTCGACTGAGATCAGTTAAGGCTTATATCGGCAAACTCCCAAAGTCAGGAGTTTAAAATTTTAAAAAGACAAGATTTCACCTTTTACACTTTCTTGGGAAAACAATTATAAATTTCACGACAATCTTTATGGTTAGGATTTCTCAGTCAAGTTTGATGATGATTGATATTGTCTAACTTGTTCAGAAGCCATAGCCATTGAATTATAAAAAGCAATGCCAGATTTGTCTTTGGTTACACTCTAGCAACTGTACTTTTTGAGAACTCATAATTTCACTCATAAATACTGTTAATTAATGTAAACAATATGTCAGTGTGCTTCGATTATGGCTACAATAGGACTGATAGATCTACAGTTTAGGCCCCTGAAATATCAGGAAATCACACACAGTAGGCGTTTTAATAGGCCATAACTTCTAAACGGATGTAATAAGCGTATGTATCTTGGTATTGTGGAAGCGTGCATTTAGAGTATTGCAGTGAAAAGAACCATAAATATGTTTACCATGCTAAGTCAGTTTTGTCCATTTTTAATCCCACGCCGCGAAGCGGGATGGGGGTTATAGGAATGGCCTTCGTCTGTCTGTCTGTCCGTCCGTACGTCCGTCCGTCCGTAACGTTATCGTGTTCGCTCCATATCTCATGAAGGATTTTCGTGAAACTTGCCTCAAATGTAAACTGAGTTGAGACGATGAGCAGAACATAGGTAGCAGTCATGTCGGCTCAAGGTCAAGGTCACTCTTGAGAGTCATGTGTTTGAACATTTTATTTCCTTACAATTTCATGTCCGCTCCATATCTCCTTTACCCCTTTTAGTTTTTTCATGAATCTTGCCTAAAATATATATCTAATTGAGACGATGTGCAGAACATAGGTAGCAGTCATGTCGGCTCAAGGTCAAGGTTACTCTTGAGAGTCATGTGTTTGAACATTCTATTTCCTTACAATTTCATGTCCGCTCCATATCTCCTACAGTGGGGCTTTCGTTCATGTTGGCAAACGAACCGCACGATACACGCACGATAAACGCAAACGAACCGCACGATACACGATAAACGAACGAACGAACGATAAACGAACGATGCATATACACGTTTGATGCACGATACACGATGCACGATACACGGACCGGAACGATTGCAGATAGGCACGGTAGCGAGGTTAATCGATTTACTCGGTTTTTTTCGCCCAAGTGAACAAGGCAATTAATCAATTTATAAATAAAACCATCATTAAAACTAACACATACACACACACACGAAAAAAAACAACGAATGTTCTATAATAGGAAGTCACATGTTCTAAATCGTGTCGAAATTACAAATAATTGTTGTTACACATTGAATTTATTAGATCTATAACGATCCTATGCTTTGAACAATTATTTATTCGCGCCAAGCGTCATTGGTAACCGCATAACACGATTTAATTGGCTATCTTACAGCAGGTGAATTGATCTCCCTTCGTACACAATACAGGGGAGACCACTCTACGTAGTTAACTCATTATTTTTATTAAACATGAATCGATATAAGACTTAAATTGTAACAGACAACTTAAGTAATCTACAGTTA
>CM037785.1:62076112-62091022 GCA_021229015.1 Solen grandis
AAGTTTTTTCTTCTCCTGAAAATTTAAAAACGGAGTTACGACAGTTTTGCGTTGAGCCATCGATATAGATAGTAGGGACTTTGAAAAATTTTAAATGCGTCATATTCCAGTATCGTGTCTGCTGTTATTGGTCATAATTTTTGATTGTTTTCAGTGTGTGGGATACTTGAATACAAACAGGAAAAATGAATTGTGGGAGAGTGGTACTTACATAGAAAACTGAGGAAGTAGACTCCTATATAGAGGAAATGAGAAATCATCTGATAAAATTGAGTCTGTTGCTGTCTCTTCTGATACACTTGTGTGACTCAGATTTTTGTGTCTTTCATGGCAAGAGGCTCATTTTTAGGGGTCAAGGTTATGGAGATGGAGATTCCTGGTGTGATGAGGGGTGAAGAGAAAGACCCTGATCAGACAGCTCCTAGGGATCCCTCTTTTTTGCTCACCCAAATATTCTACCAGTCTTTGTGGCAAAAAAGAATTCCTGTTTTCCATTTTCCCATTTTTAGTTCATTTAAATTTTAATTTTTCAAAAAGTCATAAAATTTGTACATGAATATTCTTGAGTTAATGGGTTAAGAAAGGAACAACAATTTTCAACTTTAAAGAAAAGGGATTCCTATAGATTTGGTATATATTGCCCTAGCTACAATATTAAATTTAGCAAAATAGAGGAAATAAGCTGTTGATGGGGTCTGCTCTGTTTGCAAAGGTATCATAGCAATTTATTTGAATGGAAAGGGCTAATGTTTAAACAAAGATGGGGGCAAACTCCCGCGCACCGGTTACGTCACGCTATGCTATTTTAAATTTCACTGCCACCACACAAGTCAGTGATAATAGTTGAAACAATGTGACCAACATTTATAATTTTATAAATTAATGTTATATGTTTCGATTTTTTACCTTTTCGAAATCATGAATGTTATTTTCGTGAAATAAAACGAAACTGATATGATATATTTAAAACTAGTCATAAGTGATAAAGAAAATCTGGCCTATATATGCTGAAATCTACTTCTGGTGGCAATGGTTATCGACAACTGTAAGGGAGGTAACTACTGGGGCAGAGTTTGAGAATGGGGGATGTGATATGTAGAGATGCTCCTGGTTCTTCTAGATAATTGAAGATTTAGCTAGTTTGTTTAAACATTTCTGTGGTTTCAAATTTGGGGGAGAAGTTGTTTAAACTTCTGTTAACCCCTCTAGAAGGTTCCTTGGTTTTACTTTACCTAGCTCCTGAGGAGGTCTGACAAAACATAGACCCGGTGGGGTTAGAGACCTTTAGCTTTCAGATACATTGTCATGTAATCTACAGTGTATAAGGTGAGCTAATTTGCTCATTTTCATACTAGACATGCCTAGTTTTGAGTTGGGCAGCAAGGCTCTTAGGGTACTCTTGGTGACCTGGTGGTTTGATAGACACAGTCAAGTGTTGGGATTCATTGGATAATTTTATCTCTCTCTAATAAATACTCAGATATTAAAGTGGAATGTTTTTTGTGAGTAATAGAAAACTGTGTTTTCCAAAGTGTGAATTCTGGTTGGATTAGTTAAAACTTTTAAAGAGGATCTTAAAAAAAAAAAAAAAATACATATTCAAAAGAAGTTGAAACACTGGAGTTTTGTTCTGGTTATTAAAAGGATAATAAATTACTGCGGTATGTTACCCTTTACTGTCTACAGTCTCATTTTGACACGTTGGTGAGCAGGGGAGACTAGAGTTTTGGGGAAATTAAGAGGGAAATTTCAGTTTAAGCAATCCCGGGATAACTGTATTTCAAAGCCCCCTTTATTCTTTTCCTTCGTTTTACTCTTCAAAGATTTCGGCACTTCTGGTTATCCAGTGAGAGAGATAAACCTCTTGAATACTTGGGTTTTAAACCCAAAACCCTTACCTCATAAATATTTATGTACACATTTTTGACTTCATGAATATTAATTAAATGGTATTTGAAACTGGATTTTTCTGATCTGGGTCTGCTGTCTAAATGTCTATATGAAGTAAAGGGTTAGAGGGGGATACCTGTTATGAGGGACTTGTGGACTTTAAACCCCAAATAAACAATTAAATGATCACTTGTTTACAGGCCCCTTACCGTGTTTGTAACATTTTTCAGTATGCAGTCGGCTTGGGGACTCCTATAATGAACAGGGATTGGATCAATCGAGTGTGGACAAGGGGAGATTGCCTTGACTTTGGGGCTGAGACCCCATGTGTGGTAAGTATTAACCAGTGTTTTGTGGGGTGAGAGAGGGCCTTGCCGTCCTTGGTTGTCGATGGGTCAGAGTTTCCAACCTTTGATAATTTGTTACTGGGTTCAATCCTTGACTGCCGCGACACACCAAAGCCAAAATATGATACTGGGATGTCTCTTAAGTGCATGATACTCGATATAAGTGTTGTTCCAGGATTTGTGACTGGCTGTGGTATCATGCCACTTGGCTATAGCATGATACTGAAGTGTGGCAAAAGCATTTATATCTGTCTCAAGTAGACGTTGTCTCTAAAGGACTGAAATACTGTTGTTGGGACATTAAATCAAAAAGAAAGACAAACAAGAGAGCCAGTGGGAAGTCATTTTTTGGGGGTATCTTAAGGAATACGCTCGGCTGAATTTAAAATTTAACCATCAATAAAAACCCTTTTTGTGTAGATCACTTTGACTGACTTTCAATTTTTATACACGCTATATTTGTGAAGATATAGCTGTTTAAAGTTTGTGATTTCGATCGGCTTGGCCGCCGCCATCTTTGTTCATGTTTAACCTTTTTGTGACGTCACAAATACCCCTGAAACCCTTCCCGATCGATGAGTGCGATTAATAGGGGTTGTGATAAAAGCATTAAAGGAATCGCTCGGCTGATTACAACTAGGTTTCAATTGAAAGATATTGATGTAAATAAACCAATTAAGTTTCTCATTTCATTGAATCAATCGTAATAAGAAAGAAATTTGTAAGTTAAAAACGTCTATTTAAACCAATTTGCTCGCGATATTTTTTATTTTTATAATACATCTTTGTCATTTTTACCGTGAAATGCTTGCAACTGCGGTTATTGAAAAATTGTGTGGTGTTAAATTGATTGGATAAGAAATCACTGGCAAGCCTTTGTAACAGAATAAGCGTCATATAAAAACGCACCTTAGGGCCATAAAACACGGCCATAAAACGAAAGGTGCGACCGAGTTTACCATGTCAACAGACAATTGATGTGCACGTTTTACTGAAACGGACATGTAGGTATAATCATCACCACAAACATACTAAATGCATTATATAATATGAAAGAAAAGTGTTGAAACCACGTTTTATATTATAATAATCTATATTATGCTATTTTACGGAAAAAGTCTGTTTAAATAAATATATATAAGTAAAAGTATCGTATCGCAATGAGCTCATGTTATTGTGATATACAGAAGTAGTTAGCATAATTACATTATTTTGGGTAAACTGCGAGCATTAGGTGTGTTAATCATAATTACAACCGGTGTCCCTTTGATTCGTCTCTATAGTATTTCACAGTTACCGTCATTGCAATTAGATTTCTACTTACATGATACCGCCCCTTTTATATATTTATATGTTTGATTAAAAACTGTTTAAAAATTGTAATGATTTGCGCAATTAAAATAGCGATGTTTGTGAGAATGTGCATAAATGATTGCGTGACAAGGGGTATTGACTTTAGTTATGGTTCGATCACTATAGCAGGAAGTTTAATAAAGTTTTCAGATATTTCTTAAAATGGAGTGTATATTCCCTTTCGACTTTGAGCCCGAATATTTCTGAGGAAGAGCTGCAACTGCTTCAAGACAATGACGTACGGGAGGAGGATATTTATGTGCTGAGGACTTTTGTTTTTTGTGATAACTGTGTTATGATGCCCTCCAATAGGAATATGTTATGTTGCAAAAACGAGTGACTTGGTTGTTGGAAATTTAGATGAACTTACGTGCATTCGAACCTACGGTCTTTCACACCTTAGTTCTGAATGATTCTGTTTTTGAAGTTGCTTCATTACCATTCTGGCATCAAAGGTCATAGGACTGGGCTCCAGACTCTCTCACTCACGAGTAAGAAAACAATAAAATGATCATAGTTTAATCTTTTAATAATATATTTTCATCATATTCAAATAATAAACATTTTTCAAACAATTTCTCCACAACACACGTAATTCCCTTCTATATTTCAATGTATGTACGCAACCGGAAGTGTGTCTGTGACGTCACGATTGTTGAAAAAAAGTCTCGCGAGACCACGAGACGTAAACAATGTCTGCGCAATGTCTCGGAGCAAATTGGTGTAAATAGACGTCTTTAACTTGCAATTTCTTTCTTATTACGATTGATTCAATGAAATGAGTAATTAAATTGGTTTATTTACATCAATATCTTTCAATTAAAACCTAGTTGTTATCAGCCGAGCGTATTCCTTTAAGTAAAGGTTTGAAATGTTTTGCACATGAAAAAAAAAAAATTACTGTAATCACTGTTTTTGTCCAAATACTTAAAGTCATTAAAAAATAATTTTTCAAAAGTGTCCCATACTTAAGAACATGCCGTTTTTTTGTAAGAGCAAGTGACAAGGTTGATTTATCAACGTACATTATTAAACATCATATACATACCTTTTTAATCCATATTTATTTGATTCTTTAATAACAAAAAAGATTTACCATGACCACAAGTTTTTGGTGAGTTGAATAGTGTTTTTTCCGGAATCAAACAAGAATTGCATGTTCTAATGTCATTTATTTAGACCAGGGCTTTTTTCCGAAATTTGGGAAGGGGCCTTAGCCTTCTATTTTGGGAAATTGAAACGCGATTTCGGGGCGTTTTTGGAAAAAGGTAGACTCAATTCACATGTATACACAGTAATATTCTAACAGTCTTATGAATCTTAAAGAATCAAAACGAATTGATATAACAACTAGACATAAAACAGAGCTGTCTTTGGTTCAAATCGCTGCACTATTTAAAATGGTACTAATGTCCATAAACAATTTTCCCCCTTGGGTGTAAACACCAAACACACTAGCTGAAAAAATTTTTTGGCTTTTCACCAGAAGACCAAAATCTTTAAATTTGGGGGGCAGTTTTTTAAAAAAGGGGCTCCAATATTTTTTGTTTAAAGCTTTAGTTGAAATGTCAAATCACATCATTTGGTACATTATATTTAAAAAAAATGAAATAATAAACATGTACATTATTATTGAAATAAGACATTACAATTTTTTTCCAAAATATTTCAATTGAAAATTAGTTTAATGAAATTAACTCTAAATTTTTTATATAGAAAATTTGTTAAAATTTTTGCAAATTTTCAAAATAAATCATTAAAAATAAAGGTGATATAATTTTATAAAAAATACTTTAAAAAATTAAATATCAATAGTTTAAATATTAATGTATAAAAACTAAAAATAAATAAAGGGAAATTTAAAAAAAAAAAAAAAAATTTGAGTTTTTTATTTTGGGTACGTTCATTTTGGTCGTTTTTGATTTTTCCCTTTAGAAAAAAGGTTTGGGTTTATTTATACATCGGGAAAAAAATGTGGTTTAGTTTTGAAAAATTATTTGGGTGAACCGAAAAAAACGATCAGAATGTTTTTAAAAAAAAAACAAGCAAAAAAAATGCTAAGATTTCGAAAACACCCGCCATTGCGGATGATTCACAACTTCAAACACCCAAAATGAAATGTGGGTAAAAGGTGTGACAAATGATGTCGTCCAATAAAATCCGAGTATTCCACATTAGCCTTAGAATCGGGGTTTGATTGCTACGAACAGCAGTGCTTTATTTTAAGTATTGCAGTGAGAGTGAGATAATTTTGTGCTTCGAAACAACTGCATTACGGGGTTTTTTTTTTCTGTTTTAAAAAAATATTCGCATATGGTTTTAAGGAGAAAAATAGTTGGAAACTTTTGGGAATTTTATCTTTGGATTTGGGAATTTTTTTTTGGGCCCAAAAAATTGGGGAAAAATATGCCTTTTTACGTTGGGAAGTCACCAAGATCGGCCCCCTAAAAAGAAGGAAAAAAAAACCCCGTAGACATTTAAAAAGCAAGCCCTAACATAAAAGAACCTTTATTAACCCTTTTCCCCATTTTAAATCATTTTGACGCACTAGTAGGTACCCCCAAAAGCCTTTTGGGGAAAACCACAGTTAAACCTTACCAAATTTAATTACAAAATCCTCATTTCCAGACCACGAGGAGCAGCGAACAGCATAAAACCTGGTTTTATGCTGTTCGCATAGGTCTTTTCATGGTGTCCTCGATGAGGAAAGGGTTAATTTGCTGTTAATTGGACCACTTTGTCATTTTTTTATTGTCCTTGATTGCCAATTAATGACATGTCCACGAATATACAGTACACACCCTCCCACCCTGTTTTGTTCCCTGAGGCGCGATGTTGTTTTAACAAAGTATCACAATTCAAGTATCTGTATGGTTAACTAATTAGATAAGTGAATAATACTTTGCCTGCTTTAAGTAAATAGCACAATGTAAATTTTCATGCACTGGCATCTAAAATGCCATATGAAATTTGCGTATGGTATAGAGGAAAAAGCATTTGGTAAGTGGTAAGTATGGATGAAAAGTTTGTCCCAAAACTTAGAGTCCATATAAAATTATCAAATCAAAAGTGTCCCAAAATTTAGAGGCAGAAAATAATATTTATTTTCTCAAAAATCAGGGTGTCCCAAAACTGAGGTTGTCCCAAAACTTAGAAGTACTTAGTAAACTTAAATTACAGTAGTTGTGTTTATAAAGTTTAAGGCCGCTTGTTACAGTTTACTACATTTTCTATGTAGACAAAGAAGGGAAATTTGAATAGAATTTTTTTTTTAACTTTGCATGATTATAAAAAGTCATGAAAGAAACATTTTTATGGAAAAGAAACATTGGGGGTCACTGTCCTTATTAGTCCGCCACCGGCATCGCTGAAGGGGACTAAAGGTTGCCCTCCGTCATTCGTCATACACGTTTTTTTCGGACTTTTTTTTCTAAATGCTTGCAGATATTGATCTTATATTTGGTATGTAAGTCAACCACCTTGATCAGATCAGTTACAGATCAAGTTCAAGTTTCATTCCTGTCCGCTAATTTCTGACGAAATTACGGGCCTTGGACATAAAAAATTCCCTTAAAATAGCAGTTTTCTGTTGTTTTGTTTTTTCAAAACCCTTGCAGATACTGATGATATTCGGTATGTGAGTCTACCATCATGAGTGACAGATCATGTTTGAGTTTCGTTGTGGTCCAAAAATTTTTGACAAAGTAACGGGCCTTGGACTTTAAACTAGCAATTTTCTTAACTTTTTTTTCTAAATTCTTTCAGATATTGATCAAATATTTGGTATGTGAGTCTACCACCATGAGTTACAAATCAGGTGTGAGTTTTTATTCCAGTCCACTAATTTTTTGTGTCGCCTGCATAGCATGGCAGACACATAGGGATCACTTTGTCCGCGTCGCCGTCGCGCGTCGTCGTCGTCGTCGGCGTCACACTTTCTTGTCCGGAGCATAACTCGAAAAGTATTTGAGGTATCACCTTGAAACTTAAAACATGGATAGATCACATTGAGGTGGAGTGCAGTGCACAAGAATGATAACTCTGACTTTCGTATTTTCTGAGTTATTACCCTTTGTTGATTCTGAGATTTTATTTTTGTCCGGACCATAACTCAAAAGTAATTGAGGTATCACCTTGAAAGTTAAAACATGGATAGATCACATTGAGGTTGAGTGCAGTGCTCTAGAATGATTACTCTGACTTTCGTATTTTCTGAGTTTATTACCCTTTGTTGATTCTGAGATTTTATTTTTGTCCGGACCATAACTCAAAAAGTATTTGAGGTATCACCTTGAAAGTTAAAACATGGATAGATCACATTGAGGTGGAGTGCAGTGCACAAGAATGATAACCATGACTTTCATATCTGAGTTATTGCCCTTTGTTGATTTTCAGTCTTAATTTTTGTCCAGGGCATAACTCAAAAAGTATTTGAGGTGCTGACTTAAAACTTTATAGATAGATAGATCTCATTGAAGAGGAGTGCAGTTCACATAAATGATAACTCTCACTTTCTTTTCTCCTGAGTTATTGTCCTTTGTTGATTCTCAGTCTTTATTTTTGTCAGGAGCATAACATAAAAAGTATTTGAGATATTGCTTTGAAACTTCATAGATGGAAAGATCTCATGGATTTGTAGTGCAGTGCATAAGAATGATAACTCTGTTTTATTTTCTGATTTATTTCCCTTTGTTGATTTTCAGACTTAATTTTTGTCTGGGGCATAACTCGAACGTATTTGAGGTGTTGACTTGAAACTTCATAGATCTCAATGGTCTGAGTGCAGTGCACATGAATGATAACTCTGTTTCTCTTTTTCCTGAGTTATTGCCCTTTGTTGATACTCAGACTTCATTTTTGTCTGGAGCATAACACGAAAAGTATTTGAGGTATTACTTTGAAACCTCACAGGTGGAAAGATCTCATGGAGTGCATTGTGCAAGAATGATAACTGTTGTATTTTTGGAGTTATTTCCCTTTGTTTTTTTTTTGGATTTAATTCTTGTGTGGTGCATAACTTGTAAAGTATTTGAAGTGTTGCCTTAAACATTTATAGTAGATAGATCTCATTGGTCTGAGTGCAGTACACAAGAATGATAACTCAATAATGATAATGATGACTACAAACTTGCAACATATATAATAATTAACGTCATAAGTGCTTAATGACGTCATAATTTTTCTTACAGTTAAGTTTTGAATTCTAGTCATTCTGACACTCCTCTGATGAAGACTGTATAGTCAAAAGTGCTCGGGAAAATTATTACATATTGCACTGTTTGAATATTTTATTCCCCCCCCCCCCCCCCCCCCCCCCCCAAAAAAAAAAAAAATATATATATATATGTGTGTGTGTGTGTGATTTGGTGTTATTTTGTACCTCACAAAATAGATTATGCTTTATCAATAATTTGTCAAAAGATCGATTTTCTAGTCAATTCTTTCATCAAACATGCTTAAATGCAGGCGACACAAGTGTTCCGAGGAACACCCACATCTAGTTGATGAAATTACAGGCCTTGGACATGAAATTTCTTTAAAATAGCAGTTTTCCTGACTTTTTGACATTTATTGTTGTTTTCACTTTCATCAAAAGTATTGATCAAATAATTGACTTTGGCGTTTTTTTTTAGTTTTCTTTTTGCCGGTAGGGACTTAGTATTGCCTAAGCAATACTTTAAGAATGCTTGTTTATGAATACCTGCCCCTGATTGTGATTATTTTAGCTACTAATTAGTAGCCTGTCAAAGCAATACCATAGGCTGATCCTGTTCTAACCAGTTTTGACAGGAGATAGTGAAATTGTCTGGTACCATGAATAGATGTGTATAAGGCTATTTTGATGAATTTTCAAAATGCCTGGTGTCAAATTTTCAGGACATATAATACGTCTACGTCTGCATATTGAAACCCCTGAGCAATAGGCATCAAAGTTTGATTTGAAAGAATCTCTTTTGCAATTGATGTGAACAAAATTGATGGATAGAATAAGTGAATCTGTGTGTAGAGTGATCTTCATAATCAGAATATATTGGACTCGCCTAGTTCAACTCTTGCGAATATGTTTCAATTAGTAATATCTGTAACACTTAAAAGATTGTGTCTGTTGATTCATTTGTTATGAAAGGAACGAAAACATTTTGCCTGAAAAATGGCGACCATTTGTAGAATGCGATCATTAGTGATTGCAAACTTAAATTGATTTGCGTTACTCTGTTGCAATGTGACAAAAATAAAAATAAAGACATGTGAATAGTCTATTTTTAGCTCGACTATTCGAAGAATATGAGAGCTATTGTAGTCATCCTGGCATTGGCGTTGCATCAACCTTTTTAACTTAGAAATTTTGGTTAAAGTTTTGCATGCAAAATATTCTCATGCAACTAGGCATTGGATTGATTTTAGACATCATAAAAATATTAAGGGGTATCAGACTATCAAGGTATATAATTTTTATACTGGATATACTGGTGTACTGGATTCAGCTTGTCTGTCTGGCCGTCTGTCCGTCTGTCGGTTTTCTTGTCCGAGCTGTAACTCAAAAAGTATAAAAGGCATCAAGATGAAACTTCATATGTGGATAGATCTCATTGAGGGGGGATAGATCTCATTTAGGGTGAGTCATTTACCAACAAGCATTTTGAATAGTCAAGCGTGCTGTCCTGTGACAGCTCTTGTTACAAACACCTAGTGACATTTGGCCTTGACCTTTAGTGTTAAACTTGTCAGTATGTAAACAGGTTAGAAAACAACAATGGAGTTCAAAATCAAATCTTCATTTGTAGGATTGTTATGATTTCAGATGAAGTACAAATTGCCCCATTTTACAAGAGGTGCCTAAGCTTTCTAGGGTTTTCAAAGGAAGAGGAGGGCCACATGGAGGAAGTGACAATACAGAATGGTAATGAACAGGCTCTTAGCAGGTTGTGTATTGTACAATGGTATAGCGGATTAATGTATATTAACATCAGGGTCATCTTCAGACTACATCTGAAGTAACACAGGTTTTTTTTAGGAACAGGGGAAGACGCTGGACGCTGGTCAAAAGGGGAAAAATCACACAAAAAATACAAACTTGGGGAAAATTCTGTATATTATGCATGAATAAACACAGTTTATGCCACTGACTGTCTTTTTTACTTATGCCTTTCACTTTTATTGTGAGTCTCAAGTCTCCTTGAAGGATTATCACCTAACACTGCTGCGCATGAAACATAGGACACATTAACATCATTTCTGGATTTAAAAAGTTCACAATATTTACACATGTAACCTTTTTTGGACGAACAATAATACAGCCAAGTATACCGAGATTCATAAATTTGTTGGCTGAAACGACGACTGTCTGTTTTTGTTTCTTTTGATGTTGAACTTTCAATTTTAATTGGAGAGTCAGTAACTGATGTAGTTTTAGTTTTGCATGACGACTGTTCCTGTTCAGAAAATGAGGTAGCGCCACTACTGTACCACTAGTACATGTTGTTTGGTTCATCGACGTCGGACGACGAAATATGGCCCACTTCCGGTTTCACTAAGGAGTTTATTTTCATCTGCAATTTTGTCTTCATCTTTCTTACCTAGCTCACTTTCGGAGCTTGCAGAAGTCGCCGACTTAAAAAATATATCATTCGTTTTGTGTCTTTAGAATCAGATAGTTTTATTTTTTTTATTGTAATTTTTCCCAGTTGTGGACATGATGACATTAAACACCGGCGAAAATAATCACTTGTCTGGTTTCCGCTATCGTATATACACAGTTCCTAATGCCGGGTCACAATTGGTACCCATTATCACAAAATAGCGAGCTTCGAATGCTAGGACGCAGTGAATGTCTATTTTTAGTAACACTGTCAGACAATAAATCGGTATCGTGTGTACATAGTTTATAAACAAAAACTCATTAAAAAAGCGCTGATTTAAGTTGAAATAAATTTTTAAAAGTAGAAATTAAGCATTTAATTACTTTTTGATAAAAAAATAATACTTTACAAGGGAAAAGTTGGTTTTCAATGGGAATTTTTATCCAGGGGAAGACGCTGATTATCGGCGTCAGTTTGTTAGAAAAAAACCCCTGTAACATCATATCTTTATTTGCCTTTCTTGTTTTAAGGTCAACTATTCTAAGAATAGGATGAGCTATTGGAGGCACCCCGGCGTCGGCGTCTAGCTATGTTTTTAAAATTGCCTTTATCTCCACTTTACTTGATGGATGACCCTCAAATGTCAAGTAGAAAGAGACACAGTAACTCTTGCATATATTTGTTTCATATTTATGGGCCTTTTTGGACTTAGTAAAAATGTTAAAACTTTTGTTTAACATTGCTATGATCTACAATTTCTTTACATGGATGTCCATCATAATTCACACATGATATTGCATACCTGTGTTGGTGGTCAGGCTCTGTCATGAATTTTAAAATAGTAATGCCTCTTTTTTTATGTAGAATCTCGGTTAAGGTTTTTACACACCACCTCATTATTGTGTCGCCTGACTAGAGGCAGACGACATATAGGGGTTACTTTTGTCAGGGGCGTCCCCATCTGCTTGTCCAAAGCATAACTTTGTCATCATAAATTTGAATGACTTGAGACTTGGTATGTATGTTTCTTGCAATGACCCAGAGTGCAGTGCCCAAGAACCATAACTCTACCTTTTGTGCTTCTTGAGTTATTTCCCTTTGATAGATTTTCTTTGAACATTTCTTTTCACCATCAGATTGAATGACTTGAGACTTGATATGTATGTTTCTTGCAATTACCTAAGTGCAGTGTGCAAGAACCATAACTCTATCTTGTGCATTTTTGGAGTTTTTACCTTTGATTGATTTAATTAGTGTATTTCAAGTAAGAATGAGATGCATAGTTGAGGGAATGAGAATCTTACAAACTTGCATGTTTGCATAGGTCATTTTTATTGGTGTTCCTATCAGGAAAAGGATTAAACAACAAAAAAGTAATCATATTTCATTATACTTGTAATATGTTTAAGTTAAATAGTCCTTACATTTTTTATTTGATCTTTATAAGCCTTTCTCTGTTTGATACCAACATCATTGCGCATTAATACCCCATCCATAAAAGAAAGTGACAAACTGGGATCTCTACTGTCAACAGATAAGTCATCGTCTGGCGACACATCAGCCTCGCAGAGTTCTAGTTCACTTAACTGTTTGAGGTATTGCTTTGAAACTTTGAATACCTGTTTATGACCATCACCCCTACTTGTACATGGCAAGAGTACATAACTCTGTCTTACATTTTGACATAATTATTCCCCTTTTCTGACTTGATTAATCTTTTTGTACTAACTCAATTATTCAATGAACTCTTTCAGATATTGTTTTAAAAACTTTGAGCACATGTTATTGCTCTTGGGTATATTTTAATAATACTTTGCCTTTAATGGCAATAATTATTTTTATTGACAAGCATTTGAATAGTCGAGCATGCTGTCTTACGTACAGCTTTGTTATACCCCAACTACCAGCGCTACCGGAAAACGGAGGCGTTCCCAATTGCCATATCTGACTATTTTTCCCAATCACCAGTATTAAAATTCCCAATTTGAAGAATCGGTGATTTTTTTTTTTTTTTTTTTTCATGTGTTAAAATATGATCTTCGAGTTAAAAAAAAAAATACCCATGTCATAATGTAGCAGTTGCAAAAAAAAAAAGAAATCTTACATAACAGGTTATATCCATTGTTTAGCTGCTTCTCAGCTAAAATAATTGATAAGAGGCACCTCAAAGAACCAAGCTGGAGAGATCAAAAAGGCCACATGACCAGTTTCACACCCTTTGAACTTTTCTGCAGCAGTTTGTTAATTTGTGTGCAGTGATGTCATACAAGGTGACCCACCCACCCCGTCCCTTTTTATTAGCCATGATAAAGTTTTAATACTATTTTTATCCATATTATGCTGAATATTCATATATGCAATAAAAATTTGGTTAAAGTTTTGCATGCAAGCTGCTATCCAGTTTGTATCTCAATAACCATTCATGGTATGACTTGAAAGTTTTGAATATGTTTAGGGCATCAGACAACCAAGGTAGATAACTCTTGATGGAATATATTACAAATTATGGCCCCTTTTAACCTAGACATTTTGGTTAAAGTTTTGCATGCAAGATACTCTCATGCTTATATCTCAGTATCCAGGCGTGGGATTGATTTGAAACATCTTTAATACATTTAGGGGTATTATACTTTCATGGTAGATAACTCTTAATGGAATATGTTACAAATTATTGCCCTTTTTTTACTTAGAAATTTTGGTTAAAGTTTTGCATGCAAGTTACTTTCATGCTTATATCTCAGTATGCAGGCATGGGATTAATTTGAAATATCTTAAATATGTTTGGAGTATCATACTATCAAGGTTGATAACTTTTGATGGAATATATTACAAGTTATGGCCCCTTTTTTGACTTAGAAATTTTGGTTAAAGTTTTGCATGCAAGGTACTTTCATGCTTATAGCTCAGAGTCCAGGAATGGGATGATTTGAAACATCATCATTATGTTTAGGGTATCATACTATAAAGGAAGATAACACTTGATGGAATATATTGAAAATTATGGCCCCCTTTTTACTTAGAATTTTGGTTAAATTTTTGCATTCAAGCTACTATCCAGCTTATATCTCAGAAATTGCTTGTGGAATTGACTACAAAGTAAGGAGTGTCTTCAGGGGCATCAGAAAACCAAGGAGGATAATTTTTGGACTGAATTTTATGCAAATAATGGCCCTTCTCTAAGTTGGATTTTTGGTTAAAGTTTTGCATGTACAGTGTTATTGTGCTTATGTCTCAGTAACTAGGCAAGAGATTGATTTTAGACTTCATAAAAATATAAAGGGGTGTCAGACTATCAAGGTATATCATTTTGACTATTATTATTACAGGTATGTTAAAGCAAGAATTGAAACATTTTGAATAGTCGAGCGTGCTGTCCTCTGACAGCTCTTGTATATTTATAGAGCCTCGATTGCAAAGGAGTTCTAGGCTTTGAGTTCCAGAACACTGCAGGATTGTGTCCTGGTCCAGAAGGTCATTCAGCTGTATTGTAGGTTGCTGGTCCTAGTTATCTGGGTGCCTCTGTGCACTTTGGGTGTTCCTTAACCCCTATCATGCTAGATTTCCTTTCTTCATTTTTGACTGTGCATTTGGTTGTTTATGTTGGTGCTTGCTGAAAATTTATTGACTGAATAGCGAACAGTGAAGATTATGATCAGACTGCATGGATGGCATGGTGTTGTTTGTTTGTCCTGGTTTTCTGGGTGGTTCTGTGTGCTTTGGGTTTTTCTTGGGGCCTATGG
>CM037785.1:62091122-62118932 GCA_021229015.1 Solen grandis
CTAATTATTTGGTTTCCGGTCACCCAGTGGTCAGGCCCCACTTCCTCAATTTTATTTAAAACCTCAAAAACTGTTCATATCCCCACCCATAAATCATATATATTCTTTGTCCTCATGATGAGACAGATTGAGTGATACTTCTTTAGTGTCCCTGGGGGTCTGGCCCCATACGTCAGTTTTGTTTTTGACCTTTATTTAAATAAATCAGCAAGATCCCATCCATTAACCATATATATTATTGTTCCTCATGATCAGATGGATTGAGTGGTACTTTTTGAGCCTGCGTCCATTGTCTGTTTTCAGTCATGCGTAGTCATCAGTTTGCTTTAAATGACATCTCTGAAACCCCTGGACAGAATTTGATTAACCTTGGCAGGGATAATCCTTGGGTGAACCTTCACAAAAGTTGGTAAAATAAACTTGATCCTTATAGAACTCTGGTTGCCGTGGCAACAGAAAGAAAAAATAATCAAAACTTTAAAAATCATCTTCTTCAAAACCACTGGCCAGATTTCAAAATATTTTAATACAGATGTTCCTTTAGTAACCCTCTACAAAGATTTCTAAAATTATTTGGCTCCATTCAGATCCATAAAAATAACATGGCTACCAGGGGCGGAACTAATTTGCCTTATTATACATGTATGTATATAGTGATATATAGTGAAAACTTCTCTGAAACCACTTGACACACTTGGGTGAGCCTTCACAAAAGTTGCTAAAATAAAATTGATCCATGTAGAACTCTGGTTGCCATGGCAACAAAAAGAAAAAAATAATTAAAAAATTTAAAAATCATCTCCTTCAAAACTACTGGCTAGATTTCAAAATGTTTAAATACAGATGTTCCTTGGGTAACCCTCTACCAAGATTGTTTAAATCATTCGGATCCGTAAAAAAAAAATGGCCGCCAGGGATGGGGCTAATTTGCCGCATATGTATATAGTAATATCATCTCCTTCAAAACTACTGGCCAGATTTCAAAATATTTTTAGTACAGATGTTCCTTGGGTAACCCTATACTCATGTGAGTGATTAAGGGCCTCTATGCCCTCTTGTTTGATGTTCACATGGGTCACCATGGGGTCAGGCCCCACTTTGGTTGGGAGACAGTTCACTGTTACAAATATTACTTGTTAACTAGTCTTTTAAATGAAATCAAGTCTTAACATAATTTACAGAGAAGTCAATTGTAAACAAGTTTGGTATATAAGGCTTATCCTGTCCAGGTTGATATGTTCATATATCCATAATGTGTGAGGATTAATTGCATTAGGCTTAATTTATTTATGCTCTGCATAAAGGTTGGGTTGGGGAAGGGGGGTCTCTTGGTTTGTCTAACTATCCCTATAACTTATCAGGGTCTCTTTACTTTAAAAATTTAATGAGACAATGAATTAAGTGATATTGGTGAGCAACTGAGCATTGTGTGTAAATAGGGGATATTCTATAAATATAAAGGTCCATCTCACCATATTTGTATTATCAAGCTACGTACATTAGATATTAATGTGATATTTCACCTCGAGTGTAATGTAATTTAATAGGGAAAACACCAATAATTTGCAAAATTTGATTGATCCTTGTTTCCAAACTGTTATTTTCTAATTTTTAGCTTGTCCGTTTTTTTAAGAAAAAAAATACGAGATATTGTTATAACTCCAGCGTCGGCGTTGTATTTCACCTATTGACCTTGATTTTGAACTTTGACCTTATTTTTCTGTAACTTAAGAAAACTTTAAAATGCCTGTTATTTCAGAACCGTTACAAACAGGGCACTGATATTTCACATGTGAATTCCTTGTGGCAACCCTTTCCATCAATTATACACTTTTGGACTTTTGACCTTGAACTTTGAACTTTGACATTTTTTTTAAATATTTAACAAAAAACTTTAATGTTGGCCATGACTTTTTACTATTTGACATACATCTTTTATATTTGGTTTGCATATTCATCTTGACAAGGGTTATTCAGATATACCTAAAAAAATTTATCTATCGACCTTGACCTTTTAACTTATTTTGCCATAACCGACAAGTTTTAAAATAGATATTTCTTTGTCTTTTTTCAATTTTTTTAATTTTTTTTTTAAACTTTGTGGTTTGTCATCATATGAACCTGTACAGGTTTGATTTGGTCATGATCTTTTAGCAGATAAAAAAGAGAATTTTTAATTGTGATCCAGTGAGTGTCTGTTGTCTGTCGTCAACAATTTATCTTCAAACTTTAATATAATGTTTATGGCCATAATGTCTTGATTGTGTTCGAATATGGCTGAGATCAGTTGATTAGGTCAGGAGTTATGACCCTTTTAATATTAAAAAAAATGCCAGATTTCATTTTTTTACACTCTAGCATCTTCATCTATTGAGAAATCATCTTCAAACTTTCTGGCAGTGTTAATTACCACATGTCTCGATTGAGTTCGAATATGGCTGAGTTTGGGTTTTAATTAGATCAGGAGTTATGCCCCTTTTAGTAATAAAAAAATGCCAGATTTCACTGAGTTAAAACTCTAGTTTCTTCATCTTTTGAGCAATCATCTTCGAAATTAATGGCAATGTTTAAGATCATAATGTCTTGATTGAGTTTGATTATGGCTGAGATTGGTCAACTAGGTCAGGAGTTAAGCCCTTTTTAATATTAAAAAATGCAAGATTTCACTTTTTTTTTTACACTCTAGCATCTTCATCTTTTTAGCAATCATCTTCAAATTTTATGACAATATTGATGACCATAATGTCTCATATGAGTTTGATTATGGCTGAGATTGATCAGTTTGGTCAGGAGTTATGCCCCTTTTAATATAAAAATATATCAGGTTTCACTTTGTTTACATTCTAGCATCTTTATCTTTTGAGCAATCATCTTCAAACTTTATGATAATGTTTCCAATGAGTTTGATTATGGCTGAGATCGTATGATTACAGGGGTTTACTTAAGGATTTGACTTTCACTTGTCCAGGGGGCAAGTGACTTTGAACGTCTTCTAGCCCCCAGTGAAAACAGGTTGCCCGATCTTTAAGTTAGTTGGTGTTTGTTAATGGTTAAAACTTAATATGTGTAATATGAAGGTGAATTTTAGTTAAAATGTATCAAACACAATTTGCAAGCATTTCACCCCTGATGAACTGTAAAAATAAAAAAACTAAAAAATTTCATTACATAAATAAACTTGCCCGCCGGGCTATATCCTTTGAAAAATCACTTGCCCACTGTGATTTTAAGCCGGTGTGGGCAAGCGGGCGTCCACTTAAGAAAACCCCTGGATTAGTTCAGGAATTATGCCCCTTTAATATCAAAATATGCAGATTTCACTTTGTTTACACTCTAGCATCTTCATTCTTTTAGCAATTATCCTCAACTTTATGACATTGTTTATGACGATAATGTCTTAACTGATTTGAATTGTGGCTGAGATGAGCTAATTAGGTTTAGGACTTATGCCCCTTTTTATTATAAAAAATACCAGATTTCACTTTGTTTATTCTCTATCATCTTCATTTTTTAAACAATCATTTTTAAACTTTAAGACAATGTTTATGAGCATAATCTCTCGATCGAGTTTGATTATGGCTGAGATCGGCCAATTGGGTCAGGAGTTATGTCCCTTTTATTATAAAAAATGCCAATTCACATTGTTTACACCCTTGTGTCTTCATTTTTTTTTTAGCAATCATCTTAAAAACTTTAAGATAATGTTTATGACTATAAGCTCACAATTGGGTTCAATTATAACTGATATTGGCTTTTAATTTAGGAGTTATGTCCCTTTCACTTTAAAAAAAGAAGAAGCCATATTTCACTTTGTTTACACTCTAGCATCTTTATTTCTTAAGCAATCATCTTTCTCAGGTGGGCGATTAAGGGCCATCTTGGCCCTCTTGTATTTACATATCTTTGTGTTGTATACATTCAAGGTCATCGTTCAAGGTCAAAGGTCAAATTCAAAGGGTATGGTACTTCAACTTTGCATTAAATGGCTTACAGTTTTAGTTGTGATTTTCAAGGTCAACTTTTTTAAATGTTTAACAAAAATATGTAACTTTGGCAAAAACAGACAAGCATAGGCACCCGCATGCGGTGCTCTTGTTTCTTAACTGTTAGGAAAAAAGTTAAAAAAAACTTTCAATTGATAAAAAGGTAGTGAATTAATACCATTTTCACTTATGCTTCTTTTATTTTTAGCTCACCTGGCACGAAGTGCCTAGGTGAGCCTTTGGGACCAGCCTTTGTCTGATGTCCCTTGTCATGAGTCGTCCGTTGTCAACAATTTACTTATAATATCTTCTCTGAAACTACTGATGGGAAAGAGATCAAACTTGGCAAGGATGTTCCTAAGGTGGTCCCCTATAAAATTGTTCAAATGGTTCCGGTCTGTTGCATAATAAGGTTACAGGAGCTAAAAATAGATTTTTAAAAGTGAAATCTTAAAAAAAACATCTTTCCTGACACCACAAGGCCTAGAGCTTAATTATTTGGTGTTTGGCTTTGTCTAGTAGTCCTCTACCATGTTTATTCAAATCATGACCCTGGGGTCAAAATTGGCTTCGTCCCCGTGGTCACCTGAATTTAACATAGACTTGTATAGAAAAAATTTGAAAAATCTTCTTGTCAGAAACCACAAGGCCTGGAGTTTAGATATTTGGTATGTAACATGGCCTAGTGGACATCTACCAAGTCTGTTCACATCATGGCCCTGGGGTCAAAATTGGCCCCGCCCCAGGAGTCACTTCATTTTACATAGACTTATAAAGAAAAAATAAATAAAGAAAAACTAGAAAAATCCTCTTGTCAGAAACCACAAGACCTGGAGTTTAGATATTTTTGTGTGTAACATGGCCTAGTGCAACTCTACCAAGTTTGTTTCAAATCATGACCCTGGGGTCAAAATTGGCTCTGCCCCAGGGGTCACTTGACTTTACATGTCCTAATGATACCAAGTGAGTGATTCAGGGCAATCATGGCCCTCGTAGCTAGCAGAAGAGGACAGATTTATGTTATCCAACATCTGCCATGTGTTCAGTACAGGTGACTATTAGCAATTGCGATTTGGTACCCTGCTTTCATTCTATACACTGCGATAAAATAGGGGTGCAACCACTCATGTTAGTGACTGTTAGGTTTTTGAAGTATATTAAAGCACCCATCAAGTGACAAAGCACAGCACTCTAGGCTAGGGTGCACACTTAGAACCTGTAGGCCTCATGACTTCGAGGCTTTGGGTCTCCATAAGACCATGCTCTTCACATAAACAATCTAGAGATGAAAGTTGTTTCCCTCACACTCCGACATTTTCACCCCACATCTCAAGTCGTTTGTCCTGATTCCATCGGACAACACCACAGGAGTCTCTTACATCAATCGGCAAGGGGGACACATTCACCATCCCTGTGTCTCTGGTCACTACTCAAGTGGCGTCATTCCCAGGAAATATGTCTTCAAGTCAGACATCTTCCCTGGAAAAAAAAAAGTGTTAGAAGACCTCCAGTCCTGGGACAGGAAATTTTCTCCCAGCAGAGTGGCAATTAAACATGTGTCTAGTAGCTAGTCTCTTCCAAACATTGGGGAAACCAATGGTGGATTTTCTTTGCCACCAGGTTCAATGCTCAACTTCTCCTGTATGTTTCTCCATTTCTAGACCACAGGGCTTGGGCAATAGATGCTCTGTCTATCAACTTGGACTGTCTTCATGCATACAGGTTTCCCCCATTTGCACTGATACCTATGGTGTTGAGGAAAATACAGGCCTCTCATGTTAGAATTCTCCTCATTGCACCTCTCTGGCCAGCTAGGCCCAGGTTCAGCGACATCCCATTTTAACTTCCTATCATCCTAAAAACCCTTCTCACTCAAGGTCTGGCTCACACCCCACATCTCAATCCGAGTATGCTACATCTTCATACAAGGCCATTATCAGGAGTGGCACCTGCAAGAAAAAGTTTTCTTTTCAAGTTGCCTCCCTCATTGCTAAGGCAAGACAACAAGGAAGGTTTACAAGACCAAATGGAAACTATTTTGTGATTGGTGTATGCAACAGGAGATTGATCCTGTCCCCTCGCCTATCAGAGAAAAGCTAATTTTCTTGTGTATCTTTTCAAACACAAAAAGTTAGCCGTCAGATCTATCAAGGGTTACAGGGCTATGTTATCTAACATCCTCAAATTCCATAGGTCTGCATAAATTAGCAATGATCAATATCTCTCAGAACTCATATGATATTTTGAACTGGCTAGACCAGTTTCTTGTTCCCTTACACCAAAGTGGGGTCTGGCTTGTGTCCTTTGGTCCCTCACAAAGGAACCTTGTGAACCATGTAGTCTTTCCTTCCTCACTCATGTCATTAATGGAAGAAGGTTTTAGACCCTACCCATGTTTACACTGAAGGGGAGTAAAGGTTTGCCCTCCGTCCATCCGTTCGTGCCTCCATCTGTTGGTCCGTCTGTCCATTTGGGTGTCTGGAAATCTGGATCCTGTGATAACTTAAAAACTGTTAAAGATAATATTATGAAAATTGGTATATGAATAGATGGCAGTATGGAGATTTCTTCATGTCACCAAAATTCTGGTTGCTATGGTAACGGAAAAATTATGCATCTCTGCACCGGTAGGGGACTCATGTGTTTCATGCAACACCTATTACTTGTTCTTCTTGCTATGGCTTCTTCTAAAGAGAATAAGTGAATTACAGGCTTTTTCTGTTGAAGATGGTTTTCTCCACTTTAATATATCAGATGGGTCAGTTTCATTACATTTCCAAATGGGTTTCTTCCGAAAAATCAACTTCCTTCTTGTACCCACCTCCAATGGTTATACCAAGTCTAGCTAAGTCTTGTGGTTCTGACAACTCTGACAAGCTACTCTGTCCAGACAGGTCTCTGAAGTTCTATCTTAAAAAAAAATTTCTATAAGAGGCAACAGGAAGAGGCTATTTATTCCTATAAAAGGAGGTGGGGGAGATATCTTGGCAGCATCCATTTCCAGATGGGTTGCCTCTACCATTAAACTGGCCTACTCAGATCTATCAGATACTGATTATTCCTTCCGTAGGATACGCCCTCATGAACCCTTTTGACTTCTTGGTCTTTTCTTAATAAAATTCCACTTGAGGATGTTCTTAATGCTTACTGGAAGTCTCCCTCCACCTTTTCCTCATTCTACCTGAGGTCCATTCAGGCTCTGGGTCCCATAGTTGCTCCAGAGAGTGGTGTTGTTTTTCTCTGTGGTTCATTCCCCATGATACAATCCTTGTTCTTAGTTCAGCTTCTTTGGTGGTTGTTGTTCCTGTGTCACTCCTGCTCTACTGATCATTCTGATCAGTTTCCCTCTTCTTCAAGACCCGTCCCCCTCAGACTCTTAACAAAGATATGCGAAGGTATGGCTACTCCAGTTTGTACTTAGTGGTGGTGAGGTCCAATTCAGGCAGGACCATGATCTACTTCAGTCAAGTTCCTTCCCACCATTGCTACAAAGTCATACCTGGGTTTTAACAGGTATATATTAATGCTATTCAAATGTAGTTTTTACAGTAAAACTAATTTAATTGGTTAATACTGACCTGTTATAACAGAGTCAAACCTCCCACAACGTAGTTGCTCTTTTGACTCTTCTTCAGTTGTGGCTTCTACAGAATTGAGTAGGCATGTGCCAAGGGAACTTACATCATAGCAATATCCGGGCGCCTTTGGAGTTTATTTTACAGGACTCTGTTTTGAAACCAGTAGTTTGTGAAATAGATATCTGGGTTATAACAGGTAAATTTTAAATAAATTTGTTTTACTTTAAAAACTATATTTTACTTTAAAAACTTCAAAACTCTTCTCTTCTAAAACCAATGGTCAGAATTTTAATTCCTTTTGTCAGAAATGGTCACCTCATAGTGCTCTACTATAGTTGCTAAATATGAGGCCCCTAGAGGGTAAGCTAATTTCCTTATATACTCTATATAGAAAAAGGTTTGCTATTGTAATCACCCTCCGTCTGTTGTCGTCCATCGTCAACAATTTGATCCTCTGAAACCACTGTACAGAATTTGATTAAATTTGGCAGGGATGATTCATGGGTTAACCTTCACAAACATTGCTAAAATAAACTTGATCCATGTAGAATTCTGGTTGCCATGGCAGCAGAAGAAAAAAAAAAGAAAACTTTAAAAATCATCTCCTTCAAAACTTCTGGCCAGACTACTGGCCTTTACCAAGATTGCTAAAATTATTCCGATCCGTAAAAAAAAAATGGCTGCCAGGAACAGGGTTTATTTCATGCTTACTTGAAGGTCAAGGTCACAGCACTCAGTTGACCTTAAAATCTTGTCCCAGCTGTAACTTTGTTATGTATGATTGCTTTTTAAAATAACCTGGCACAAGTGATCCTTAGGACAAGACAATGTTCGAACAATAACAGGTCGCTAGCTTAAAGATCAAGGTCACAGCACTCATTGACCTTTAAATCATGTCCCTCAATTGACCTTTAAATCTTGTTCCAGCTGTTACTGTGTTATGTATGGTGGTGTTTTGAAATAACTTTGCACAAGTGATCCTTAGGAAAAGACAATGTGTTACGAACAAGAACCAGGTCGCTAGCTTGAAGGTCAAGGTCACAGCTGATAGTTAAGTTTTTAATTTGTGTAAGCAGTTCTGTCTAAGCTGTATATTTGTTGTGTATAGTCATGTTTTGAAATAATTTGACGTAAGGCATCCTTAGGACAAAACAATGTGTCGCAAAATAATAAGGTTGCTAGCTTAAAGGTCAAGGTCACGTCATTTGGTCAGGGTCACAGCGCTCATCTGATCTTAAAATCATTTTTAATATTTCCAGTTTTTCATCATATTCAATGACAAAAATATCTAATAAACAAAATGGAGGGGACATCCATGTCCTATGGACACATTTCTAGTTTGACTGAATTTTCTGTATTGGTTAAAAATTTTCCCTAAAACTATCAATCATATTCACTTCAAACATGGAAAACTTTTTTCATTTCAAAAAGGGAACCCATTTAGAATGGGCTCGTATACCTCCAACAATACTTAACACTTAGTGGCGAATTTCATCATTTTTAGCTCGACTATTCGAAGAATATGAGAGCTATTGTAGTCGCCCTGGCGTCGGTGTTGGCGTTGGCGTTGTAGCTTTTGGTTAACCCTTTCCCTCATATAGACTCATTTTGACGCACTCAGTAGGTACCACATAAAGCCTGATCTGCAGAAAACCACAGTTAAACCTAACCAAATTTAATTACAAAATCCTCATTTCCAGACCACTGAGGAGCAGCGAACAGCATAAAACCTGATCAGCCTGCGAGTTACTGGTTTTATGCTGTTCGCATAGGTCTTTTCATGGTGTCCTCTATAAGGGAAAGGGTTAAAGTTTTGCATGCAAGTTACTATCAACCTTATATCTCAATAAACATTCATGGTATTGACTTGAAAGTTTATAAATATGTTCAGGGGCATCAGACTTTTATGGTAGATGACTCTTGATGGAATATATTACAAATTATGGCCCCTTTTTAACTTAGAAATTTTGGTTAAAGTTTTGCATGCAAGATACTTTCATGCTGATATCTCAGTATCAAGGCATGCGATTGATTTGAAACATCTTTAATATGTTTAGGGGTATCATACTTTCATGGTAGATAACTCTTGATGGAATATGTTACAAATATTGGCAAGCAAGGTACTTTCATGATAATATCTCAGTATCTAGGCATGAGATTGATTTGAAACATCTTTAATATGTTTAGGGGTATCATACTTTCATGGTAGATAACTCTTGATAGAATATGTTACAAATAATGGCCCTTTTTTACTTAGAAATTTTGGTTAAAGTTTTGCATGCAAGTTACTTTCATGCTATATCTCAGATAAATTTTATACTATCAAGGTAGATAACTCTTGATGGAATATATTACAAGTTATGGCCCCTTTTTTAACTTAGAAATTTTGGTTAAAGTTTTGCATGCAAGTTACTTTCATGCTTATATCTCAGAGTCAAGGCATGGGATTGATTTGAAACATCTTTAATATGTTTAGGGGTATCATACTATAGGAAGATAACACTTGATGGAATATATTAAAAATTATTGCCCCCTTTTAACTTAGAATTTTGGTTAAATTTTTGCATTCAAGCTACTATCCAGCTTATATCTCAGAAATTGCTTATGGAATTGACGAGAAAGTTAAGGAGTGTCTTCAGGGGCATCAGAAAACTAAGGAGGATAACTTTTGGACTGAATTTTATGCAAATTATGGCCCTTTTCTAATTTGGATTTTAGGTTAAAGTTTTGCATGCACAGTGTTGTTGTGCTTATGTCTCAGTAACTAGGCATGGGATTGATTTTAGACATCATAAAAATATTACGGGTATCAGACTATCAAGGTATATCATTTTTGACTATTTGATTTACCAACAAGCATTTTGAATAGTCGAGCATGCTGTCCTCTGACAGCTCTTGTTGTTTCTCTAATAATAGTATCAAAATAGTTCATTTCTTAACAAATATTGTTTGTCTCTTAGGTAATATTTTATGTTAACTTAGTTATGTACTTGAAAAAGGAATAGTGGAATGTTTTTCAACCTAATTTAAGAATTTAAGTATTACTTAATGCTAAGTATTGTTGGTGGAATTAGACCCAGGTAACCCTAAAAATAATTTTGGCACAGTTATTGCCTTTTTTCAGTATTGGTTAAGATTTTTACTAAAACTTTCAAACAGATTCACTTCAGACTTAGAAAACTTGTTTAATATCTATATGGGAACCCATTTAAAAAAGGCAGGTAACTCTGAAATTCATTTTTGCATTATTATGCCCCTTTTCTGACTTAAAGTGCTCTGGGTTGGTTAAATTTTTTGTTAAGATCAATTTTTCCATAACCATTAAACATAATCCCTTCAAACTTGGTATACTTACTCACTACCAATTTGGAACGTGTGTGTCACATGCTGAAGTGTGAAGGAAAATGTGTGGTGGACAGACTGACAGACAGAAGACGGAAAAGTGTTCCCAATTTAAAAAAAAAAGGAACCAAATTCAGAAGGGCAGGTTACTCTAAAAAAAAATTGGCAAAGTTATGGCACTTGTTATCTTGACTATTAGAAGATTATAAAAGCTATTGCAGTCAACCTTTTTCTTAGCTTAAAATTTTCTGTATTGGTTAAGATTTTTTCCGAAAACTATCAAACATATTAACTTCAAATTTGGAAAATATGTTTTATTATCTTAATACCTATCAGGAACCCATTTTGAAAAAGGCAGGTAACCCTAAAAAAAAATTTTGGTGCCCTTTTCTGATTTGAGATTTTCTGGATTGGTTAAGTTTTAAGCTCACTAGGGTTGTATTCCACTAACAATACTTAGCTCTAAGTAAAGCTTAAATACTTAGGGTGAATTTCATCAGTCTTGTGTCTCATCACTCTTGTTTCTCTAATAAATATACCCAAATAATTCATTTCTTAACAATTCTTGTTAGTTATTAAGGAAATAATATGTTTTGGCTTATTCATATAATTGAATAAAATAGTAATAGTGAAATAAGTATGATGATATTCAGCTTTTCAGGTTTCTTTTTTCAATCACCGAGAAGTGAAAATCTCAGAAAATAGATATACTGAAAACCAATGAATACGATAATATGCCACAAAGTCTATACGAAACCATGATAAACAATACCAGATATTGCTTTTGTTCTTTTTAGTTATCCCACTGGTATATTTCATGATAAAATGATCGTGAGAAACTGAAACAACTTGATGGAAGCCATTTTCAATATAAATAAATAAGTTTATTTTTCAGGATCTCATGATGTATAGGAGAAACTTGACAGGTGGCATTTGTTACGTAAATGTTTGTTAGTTGGGAGAATTTTGACAGGTGACAATGGTGCCAGTGTTAGAATGCGGGGACACGGTTGAGTAATAGCATGTTATGAAAATGTGTCATCCTTATCCTACCCATTGTTAATGTAACGGTCTAACGGTAATCTTATGCCATGTGTAAATAAAACGGTTCACCGTTTGATTAGCCCGGTGACGTACGAATAGCTTTTATTCTGTCAAAATGTACGACGGCACAAATTTCAAAACAAGATTTCGCAACATACGATATGATAAGTGATTTTCTTTTTCAAATAAGTTACCCTGAAAGTTAAGATGCGCTTTATACGTAGCATCGTTTAATCTGACCGTGTGTATGGGACCGTATAATGGATAATTTTTATTGCTGTGAAATTTTATGAATTTTGGAAAAAAACATAAGATTTCATTTTATTTTATTTGAGTTTTATATTTACATATTTAAAGTGTCCGTAAAAATTGAACTCATTAAAAATTTTCAGAAGTAAATAGTATATACATGGGGAAAACTTACATTACACTTGTGTCATTTTATCGTCCATTTGAAGCATAGTAGCCTACATGTATATATAAATAGTAAAGACTGGTTGAAATCACACAGGTTGAAATCAAAGTGTGCAGTCATGAGTCAACAACATCATGGGAAACTACATTTTTTCAAAATAACAGCAATTCTATATAAGCCTTAATGCAAATGTTCTTAACATTGACCTAGTCTTTGCACCCCATTTTATCACAGCCATGTGTAACCAATTAACCAGTTAACATTGCCGACTTTGATGGAGGGGTTGGCATATTTACCGAATCTATTTTTTAGCTCACCTGAGCACAACATGCTCATAGTGAGCTATTGTAATCTTTTGTCCAGCATCCATCATCCGTGCATGCGTCCGGCATCAACAATTTATTTTAAACATCTCCTTAACCACTTTGGCAAATTTGATAAAATTGCCTGGGATGATCCTTGTATGAAGCTCCACCAAAGTTGTTCAAATGGTTCCAGTCCATTGCATATCTGGGTCACAGGAGGCTAAAAATAGATTTTTAATGTGAAATCTCTAAAAAATCTTCTTCTCCGAAACCGTAAGGCCAAGAGCTTAGATAATTGGTGTGTGGCATTGTCTTATGGACCGTTACCAAGTTTGTTCAAATCATGACTCTGGGGTCGAAATTGGCCCAGCTCCAGGGGTCACTTGATTTTACATAGACTTAAATAAAGAAAAACAAGAAAAATCTTCTTGTGAGAAACCACAAGGCCTGGAGTTTAGATATTTGGTGTGTGACATTGTCTTATGGACCATTACCAAGTTTGTTCAAATCATGACTCTGGGGTTGAAATTGGCCTGGCTCCATGGGTCACTTGATTTTACATAGACTTAAATTAAGAAAAACTAGAAAAATCCTCTTGTCAGAAACCACAAGGCCTGGAGTTTAGATATTTGGTGTGTAACATGGCCTAGTAGACTTCAACCAATTTTGTTCAAACCATGGCCCTGAGATCAAAATTGGCCCAACCACAGGAGTCATTTGATTTTACATAGACTAATTTAGGAAAAAACTAGAAAAAAATTCCTATCAGAAAAGACAAGGCCAAGAGTTTATATATTTTTAGCTCACCTGAGCACAACGTGCTCAAGGTGAGCTTTTGTGATCGCCCTTCGTCCGGCGTCTGTCGTGCGTCATCAACAATTTGGCTTGTTAATACTCTTGAGGCCATATTTTTAGGCCAATCTTTATGAAACTTGATCAGAATGTTTGTTTCCATAAAATCTTGGACAAGTTTGACTTTGGGCCATGTCGGGTCAAAAAGTAGGTCATGAGGTCAAATTTTAGAAAAAACCATGTTAATATTCTAGAGGCCACATTTTTGGCCCAGTCTTCATGAAACTTGGTCAGAATGTTTGTTTCCATAAAATCTTGAACAAGTTTGACTTTGGGTCATGTGGGGTCAAAAAGTAGGTCATGAGGTCAAATCTTAGAAAAACCTTATTAACACTCTAGAGGCCACATTTTTGACCCAATTTTCATGAAACATGGTGAATGTTTGTTTCAGTAAAATCTTGAACAAGTGTATATTTGGGTCATGTGGGGTCGAAAAGGTCATGAAGTCAAATCTTAGAAAAACCTTGTTTACACTCTAGAGGCCACATTTTTGGCCATATTTTCAAGTAACTTGGTTGAAATGTCTGTTTCCATAATATCTTGGACAACTTCGAATATGGGTCATGTGGGGTCAAAAAGTAAGTCTATATGAAAAATCCAACATATGTTTCTCATTTATAATCAAGTGAGGGATTTAGGGCCATCATGGCCCTCCTGTTTGAGTAACACTAAAACTAGGTCACCAGGTCAAATCTTAGAAAAACCTTTTGAATACTCTAGAGTCCACAGTTTTAGCCAAATCTTCATAAGATTTAGTCAGGATGTTTGTCTACATGATATCTTGGATGAGTTCGAAAATGGGTCATGTGGGGTCAAAAACTAGGTCACCAGGTCATATCTTAGAAAAACCTTGTGAACACTCTAGAGGCCACAGTTTTAGCCCGATCTTCATTAAATTTGGTCAGGATGTTTGTCTTCATAACTCTCGAAAGATAAAAGATGTCCGCATATAATTAGGCATTCATAATTCCAACATTAACACTGATCTAGTCAGCTGAACAAATTGAACGTAACAGAATTGAATTAACTGTTTATATACATGATGCGTATTTCTATGCATAGATAAAAGGCAATCAGGGTAATTAAAACACTTGTTGTTGGTTGATGGTTAAACTAGCCCTGTGCAAACAGCATGACATAGGCAAACACTGTAAGTTTGCCAGTGGAAGTGTGCCAATTATGCCTGCGGTTGGGGAGCAGGGGATTAATGGGCACGCGTTCGGTGCGGGATCACAACTGACTTTCACCACCTGCTGATTGACCGCTAATTAGGACTCCTTTGAAGTAGGATTATCCCCTTTTAAGTTGACCGTTGACCGCATATGACAAGTGACCACTATAATTACACGGCAATTAAAGAAGAATTTGCTCAGGAGGACTTAATGCTGTCACAAGTTTGACTGCAGTGTTGTGCCTAGCTCAGATTTTCCAGGGGACACCAGTGTCCCCCAGACTAATTTTTGGGGGGAATTTGATAATTTTGGGGGACATAAACTAATGTTAATCAAAACATGCATATCTTACTCCAGAATTGTCAATCCTCATACAGTACAACACCGCTATATAGCAGTTCTTGATGTCCAAGCCAAAATACCACATAGTAGGTTTGAGAATGCTATATACAAGTGTCTTTGTGATAGTCGTAAATTCTTGAAAAAGCCCTAATATAAAGCAATAAACATTATTTTATTTATATTATAGAGGTATTTAGTTATTTTAAGTAATTCCATAATCATTGATTCTGGGGTTTCTTTCTTCTTTTTTTAGCTCACCTGAGCAAAGCTCAGGGTGAGCTATTGTGATCCCATGAGTGTCCGTCATCCGGTGTGCGGCGTCAACAACTTTTAGTGTTTACACTCTATCACCTTTATTTCTTGAGCAATCATCTTAAAACTTTAAGACAATGATAATGACCATAATGTCTCGATTGAGTTCGATTATCGCTGAGATCTGTCAATTAGGTCAGGAGTTATGCCCCTTTTAATATTAAAAAAATTCCATATTTCACTTTGTTTACACTATAGCATCTGCATCTTTTGAGCAATCTTCTTCAAACTTTATGGCAATGCTTATGACCATAAGGTCTCGATTGAGTTCAATTATCGCTGAGATCTGTCAATTAGGTCAGGAGTTATGCCCCTTTTAATATTAATAAAAATGCCATATTTCACTTTGTTTACACTCTAGTATCTTCATCTTTTAAGCAATCATCTTAAAACTTTATGGCAGTGCTTATGACCATAATGTCTTGATTGAGTTTGAATATGGCTGAGATCGGTCAATTAGATCAGGAGTTAAGCCCTTTTTAAGATAAAAAAAATGCCAGATTTCAATTTGTTTACACTCTAGCATCTTCATCTTTTGAGCAATCTTCTTCAAACTTTATGGCAATGTTTATGACCATAATGTCTCGATTGAGTTTGATTATAGCTGAGATTGGTTAATAAGGTCAGGAGTTAAGCCCCTTTCAATATTCAAAAAATGCCAGATTTCACTTTGTTTACACTCTAGCATCTTCATCTTTTGAGCATCATCTTCAAACTTTATGGCAATGCTTATGACCGTAATGTCTCGATTGAACTTGATTAAAGCTGAGATCTGTTGATTAGGTCAGGAGTTATGCCCCTTTAAATATAAAAAAATGCCATTTTTCACTTTCATTACACTCTAGCATCTTCATTTTTAGTTCACCTGAGCACAAAGTCCTCAAGGTGAGCTTTTGTGATCGCCCTTCGTCCGGCGTCTGTCGTCGTGCGTCGTCAACAATTTGCTTTAAACGACATCTCCTCTGAAACCGCTGGACAGAATTTAATGAAACTTGGCAGGAATGTTCCTTGGGTGAGGCTCTATAAAAGTTGCTAAAATAAACTTGATCCATGAAGAACTCTGGTTGCCATGGCTACAAAAAGAAAAATAATTTGAAAACTTTAAAAATCATCTACTTCAAAACTACTGGCCAGATTTCAAAATAATTTGGTACAGATGTTCCTTGGGTCAACCTCTACCAAAGTTGCTAAAATTATTCCGATCTGTAAAAAAAAAATGGCCGCCAGGGGCGGGGCTTATTAGCCTTATATGTATATAGAGAAACCTTTAAACAACATCTCCTCTGAAACCACTGGACAGAATTTGATTGAACTTGGCAGGGATGATCCTTGGGTCAACCTCCACAAAAGTTGCGAAAATAAACTTGATCCATGTAGAACTCTGGTTGCCATGGCAACAAAAAGAAAAAAAAATGAAAACTTTAAAAATCATCTTCTTCAAAACTACTGGCCAGATTTTAAAATAAATTGGTACAGATGTTCCTTGGGTCAACCTCTACCAAAGTTGCTAAAAAAAATTCCGATCCGTAAAAAACATGGCCGCCAGGGGCGGGGCTTATTTGTCTTATATATATATATAGGGAAAACTTTAGTCAACATTTCCTCTGAAATCACTGGACAGAATTTGATTAAATTTGGCAGGAATGATCCTTGGGTCAACCTTCACAAAAGTTGCTAAAATAAACTTGATCCATATAGAACTCTGGTTGCCATGGCAACAAAAAGAAAAAAAAGTATGAAAACTTTAAAAATCATCTTCTTCAAAACTACTGGCTAGATTTTAAAATAAATTGGTACAGATGTTCCTTGGGTCAACCTATTTATCTCAGGTGAGCGATTTAGGGCCATCATGGGCCTCTTGTTTACAGCCTTAGCATGGGAATTCCCAAGGATCCCTAGTGTAACTAGAACTACACCCTAACCATGGCTCTGGCAAAGCAGCAAGCCGCTTGCATTGATACTGCCTACTTTTTCAGCTCACCTGAGCACGTGTGCTCAGGATGAGCTATAAGGATCGATGAATGTCCGTCGTCTGTCTGTCCGTCGTCCACAATTAGTTTGTTTGCACTGAAGCATCTTCATTTCTTAAGCAATCATCTTCAAGGCTGTAGGCCTTGCCCCTTTTCATATTACAAAAAGCCAGATTTCAGTTTGTTTTCACTCTAGCATTTTCATCTCCTTTTTTAAAATTAAACTATGAAAATGTTCCTTTTTTGGAATTGGTTAGGGGTTATTTTTTCTAACATCTTCATTTCTTAAGTAATCAACTTCAAACTTTAGAACAATGTTAATAGCCATATTCTTTTGGCCAAGTTTGATTATGGCTGATATCAGCCTAATAGGTCAAGAGTTATACCCCTTTTAATATTAAAAAATGCCAGATTTCTATTTGTTTGCACTCTAGCATCTTCATTTTTTAAGCAATCATCTTCAACTTTATGACAATATTTATTACCTTAATCTCACGGATAAGTTCGATTATAGATGATATCAGCCTAATAGGTCACGAGTTATGCCCCATTCAATATAAAAAAATGTCTATTTTCAGTTTGTTTGCTCTCTAGCATCTTCATTTCTTAAGAAATTATCTTCAAACTTTATGACAATGTTTATTACCATAATATCTAGGCCAAGTTTGATTATGGCTTATAACAGCCTATAGGTCAGTTTCCCCAAAAAACCTTTGTTTGCACTTAGTTCATTTTTAAGAATCAATTCAAACTTTAGAACAATGTTAATAGCCATATTCTTTTGGCCAAGTTTGATTATGGCTTATAACAGCCTATTAGGTCAGGAGTTATGCCCCTTTAAATATTAAAAAAAAAAAATGCCAACTTTCAGTTTGTTTGCACTTTAGCATCTTCATTTCTTAAGCAATTATCTTCAAACTCTTTAAAATGTTTATAGCCATATTCTTTTGGCCAAGTTTGATTATGACTGGTATCTGTCAATTAGGTCAGGAGTTATGCCCCTTTTGATATTAAAAAAAAATTCATGTTTCACTTTATGTACACTCTCGCATCTTTATTTCTAAAGTAATCATCTTCAAACTTAAGAACAATGTTAATAGCCATATTCTTTCTGCAAAGTTTGATTATGGCTGATATTGGCCAATTTGGTCAGGAGTTATGCCCCTTTTAATGCTTAAATTTGTGTGTTTAAAGCCATAATTTATCACTCAAATTTGACATTAAATTTCAACCACAGGCACTGTTCAGTTTATGGAATTATATATGATCACATGGATTATGTATTCAGTACAACTATGCTATAATTTAGTAACTTGCACAGGCAATGAAGGCAGTTTTTCTCAGGTGAGCATCTTCAGGGCTATTTTTGCCCTCTTGTTCTCAGTAAGTATAGGAATATCTACCAATTAAAATCATTAAATACTCATTAGGCACTGTCTTACGTCATCATCCTTGAGCAGGTCAAAAGTGAGGTAAGACAGCTCAGCCAGAAAAAAGTTGCAACTAGACAGATTAATTTCAGCAAAATAATTCCTATCATTATCAAGTTTTGACAAAACTTGCTATGACTGGGCTGCATTAGTGTGATTTTTTTAGCTTACCTGAGCATGTAGTGCTCATGTAAGCTTATAGGATTGATGGCTGTCCATCCACTGTCCACAATTGTTTCAAACAACATCTCCTCTGAAACCACCAAGCAAAATATGATTTAACTTGTCTATGATGTTCCTTGCATGAAGCTCTATCAGACTTGTTAAAATGGTTCTGGTCCATTGCATATCTGGGTCACAGGAGATTAAAATTGATTTAAAAAAAAGAAAGAAAAATCTTCTTGTCAGAAACCACAAGGCCTTGAGTTAAGATATTTAGTGTGTAACATGGCCTAGTGGACCTTTGCCAAGTTTGTTCAAATCATGGCCCTAGAGTCAAAATTGCCCTGCCCTAGGGGTCACTTCTGCATGGTTAATGTTTTCAGTATGACTCTAAATACTATAATGGGCAATGAAGGCACTGTTTCTCAGGTGAGCGATTCAGGGCCATCTTGGCCCTCTTGTTTGCCTTATGTCAATTAGATAGTCACAAAGAAACAAAAATTTTCAGTAAAGAAGTATGGGACGTGTTCTACTGTGAAAATAATAAAAGAAATGTTTTTTATTTACACCTTTGCCCATTTATTTTCAATAGGACCACTGAATAAAAGTACTTTGCATGCTACAATCCAGAGTTGATTGATACACCTGCACCAAGAAACTGAAATCAGAGCATCAAATAAATTATTATCCTTTATTTTGTGGTTCATTCATTCATTATCAATTTTGTAATCTTGTCAATGTCCTCTGACTCTTGAACACTTACTCAAGCCCTCATCAGTCATTACATTGTCACCTTTAATGTTCTAACAAATCTGATGAACCATAAAATCTAGGACTTAAAATATTTGACATACAGTCAGAGAGGATAAAAAATTTATTGCACTATACATCATTAGGACTGAAGACTAAAGATTAGGCTTTCTATGCTGTCAATAACTACATGCAAATTATGATAAAGATTATTGAGGCACAATTAAGATTTTGGATTCCAGATTTTGGCTGGCACTTTGGAAAAGATCCTTGAGTGATACAGAAAATTGACCCATGTTATATGTTTCTATGGAACAATAAAATCTTACTAAGTCTTGTTTTAAAATCTTTTCTGAAAAACTCATCTACTAATAACAAAGATCTCTAAAATACTTAATGTTTCTATATGTTTCTAATAAGCATTTTGCATGGTGCTGGCTCTATGCTTGATTGATCTCCTGAGGAAACTTGTAAAAGCTTATTTGGTCATTGCATCTTGCATTACACGCACAAAGTGAAACACAAGTGTCCTTCTCTACTAGAAGCCATACTGCTGATCAGTTCTCACTCAGCCTCGTTCTGATACTGGAATCTCAGGTATGCATATAATTTGAAAGAGGTCTATGGTCACCTCATTGCTGTCTACCATTTTTCAAAAATAAAATAGCATGGTAGACACAAAGAGATCGCTTTTCTTATCTTCTGCATCACACTTTATTGTCTGTAGCATAAATTCAACACTTTTGCATGGATTCACTCCTAACTTGTAACATGGATACCTTATGGTGTGTTGAATAGTGCACAAGAACTGTAACTCAAATTCTTTAATTATCCCCCTTTGTTGAGTTATCTGGAGCTTCAACATTTTCTTTGATTCACTCCAAACTTGGAACATGTGTAGTTTACAAGGACTGTAACTCTAGCTCCTCTAATTCTTGAAATATCCCCTTTAGATAATTTTTTAAAAAAAATTGACTGCAGCATAACTCCAGCACTATTGTTTGGATTCTCTTCAAACTCAGTACCTTTTGAGGTATCATAAGTGCACAAGAATCATAATCTAGCTTTGTAAAAAAAAATTTGTAAACAGTTCTGTCCAAAATGAAATATCGTCTGAATGTAAATGACAACTATTAACTGAATGTTTATTTATGACTGGTCACGGTAATGATAATTAAGGCATCGCATTAATTTTGTTTGTATGACCTCATTTTATTATTACGTAAAGTACAGTACAGAACTTCCAGTTAAATTTTAACACATAAGCAACAAATATGAATATGAAAACAATTATTTTGTAGGTATTTATTTTACAATAACAATGACAGTATAACAAAAAGACAACAATTTACAGGCATTTATATTCTGTAAAGCATCAATTTCAAGTATGAAACATACCCATAGACTTTGCCGATATATGTCTAGTCAGTAGTGGGTGGGGAAAAATAAGAAAAAAATGAATTCTTGTATATTGTGCAAACCCCTTCTTCAAGTTATATAGATGCACTATACATGGCACTTTATGGTAATACTAAATCATTACTGAAACTAAAACATAAACAAGCTTCCATCTCTAGCATACATGATCAAATTACAACATAGATCAGCCAGATAGGACTGCAAGTAAGTTTCACAGTATCACCTCCTAATCCCTAAATGTACCAACCTTTGAGTCTTCTACACTCTGGCCCCAAAGTTTTGCCGAGTTGGGAGGTTGATACTTTGTTAGGATCCTACTAATATCTTCATGAAAAACAATAATAATGTGGTTTGATATGTTTACCATTCTCCTAGATAATTGTTTTGACAGCTGGCCAATGTACTGTGGTACTATGGGATATCCAAGGCTATAGAACTGATGGATACAGTGCTGATGATCCTGAGGAAGAAATCAAACCAGGTTACTTTCCTGCATGTTTTTCATCATGCCACTATGCTGAACATCTGGTGGTGGGTGCCCACATTCATCCCTGGGGGACAGTGTAAGTATGAAAAACTGTTTGTAATCAGGGGTAAGTCAATGAGCCTCATAATTAATGAATGTGGCTTATTTTGTACTCATGGTGAGCTACATGTATTAGGATCACCCTGCGTCCGACGTGCGTCATCAACAATTTCCTTTAAACGACATCTTCTCTGAAACTGCTGGACAGAATTTGATTAAACTTGGCAGGGATGATCCTTGGGTGAACCTTCACAAAAGTTGCTAAAATAAACTTGATCCATGCAGAACTCTGGTTACCATGGCAACAGAAAGAAAAAAAAAGAAAACTTTAAAAATCATCCCCTTCAAAACTACTGGCCAGATTTCAAAATCTTTTGTTACAGATCTTCCTTGGGTAACCCTCTACCAAGATTGTTAAAAACATTCCGATCCGTTAAAAAAACATGGCAGCCAGGGGCGGGGCTAATATGCAATATATTTATATATATAGCGAAAACTTTAAACATCTTCTCTTAAACCCCTGGACAGAATTTGAGTTAATTTGGCAGAGTTGATCCTTTGGTGAAGCTTCACAAAAGTAGCTAAAATAAACTTGATCCATGCAAAACTCTGGTTGCCATGGCAATGGAAAGAAAAAAAATGAAAACTTTAAAAATCATCTTCAAAACTGCTGGCCAGATTTCAAAATGTTTAAATACAGATGTCCCTTGGGTAAACCTCTACCAAGTTTTGCTAAAATTATTCTGATCCGTAAAAAAATATGGCTGCCAGGGGCGCAGCTAATTTGTCTTATATGTATATAGTGAAAATTTAAAGCGACATCTCCTCTGAAACTGCTGCACAGAATTTGATTAAATTTGGCAGGGTTGATCTTTGGGTTAACCTTGGCAAAAGTTGCTAAAATAAACTTGATCTATGTAGAACTCCATGGCAACAGAAAGAAAAATAATATGAAAAGTTTAAAAATCATCTCTTTCAAAACTACTGGCCAGATTTCAAAATGTTTTAGTACAGATGTTCCTTGGGTAACCCTTTACTCAGGTGAGTGATTAAGGGCCTCTATGGCCCTCTTGTTTATACTATAAAGCACTAGGAATAGTTTTCCTGACAGCTCTTCTCAAGTTAATATTCCTGGACCTTTCATACACTGGTTCAACTGTAATACTATACAAATCATTGTTTACCAATGATAGCTTGTTCCCAGAAAATAAACTTAACACTGGTGATGAGGTAACCCTATATTCAGGTGAGCGATCCAGGGCCTCTATGGCCCTCTTGTTCTTTTTTAGCTTGACTATTTGAAGAATATGAGAGCTATTGCAGCTTGGTTAAAGTTTTGCATGCAAGTTTCTATCAAGCTTATGCTTCAATAACCATGTTATTGACTTGAACATTGATAAACATGTTCAGGGGCATAAGACAACCAAGTTAGATAACTCTTGACTGAATTTCAATATAAATTATGGCCCTTTTTTAATTGAGAAAATTTGGTTAATGTTTTGCATACATGTTACTTATATTTCAGTAACAAATTTGAAACTTTTGTAGAATGTTTATATCAAGTTTAGTATCCAGGTATGACGATACAGATGTAGTCATTGCATAAAAAAAACACACTTTACTTTTTATTTTAACACATTTCAAAATGATACAGTTGAGACTTATTATGTTGACATCACGAGTCTCGACATTGAGTATATCTCAACAAACTTTGAAAGTCCTGACTTTTTAGCTCACCTGAGCACAACGTGCTCATGGTGAGCTATTGTGATTGCCTTTTATCCGGCGTCCGTGCATCATCCAGCATCAATAATTTCCTTTAAACAACATCTCCTCCTAAACTGCTGCATGGATTTTGATGAAACTTCACAGGAATCATCCTTATGATGCCCTCTATCAAAGTTGTTGAAATAATTTTGATTGGTTGAAAAAGTAGGTCACAGGAGCATAAAATAGATTTTAAAAATGCAAACTCTGAAAATCTTGTTCTGCAAAACTGCAAGGCCTAAGGTTTAGATATTTAGTGTGTAGCATTGTCTAGTGGACCTCTACCAAGATTGTTCAAATCATGACCCTGGGGTTAAAATTAACCCCACCCCAGGAGTCATTTTACATAGGCTTATATAGGAAAAAAAATATAAAAAAATAGAAAAATCTTCTTCTCAGAAATAACAAGGCCTGGAGTTTAGATATTTGGTGTGTAGCATTGTCTGGTGGATCTCTACCAAAATTGTTCAAATCATAGCCCTGTGGTCAAATTGGCCCCGCCCCAGGAATACCGACGATGACTCGATTGGTGTTAATCTTTGAGCTCTCCAAGTCCTTGGTCCCTAGATAGTAACTATATTTTATATGATTTCTATGCGATTCCTCGAAGTTGATATCCTTGACAACCATACTACCTGTCCCTGTAATTAACACCTTGGTTGAGATGGTTTTCATTAGAGTACATTGGTGAGTCGTTATATCAACACGGCAATGTAGGAAGTAATTTCACACCTACTGATCATGTAACAAACTGTGACGAGTTTGCAGGATTAATCATTTGTCACTAAAGGAGCCTATTTTGTTTGTTTGTGTGTTGTTCCTTTTCTCTTTAATCATTAATTTGAAGAACCACGGTATAATTTTAAGTGTTTATTACAAGAATGTAAAAAATATGCAACACCGCAATATACACAAACTAAAACAAAGGGTTTCAATTAAATTATCGGTAAAAAAGAACTTATTTCTGACTTTATTCTCACAATGAATGTTATTATCATGTTATTTTTGTATTTTAAACATATTTTATGTTTATAAAGCATTATTTAAGGCTAAACATAACAAAATAATTCTTTGAGTTTTTTAGCAGATCCCGTCCGACCTCGATGAATCGCGTGACCACTGTATTTGGTGTGTAGCATTGCCTAGGGGATCACTTGATTTAACATAGATTTATATATATAAAAAAAAAAAAAAATAGAAAAATCTTCTTCTCAGAAACTACAAGGCCTGGAGTTTAGATATTTGGTATGTAGCATTGCCTAGTGGATATCTTCAAAGTTTGTTCAAATCATGGCCCTAGGGTTAAAATTCGCCCCACCCCGGAAGTCACTTGATTTAACATAGAGTTATATAGAAAAAAAAAAAAAATCTTCTTGTCAGAAACCACAAGGCCTGGAGTTAAGATAAATCTACCAGGTTTGTTCAAATCATGGCCCTGTGGTCAAATTGGCCCCACCCCAGGGGTCCCTTATTTTGAAAAATCTTTTCAGAAACCGGGTTTATATATTTGCTGTATAACATTGCCTTATGGACATCTTCCAATTTTGTTCAAATCATGGCCCTGGAGTCAAAATTGACCCCGCCCTAGGGGTCACTTAATTTTACATAGGCTTAAAAAGGAAAATTTAGAAAAATCTTCTTGTCAGAAACCACAAGGCCAGGAGTTAAGAAATTTGATATGTAACATTGCCTTATGGACATCTACCAAGTATGTTCAAATTATGGCCCCTGGGTAAAATTGGCCCTGTCGCAGTGGGTCACTTTATTTTACATAGACTTACATAGGAAAGATTTTTAAAAGATATTTTTTGTCAGCAACCGCAAAATCATGGATTTAGATATTTGGTATGCAACATGGCCTTATGGACCTGAACTGAGTTTTCAACTCATGGCCCTGGGGTCAAATAGTCCCATGCTAGGGTTAACTTGTTTTTTGTTGTTTTTTTACCACATGTAAACTTTTTATGTGGAATAAAGATTATATTGCTGTTCTTCTGCATGGATTTTGTATTCAGTATGACTATGTTCAGTATGACTACGTTGTAAAAGGCAATGAGAGCAATACTTCTCAGGTGAGCAATTCAGGGCCATCTTGGCATTCTTGTTTCCCTATTAATATTATTTTTATATATAAAACCCATTCTTATCTAGACATTTTGTATTTCAACATTTTTTATATCTCGACTCATTTCTTTGGTCCTGATTGGTAAATTCTCAACTGACTCTATGTGTATATCTCGACACATGCTGACACTCTCACGGAGGTGCGAAAAGTCAGTATTGCTGCCGTAAGTTTTCACACTTTTGTAGATTATGTCCCCAACCAGCGCAATTAGTGTCAATTATTACATTAACTGTTGCAAACTGTAATGTTTGAAATTCAACTGGTTAATGCTTGATGCAATCATACAGGCTTAACTAAATTATGAAGAAGTAAGAACTATTTTAAACTTGCATTTCGTCCCAGGTATTTGACATCAACGTCATTAAAACTCAAAAGCTGGCTGTCAGTTTTTTTGTCTGGGCCATAACTCAAAAAGAAGAAAAGTTATCAAGATGAAATTTCATATATGGATAGATCTCATTGAGGGGGAGTGCAATGCCCAAGAACCATGAATCTCTGATGCATAATTTTGGAGTTATTGCCCTTTGTAAATTTACATACTTAATTTTTGTCCAGGCCATAACTCAAAAAGGATAAAATATTTCAATATGAAACTTCATATGTAAATCAATCTCATTAAAGGGGAGTGCAGTGACCAAGAACTATAACTCGCTGTTGTGTAATGTTGGAGTAATTGCCCTTTTTAGCTCACCAGAGCACTTGTGCTCAGGGTGAGCTTTTGTGATCGCCTTTTGTCCATCATGCGTCGTTCGTCGTCAACAATTGCTTGTGAACACTTTAGAGGCCACAGTTTTGGCCCAATCTTCATGAAACTTGGTCAGAATGTTTGTCTACATGATATCTTGGATGGGTTAGAAAATGGGTCATGTGGGGTTAAAAACTAGGTCACCAGGTCAAATCTTAGAAAAACCTGGTGAACATAGTAGAGGCCACAGTTTTTGCCCAATCTTCATAAGATTTGGTCAGGATGTTTATCTACATGATATCTCGCATGAGTTTGAAATTGGGTCATGTGGGGTCAAAAACTAGGTCACCAGGTCAAATCTTAGAAAAACCTTGTGAACACTCTAGAAGCCACAGTTTTGGCCCAATTTCTTAAAGTTGGGGTTTCATGATTTGGATGAGTTTGAAATTGGGTCATGTGGGAAAAATTTTTTCCAATTAAGGATGTTTGTCTAAATGATATGGTGGATGAGTTTGAAAATGAGTCACGTGGGGTCAAAACTAAGTCACCAGGTCAAATCTTAGAATAATCTTGTGAACATGATTGAGGCCACATTTTTGGCTCAATTTTCATGAAACTTTGTATGAATGATGACTGCATGACTGTTGAGTGCAATTCAGGTATAATCAAAATGTAGGTCACTTAGTCAAATGTTAGAAAAACACTTTAGATGCCAGGTTTTTTATCATTATGCCTAACAAAGCCACCTTACTCAAGTGAGCGACTCAGAGCCATCTTGGCCCTCTTGTTTACTTTTCACACTTAATTTTTGTCTGGGCCATAACTCAACAAGAATAAAAGATTTCACTATGAAAATTCATATGTGAATAGATTTCATTGAAAACAAGTGCAGTGCCAAAGGACTGTAACCCTCATTAGCGTCATTTCAAAAATCCCTGTGACAAAGCAGCATGCGGGGGGTATTTTCTAGTTAATACAGTCTAACCTGTCTTAAGGAAGCCCTGGTATCAACAGTCTCCTTGCTTTTAGCGGTCAGTTTGAGATCCCCCCTATGAAAATTACTATATTCTAACAACGGAATAAGCGGTCACCTGCTTTAAGCACCAAACTGCCAAAAGATGCAATTCCAAACTGCAAGATTATCCTGCATTAGGCAGTCAGTGGGTCAGTGTGGCAGGTGCCAGATGTCTCTAGAGTGAAGCCATACCTGTCATTGCATCATAAATACTGTGTATAAATTTTAGGGATCAGGTGTCAGACCTCCCTAGGTGTCATATCAGCTGTTATCGTTAGACTTGTCTGCAAACTCTCACTACACCAGCAAGCATTATTAAAGGAATACACTCTGCTGACAAGTACAAAGAAAAAACTTTCTGATAATAAAATCTATGTGGGTTAACAGGAAAAGAAATTGTTTTTTTTATACATAACTTTTATTGAGATGTGAACTTGTTTACAGAAGTATGTATATTTAATTACATAAATTAAAACTAGTTCCAAGACTTGAAGTGAATCTTAAAATGAAGAAAGACGCACAATATGTTAAAATATGAAAACAAAGGCCTGATATATATATTTAGAGGACACAAAAAAAGTTTAATGTAAAAAGGTGAGAAAAATGTGCAGCCAGA
>CM037785.1:62119032-62169032 GCA_021229015.1 Solen grandis
CATGCAACATGTTATGCTTTGTGTTTGTTGTCATGAAACATAATCGAGTTAGAGATAGAACTCATTAATTAAAAAAAATTGTGGACTAGATTTTTTAAAAAAAAATTTTTTTTGGAAAATTTCCAATTTTTTGAGTTACAAAGGCTGTCCAACTTGCACACCAAAAGTCCCAAGTTTGATTCAGACTGTATGAGTTAACTTGGCTGCAATTTGCATCTAACATTGATATTGATAACAGTTATTTTTAGAATGTTCTTGTATTTTACAGATGGAGTTGCTTGTTTGAGTACCTGATCCTGATCGTCCCAACACAACTTATAATGACTCTCCTCAGTGAACATGCCCATGCCGTGCTTTTAATCGTCATATTGAATCTGGCACTGTTGTATAACGCAAGCTTTCCAGCGGTGAAAAACATAGAATCAAAAGTGACAACAAAGCAAATCAAGATGGGGCCTAAGAGACCATTTATAACATATTATAGGGCTTTTGTTAATATTCTTACATCGTTTTTAATCCTAGCTGTTGATTTTAAGATTTTCCCAAGGTATTTTGGCAAAACTGAAACCTATGGGACAGGTTTGATGGACATAGGTGTTGGTGGATTTCTCTTTTCAAATGCAATTGTGTCGCAGGAGGCTAGAGGAATTGCATCATCAGAGAAGTAAGGATTTTATTGAAATATTATCTTTTAACCCTTTCCCTCATAGAGGACACCATGAAAAGACCTATGCGAACAGCATAAAACCAGATCAGCCTGCAAGTAACTCGCAGGCTGATCAGGTTTTATGCTGTTCGCTGCTCCTCAGTGGTCTGGAAATGAGGATTTTATAATTAAATTTGGTAAGGTTTAACTGTGGTTTTCTGCAGATCAGGCTTTATGTGGTACCTACTGAGTGCGTCAAAATGAGTCTATATGAGGGAAAGAGTTAAATTATGAGTCAAGCCATCTGGTATTTCTTACTCATGCAAACATAAGTATAAATACTACATGTATATTGATTATTTATCCCAACAGTGGGCATTCATGTATAGATTTTTGACTTAAATTTTAATATAATGAATTTTTACATGGTAAATGAAACAATGGAATTTCATTTCTGCTGTGCAAACTGTACAGAATCTGAATTATGAGCAAAAAGAGGAGACCCTGATTAGACAACTCCTGGAAGGAGCTGTCTGATCAAGATGCCAGGTTAAAAAAAAGATTACCAGTAAATGACTTTCAAATTATCAACTGCTAGTTATGGAAGCAGCTATCAAAGGAAAGTACAAATATAATATAAAAAATATGAAATGGTTGCCAAAATGATAAAGCCAATGGTTTATTTAAACATTCATTGATAGTATGTGTGATAAAAAGTAGCTTAAGCTTATTTTGGTTGTAGGCTGAATTTGATAATTTTTTTATCCTGACAATTTAAGGTAAACTAACGGAAGTTTTTATAAAGAGTTTTGCAAATACCAATAATTTTCATTTTCTGATGTAAGATTTTCATGTCAGAAGTGCAATGACAGGTTTTAGACACCTGGCGCAAATTCCACCAACAAAACTTAGCACTAAGTAAAACGGAAATACTTAAACTAGTTAGATACTCATTCCACCATTACTAAGTTTTGAAATATTCAAGAAAATGACTCAGCTGAAATGAATTATTAGTCCCCTACCGGTGGTGTTAAACAGATAGGGGACTATAGGTTTGAAAAATCTGGTTGCTATGACAACAAATAGACTTAAAATATGGCAATTAAAGCAATATATTGTGATAACTTAAAAAGTACTGAAGATATTTTTATGAAACTTGAAATATGGATAGATGGCTGTATTGAGATTATGACATCTTTTTTTATTTCTTCCTAGGTTGAAAAATCTGGTTGCTGTGACAACAAATAGACTTAAAATATGGCAAATAAAACAATATATTGTGATAACTCAAAAAGTACTGAAAATATTTTTATGAAACTTGAAATATGAAAAGATGGCAGTATTGAGATTATGCATTTTTTTTTTTTTTTCTTCTGACCAAAATTCTGGTTGCTTTGGTAATGGGAAATTATGTACCTCTCCAGTAGGGGACTCATGTCTCATGTGTTGCCTGCAACACCAGTTACTTGTACCTATATAACTAACAATAATTGTTAAAAAATTAAATATTTAGGTATTTGTATTAGAGAAACAAAACTAATGAAATTCGCCCTTAAGTATTTAAATTTTACTTAGTACTAAGAAAAGTCGGTGGAATTTGACCCTGTTGTTGTGGAAAACAAGCAAGTCTTGGTTTTACAGTTATGAAATAACTTAGCACAACATGGTGTTTAGGAAAGGTCAAAAGAAAAAATACCACTGGGGTAATTTACTTTAATTTTGTTTGTTTTCTGATGGTCTCATGGAAATGGCTTATAAAATTTGTTTTAACACATTGAGGAATCTATTGGCTTAGAATTTTTCTGAAGGGTACACACTCTATATAATTATGAGGTCCAAGATATTGTTGGACACCCCTCACTCTCTCTCCTTTCTCTCTCTCTCATTGACACTCTAGCACTAGTGTTTTAACAGTACTTTTTCATAGGTTGGTGCTTTAGGTCAATACTTACACTGATGATATAAGTAGGCCTATGCATGTCTACATCCAGACCGCTGATGACCATTTTGAAGTCTGTTAGATCAACCCTTCCACTATGGATACTTGGAGTGTGTCGTGTGGTGGCTGTGAAGTCAACAGGGTACCAGGAACATGTGACAGAGTATGGAGTCCATTGGAATTTCTTCTTCACCCTCGCAGCAGTTAAGGTAATGTGGAGAGGGGCCCCGGAGTTGAATGGTTGTAGTCATTGACTTAGTCAAATAGCCCCTTATTTAGGTTTGAGTATGGTTTGGTCACTTGATTTTATCATATTTTGAAGTATTCTAGCTAGCTTGTGTTGGGTAGAAGGTAACTGTGCCTGACATGATGTCATAAGTCAGGCAGGTTTTCTTCCACCTGCAGTTTGCTCGACATTGCAGTAACTTTAAAATTACAACATTGTACAAGAAAATTCTGCACATGAAGAATTGTGTGTTATCTAGAAGGCTGTAAAGAAAAGTAATGTAATATTCATCTAAATCTTAGAAAAATATTGAAAATAAACACAAGTTTTTTTTTCAACAGCAAAGTTTAAGCAGATAGATACCAGCATCTTTACCAGGTCATTAAGAAAATTTCAGTGAACTTTAAGGCCCCCACCTTATTCCATTCTCTTTTTAATTTCTCTTTCAAGAACAATTGCTTCTAAGTTTTATATACATGTGTTTTACCAGAATGCTTAATGTTCAGTTGACACATTTGTGTCCTGTAACCTTCTCTTGTCCTCTCTACACCCCACCTAAGTAAATCCACCTCTAAATTATAGTTATGCTGATCCCTGGCACTCCAAATAACAGAGAATGGACTGTATACAGTAAACTTAACATACAAGAAACACGGTTACAGTGAATTCCTGGTTATAGGGAACACATTTTCAGGTCCCATTTTGACCCCTTCACTATATTGATAAAGTTCTTTTATAGCAAAAATAATAAAAGACAGACATCATTAATTTGGTGTGACCTTCTCTAGTAATGGCCCTTTTCTTAATACACGGAAACACATCGCTGAGCAGGCAAATAAAGCAATGCATGTTTTTTTTACTAAAACCAGCAAAGCTGACATTCCTACTAATTTGACCTTAAAACTATTTGACCATACAGTACTACCTGTTTTAACCTATGGATCGTAAATATTTGGTTACAGAAAAAGTGAAATATTAGAAAGAGTCCATTGCCCAAGTCGACCCCAATGTCTTTTATATATGAAGAACTAATGGACGATACCCTATCTCTAATATTATAAAAAGTCGCATGACCTCCTTTTTGAATCGTATTTTTATGAGTAAGGATAGTAAAATAGCTTTTCAAATTTATAAACATATGATTAATCAAACAGAAGATGCCTTTAAATGGCCAAAAAAAATTAAAGAAATTCTAAATACAGTGAGTAGACCAGACCTTTGGCAAAACTAGTTTCAAATCAATCAAAAAGTATACAAGCTATTTAAACAAACATTAATTGACCAATTTAAAGAAAGCTGGTATCAACAATTGCAAGAATCAAATAAAGGCAAAAATAAGCATAGTTTTAAAGACACTCACAGTTTAGAGAATACATAAAAGTATTAAAGAAAAAATACTACTTACCGCTCCTTAAGTCAGAACTAAAACCACCATCTCCCAGTTGAAACAGGGTGCTATGATGGTACACCCTTAAATGACAGGATGTGCCCCCTATGTGAATTGAACTGTTTTGGATCTGAACAACATTACATGTTGACATGTCCTTATTTCCAAACTGAAAGACAGAAAGTACCAATGTTTAATTTGGACACCGCACACCTTCAGTGGGTGGAGTTTCCACGCCCATGCAATAACTGATGAAAAAGCACGCAGTTATCCAGATAATCGCACAGTGATGGCGGACCATGCAGTTATCCATATAACTGCACAGTAATGGTGGACACTCGGTTTAACAATGGCGGCACGACCTTTAGATGGTCCTTAGTATCACTTAGTGAGCAGAATCCAAATGAAACTTTTCTTACACTTGCCTTTTTTTTCTACAATTAGACAAAAAAATTTAAAAAAAATAAGCATATAAAAGTGAAGTAGAATTTAACAGTGTAGCCCTATGGTGTGGTGCAAAAGGTCATTATATTAAGCTGTCACATACAGCATATGTAGTAGCATATTTTGCCTCGATTTGGAGTGTTACCATTAGAAGGGAAGCTGTTTATCTCAGCGTTTTGTTTGACTGTCTTTTGTATAAACATACTTTATTGACATATCAACAATGATACAATTAACATATATATAATACTTAGAATGAAATCACAAGCTTAAAGCTTATTGAGATTTTCTCTTTTATTTATTTTTATTTCTAAAAGTGATTTGTCATTTGCAACATATTTTAAAAGTGATCATTATAAAATGTATGTTTGCTATACAAACTTTGTATACCCATATAAGGAGTTAGTCCTTATACGGATATATGAAACTCCGGCTATAACGTACAGGAAATTGTAGTAAAAGGAGTTTACTGTATATACCACCATACTGGCATGAAAGCAGTGTTTTGTCTGATCTGTACTGAGCAATCTCATGATCAGTGATAAAGATTGGAATTGGAGTGCAAACTGGGATTCCAATAATTAAAACTTCAGTTATGGTTTAAAGGAGCTGATGGGCACACAAAATCACTGCAATAGCAAATCACTGTTGTCTTTTTCAGGTCACGTGCACAGTTATCTTTTGTCTTCTTCCAAACAAACTTTGGAATACCGCCAGTGTTCTAATTATAGCCATCTATCAGGTAACTGTCTTGTTTCACACTGTAGATTTATTAACTCTTATATTTAAATTAGTATTTAAATTTTCAGTTGTGTTTATCTGCTTAACTCTTACTGTTTAGTATCTTCTAGTCTGATCTGGTTTTTATGGTGTATCAGAGCATAATTAATCAAATCAGATCATGATAGTTATAATATCATCCATGGATATGATTTGGATAGAAAAAGGGTTTATTTGCAAGGGTTGTTATTTAAGTTTGTTTACTTTTAGTATGAAATATCAGATTTGTTAATTTGAAAAATAAAACATACATCCCTGGAAAATATATTCTTTGTTCTATCGAAGACAGTAAATTGTATATGAATACATCAAATACCGGTATTAAAACAAATACAGCAAATTACACTGAAGTACCTACCAGTGAGGTATAGAATGTCAAAATCAACATTGTAAACAACATTAAGTGTCACGGAAACAGTGCTAACATTTATTCTATTTTCAAAATAGCTCCCATTTTGTTTATCACAATTTTTGAACACATATCCAATTTGTATCTATGAATCATTCACTGTCTACAGAAGACAGTTTTTGTGTCACCTGCTGTAAGCAGAGGTGACACATAGGGATCACTTTTCCATCATCTGTCTGTCCGTCCATCTGTCCATCACATTTTTTCCGTCATGCTTCAGCAGGTGGCACATGTGTTCCATAGAATACTGTTATCTGTTAACTTGTCACTGATTCTCCTTCTTTGTCAAATGCATGAAATCTGTTATTAATATTTGTTATCTATTTTTAGCATAACATGATGCATGATGGGTTGAAAGACTATCTAATCAATGGTGAGGATGGAAAAGGTGGTCGCACAAACCTGTTTGATGCAAATCGTGAAGGCATCTTCTCCTGCGCTGGTTATCTTAGTCTCTACATCCTAGCTGTGCAAATCGGGAAACTGGTGATGAAGAAAAGGTAAGAATCTTACTTTTTTTGTCTTCAAATTTCAATACATCATATGTTTTAAGTTTGAATAAAAACATTTTTCCATCTTGAAAAATGCAGAAAAAAATGCCTGTTAAACCTGTACTATCATTATATAAAAATGGCTACAAAGATACTGAACCATTCATGTCTTAAACACAATGATTTTTAGATTACCTGAGCATGTGGTGCTCATGTGAGCTTGTAGGATCAATGGCTGTCCATTGATGTCCATTGTCCGCCATCCACATTTGTTTCAAATGACATCTCCTCTGAAACCACTGGGCCAAATGTAATGAAATTTTCCTGATGTTCCTTGCATGAAGCTCTACCAAAGTTGTACAATTGCATATCTTGGTCACAAGAGCTAAATATAGATTTTAGAAGTGAATTCTTTAAAAATCTTCTTTTCTGAAACCGCAAGGCCTAGAGCTAAGGTATTTGGTGCGTGGCATTGTCTAGTAGACCTCTACTAAGTGTGTTCAAATCATGACCCCAGGGTTCAAATTGCCCCGCCCCAGGGGTCACTTGATTTTACATAGAGTTATATAGGAAAAGCTAGAAAAATCTTTTTCTCCGAAACTGCAAGGCCTGGAACTTTGATATTTTGTATTTAACATGGCCTAGTGGACATATACCATGTTTGTTCACATCATAGTTCTGGGGTTAAAATTGGCCCCGCTCCAGGGGGCACTTGATTTTTCATAGCCTTGTGTTGAAAAAAACAACCTTAAAAGGTCATTTTGTCAGACACCACAAGGTTTGGAGTTTAGATTTTTGGTATGTAACATGGCCTATTAGTATTGGACATCCACCAAGTTTTCAAATCATGGCCCTGGTGTCATAATTTGTTCCACCACATGGATGACATGATGTTATAGCTATAACCATCAACATTGGACCACAGGTACAGTTTTGATGTGGAATTATGATTACCTTGCTGTACTTCTGGATTATATATTCAAGTATTACTATGTTATAAAAGGCAATGAAGGCAATATTTCTCAGGTGAGAGATTCAGGGCCATCTTGGCCCTCTTGTTCATACATCTTTTAAGCTTACTTGGTCACACATTCTCCTTCAAAAAAGTTGCTAAAATAAATATGATTTATGCAGAACTCTGGTTGGTATGGCTACAGAAAAAAAATCAAAGTCTGAAAAACTGTTTCTCTTGGTTAGAATACTTTGTTTGGCTCAAATGATTAGCTTGTGCCTTTTTCAGTTGCTTACAGATAGATGATCCAATTTGTAAAGTGAGGCATTAAGGGGTTGGGGCTTTATAATTTATATATAATTTCAAAAAGTTCTCTGAAACTGATGGTCAGAATTCAATTTTGTTTTGTTCAAATGATCACCTTATGGCCTTCTACCAGTCACTTAAGTACATCTGATTCATTAAATATTAGGCCCCAAAGGATTGGGCTAGTTCCTAGAAAATTCAAAATTGAAAGAAAAGTTTCATTGAGAAGTCAGAAGTTTGGTTCGCTTTTTCTTCATTAAAATTAACCTGATAGTGAGATATTTGTTTGAATATGGATATTTTGTCTCTTGCATTAGCAATGGGTATCTAAATTTTCAGTAAGAAATAAGTGTGACTAGGTATTCTTGACCCTGAAATCTTGCCTTTTGCCAAAAGGATTTATACTTTTTGGTGAAAGCCACTGTTTTGTGTTTAGGGAGACCATGCTAGAGTGGACAAAGCTGTGTGTCCACCTTGGGATTGTGACTATCGCGTGTTGGATCATGCTCTACTTCTGTGAGAGATTTGTTGACCCAGTGTCACGTCGATTTGCTAATCTTTCCTACGTTATTTGGATGGTAAGTTTTTAGTTATAGAAGTAAGGAGTGTTAGGGCTTTCCTTACAATCAAGTAACTATTTCCTAATGTATTCCAGGTTCGAACTGCACCTACAATACTCACTGCTAAGTTATACTTAAATAAGGTAGAAATAAGGTATTCCACAATTTCTATGCTCAGAAGTATTCAAGAACATGACTCGTTGATTATAATTTTTTCTAGAAAACTAACAAAGTTTGTTTAGAAATGAAATTTTTGGGTACGTTTATTCGATAAACAAAACTTACGAAATTCTCCCCTAAGTATTTAAGTATTTTTTAGCATTAAGTATGGTTGGTAAAATTTGAGCCTTGTCACTTGAATGCATCTTGACTGATATTCAATCCTTAAGTCTTCTCTAACATTTACAACATTAGTCTTCAATGATTGACTCATTTTAGTTAGAAATGGTATTTGTGTTGTCAGATTTGAATTTTGATTTTGTCAGTTGTTCCTTACCCAGGCCAAATACATGTACTTGGTAAAAGAAATATAGCAAGAATTGTATTCACGTGATTATGTCCTTGTCTCACATTGGCACTTTAATAGATACATTAGTTTAGTATTAATCCAATCATTTATGACTCTAATCTCTTCCCTACAGCTGGCATTCAACAGTCTGCTGTTGATGATCTTGCTGCTGATGGACATTGTCACAACCTATGTGTCTTTCCTGCGACTCTTTGCCAGACACTTAGGTGAGTGTTTATGTCATAGGCTTGTTAGTGTTTAGCTTGACTTTTCTAAAAGCTGTTGTCAAGACCCTCTTATTATCGTCAGGGATGTTGTTGGCGTTGGTTGAAGATTTTGTTCTCTTTAACTGTCAAACACATTCACATTAAACTTTGAATACTTTTTTTTTTTCACTATCTAATAAAAAATAACACATAATCCTAAAATTAATTTAAGCACATTTATGGCCCTTCTTCAATTTCTCAAAAATTGTAGAACATATTAACTTCAAACATGCAATACTTGTTTGCTATCAGAAATGGATCTTCTTTCAAATGGGCAGGTAATTCTTAAATTTATTTTGGCACAGTTATACCCCTTTTCAATTTTGAATATTCTGTGTGGATTAAGTTTTATGTTAAGGCCATTTTCTCAAAACTATCATACATATCCACTTCAAAATTTGAATACTTTCACTTTCATAGTGAACAATTTTAAAAGGTCAAGTTACACTTAAATTCATTTTTGCTCTGTTATTCCCCATTTCAACTTAGATTTTTCATTGCATTTGTTATAAAAAGTTAGATTAAGCTTTGAATATTTTAGGTTAATGTTTCCCATGCAAGTTCTTATCTAGGTACTTAAACTAGGGAATTTAAACTTCCCACATGTTTTCAGATTTATTAAATCATCTTCGGTGATATTTCTAGTTTTATTGATTGCAAAAAAGAGAAGTGATCAATTCTCAAAGAAATATTTTGTCTTTAATCATTTAAAGCATATTTTACATTATACTTTGCAAACAGAATCCAAGAAAGCAAATGCACAGGAGAGCACGGATGAAAAGGACATATTTGATGTGGAAGTAGAATACCAGACCAGCATTCTGGCTAATGCAGTGAACTTCAATGGATTATTTTACTTCCTGTTTGCGAACCTTCTTACTGGTGCTGTAAACATCAGTATGAGGACGGTGTACCAACCCCCAGGGGTTGCCATGGGAACCCTGACAGTGTATATGTTGATCTTATCCTCAGTATCTATGTTTCTGTATCGGAAGAAAATACAACTGAAATTCTGGTAAAATATACATATGAAACATTGAATGTTTTGTTTATTTTGATAGTTATTCCTGTGGTAATATTTACCCTAAGAAGTGGAATAAGGCACAAAAAAGAGGAAAAGTCATGTTTAAGCAAAACATAAGAAGGTTGTCAAGAAGCGTTTGAGAAATTATGTGACACATTTTGAAATGGGATGGTAGCCAAAATGACAGTAGTGGGTCCCAATGAGAGTGGCCATAACCAGAGAGCCATGACACTATCTACAGCAATGGCTGTTGAAAGTGGTACTGGTATAACTCATATAAAGGTAGCTGCAGGACCAGTAAGCCTGGTGTCATGCTTATGTGAGTGGGTGTGGTATCATGCCACTCATCTTCTTGGTTTCATCACAGTGATACCTGGTATCACATTACTCCCAAGCAAGTAATCTCAAATATGACACAGCTATAATCATATGTTTTTGTCCACTCATTTGTTAGAATTTCATTACCCTATTATATAACATGTAACAATAAAAGATTTAATGAAAACTGCAAATAGGCCACCCGTCCATTGCCAGCAATGTATCTCATGGTAAAACTCATAATACAAGATAGAAAATGCAACAGATACTGCTCATTACTTTTTATTATAATATCATTTACCTTTGTTTGTTTGAGTGAGTTTATGTCTTACCAACAGTTTTCAAGTCATTTTGGCGCATGGGACAAATATAGTGCTGCTACACTAGGCAAGTAGCATGATTACACACCCAATCACATTACCCTGACATTGGGCCAGCTTACGAGAGGTGTTCGAAAAGTATATGGAAACCTGCCGTAACTTTTTCATTGATATGATTATTAGAAAGAAATGAAAAAAAAGCAAAAATGATACAAATGCACTAATGCAAATTCCACAGTCATTGTGGCAATGTCTGGTAACATTCAGCAGGGCAACTTACTCGTGAAAAGAATATGGCATCTGTAAAGACTATCTGACACATCTAAAATTATATCTTTTCAAAATATTTTCCTTTGCACATTACACCCATCTCCCACCTACGGATTCACTTTAAAAAAAATGACCTGAAACAATTCTGTGCAGTTCTACTGATTTTTTCCAAAACAACTCCTTAATTGTGTCTTCTTTTCCTGACATTGTGCATGTATATCCAAATCATGGGTGGTCGGCAACATTGTGTACAGGGTCATCTTGAAAGCAATGAACCACTCATATACAATGTATGTTGGTTTTCTTCGTTTAACCTTTGCTGTTAGTGACCATGATCATGAGGAGCGTCTCTGATTTTGTTTTACACATTAATATACAAAACTTTAGGGGATAGCGCTTTTCTAGTGCCATATATACGCTTTTTGCTAAACAAATGTTCTCGTCTTCCAATATTAATGGACGTCAGATTTCTGTCAATGACATTGCGTAGGCCTTGAGAAAAGGTCTTGGAAGCGGTTTGTATATTTTGGGCAACTTTTGACATTGGGAATATGTCTATATGTTTATATGTGATATTTAAAGACAAGTAAATATATGACGATATGCAAAATTTGCCCCGCTCAACGTTACCTAATGTTGCCAAAGTGATTGCGGAATTTGCATGAGTACAATTTGTTTCTGTTTCTCCTTCGGATTTAGTTCAAAATATTTCAAAGTATCACTTTTGAAAATTTTATTCTAAATACCATATAATTTAAATAAATAAGTTATGGCACTTTTCCGGATACTTTTTGAACACCCCTCATATAGTGGAACTACCATTATATGCTGAGCATTCAATTACCTTTACGTCTAAATAAATTGGGAAAGATACCAAAGTCGTAAAAAATGGTACTGTTATAGCTCCCTTGCTTGGCACTCAGCATATAAGGGTAGTTGCAAGACTGGTTGGCCCGGTGTCAGGATAATGTGACTGGATATGGTATCATGCCACATGTCTACAGTGTGATACTGCAGTGTGTTCACTAACACATTCCAGAAGTAAGACAGGAGATAGAGAGAGAGAGATCATGAAAGGCAATATTCTTTTATTCATCCAGCCCTTATCTTAATCTTTGATGGTGTAATTCCAAATGTCATGGTCATTGGTTGTATTACATTATTTTTTCTCATGTTATTGAATGTAAATTATGTAATGTGTGATTAATGATATATTAATTTCATGTAATGGTAATGTATTTACATTAATGCCTTTAATGTCATTCACATTACTGTTACATTTCAGTTACAGTCAAACTTTGGTGACACGAACAGGCTTGGGGAACGGCAATTTGTTCTAGTCATCGTTGGTTCAACCCAAACGTGTTTAAAATGATTTACATACATGTATTTGATTTATTATTAGGCCTTCATTTAGCACTGGTCGATTTAAGTAGATTATCTTATTTTGTCTTTTTTTTTTATGAAACAAGTAACATTTAATACAAAAAAAATCAAATTTAACAACAACAATGCTTGTGCCAATCTGACAATGTGTGAAAAATATGCTGCACCACAGGTTGCAATTAAATCACCAATGAACTTCACATATAGGGTGTTAATTAGTTCGACCAATAGGTGTGAAATACATAGCACTTTTAACCTGGGGCTGGAAATTTAATTTGAGAGTACCAGCCATCAGTGTTCGAATCATCCTGGGTCGAACAATAAAGAAGAAAGAACAGTTTTGCCGGGACCTTGAAATGTGTTTAGTAAAGTATGGCGTTCCAGTTTTCAGTGTTCGAGTCACTGAATTTCGACTGAACATGTGTATGCAAGTTATATATATGTGTGTGTATGTCCGTCAATCACTACCTACATAAAGCATCATTTGACACAACTTGGATATTTGCTAAGATCATCACAAACTCCATGCGGTAGTTACCTCCCCTTTCAGTTGAAGACAACCACTGCCACCACAAGTTTTTCCAAAAAAATTTATTTCACTGCGAGTGTCATTTCCCCTAAGTATGTTTTCTTTAATAAATATCAAATATCGCCTCATGGTAAAAAAATAAATTGTTTTAAAAAATATTTTTGTTGTTGTGACAGCAAACGAGGACGCCAATTTGTTAGTTTACCATCATCACGTGACATTTGTGACTGCAAGAATTTTTTTGCTTGCAAGGGAGATCACTGTGTGGAGCTCGAGATCATCATTGTGTAATCATTGTATAACACTTTTACACACTGCCTCATTAAGCTGATCTACAATTATAGATTTTGGTTTCATAGAAAGATGTGGATTATGACTATGGATGAAGAAAACATGGGGATAATTGTTTGTTTTCGTGGAAGATGCGATTTTATTTCATGACGTGAACTTCTTTTTCAAATACCTACAGATGACTGATAGATCATCTATAGGCTTGGGATGTTACGGATGGATTTGTTCGTTTAGGGTGTGTCAAATTATGCCATTTCATTGGTCACATCATGTTTAAAAAACCTATCATAAAGGCAGTTCAGTTTTATACACCTACTGGACACTGGATGCAGTCATTTTTTTTATTGTTTACATGATTTTCAAGCCTCAATGCAGAAGAGTGTTGCATTTATAAGTCGCATTTTCATTGGCTGATAATTTAATCAATAACTACTGTATAATGACGGTTTGCTTGCCTGTTTCCCCACTTCGACAATGGTGAACTTTGAAAATTGTGCTTTCATGAGTGGTGTAGCCACGAGTGACAATAGACTTGTCAAAGTTCACTAGATGAATTTAAATATTGCATCTTCCCCAAAAAGAATAGATGTTCTTTTTAAACATTAAGAACAATAAAATGATATTTTAATAATTTTCACTGTGAAATTTTCAGTTATAATTATTATTTATTATGCATTAGTCCACTCAAAAGCATAAAATACAATTATTTATGATATTGCTTTACTGACATCTCCTGCTTCCTTGAAATTAAGGTGTACTTCAATTTTATCTTCATATACATTGCGATTTATTTATAAATATCCAACCAGTATTGTTGTGATTAGACTCGGCATATACATGTTTAAACTTTTGTAGTTGTTATGGTGTATAGAAAAAATACTTGGTTTAATCTTTGTAAATTTATTATAAAGCTAGAATTTAACCAGAGAACTGTATTTCATAAAGAGATAGTAATCAGTCCATCCTCATATATATTGTGATGTATGTGTATGGAATCATATAATCATTATTATTATATATTTTTAAATGACATGTGTATGATGTATATATACGACAGTATATACGATTTTGCCATGTTGTGTATGACATTTTTCAATTTTATAATACTCATGGGCATGTTGCCTACATGTATTTATGAAATAAAACGTTAAGCCCCAAATTGAGTGTTTATATGAATTGACAGGAATCTAGCCCTTACATGTTAAAATTTAGGAAGGTATGGCCCCCATGGAAATACACAGATTGCATCTTGTAAAATTGATCACATGGACGGAATGACATTCCATTCAGGACAAAAGAAAATCTGACTCTAATTGCACCAACAATACTCAGGTTAGCACTAAGTAATACTTAAATTCTTAAACTAGGTAGATACACATTCCACTATTGCTATTTTAGGAAATATTCAAGAACATGACTCAGCTGAAATGAATTATTACCTATATAACTAACAATAATTGTTAAGAAATTAAATATTTGGGTATTTTTATTAGAGAAACAAGACCAATGAAATTAACCTTTTACTAAGCGCTTATAATTGTTGGTTGAATTTCTAGGGCCCCAACCAGATATTCTATTCTAATATAAAGATCCTGCCCAAACTCATCGATATGTAAGTCAATATCTTAGGCTCCAATGATTAGTTGTGCAACTTTTCCGTGAATAGTTAATTGATTTGAATTATAGTTATTAACAAATAATGGGCATCCGTACCAGGATATTATTGGGTTTTCGTAAATACATTGATTATTGAAGAAAAATGACTACCACTTATTCAAATTAAAGAGTGACTATTTTAACTTTCATTATAAGTTTAAAATATAGGCTAGAGAGATTGGTGAATTTGAGCCATTAATGTTTTGATTTGGTAAATCGAGACGTCTAAAACGTTGGTGTCGGATCTGTTTTCCTTTTCTCTGAAATCATTTTATTTTTTGTGTCACCTGACTAGTCAGGCAACATATAGGGGTTACTTTTGTCGGCGGCGGTGGTGTCAGCGGCCCCATCTGCTTGTCCAGAGCATAACTTTGTCACCACCAGTTTGAATCACTTTACACTTGATATGTATGTTTCTTGCAATGACCCAGAGTGCAGTGCACAAGAACCATAATTCTACCTTGTGTGCTTTTTGAGTTATTCCCCTTTGATAGATTTTCTTTAAGAATTTTTTGTCCGGAGCACATCTTTTTCACCATAAGTTTAAATGACTTGAGACTTGATATGTATGTTTTTTGCAATGATGTGGAGTGCAGTGCACAAGAATCATATCTCTACCTTGTGAGCTTTTTGAGTCATTCCTCTTTGATAGGTTTTTTTTAGAATTTCTTGTCTGGAGCATAACTTTTTCACCATAAGTTTAAATGACTGGAGACTTAATATGCATGTTTCTTGCAATGATGTGGAGTGCAGTGTGCAAGAAACATAAGTCTATCTTGTGAATTTTTCAAGTTATTCCCCTTTGATTGATTTTATTAGTGTCTTTCAAGTTAGAATGAGATGCATAGCTAAAGGAACTTGTAAGAACTTCACAAATATTTTGTGTCACCTGACTTGGATAGTTTATATGAAACAAGCCTCTCGTAAAAGCTTCACAAATATTATGTGTCACCTGACACATACTTGTTAAATATGTTTAAGTTACAATAGTCCTTACATTTTTTATTTGATCTTTATAAGCCTTTCTCTGTTTGATGGCAACATCATTGCGCATTAATACCCCATCTTTAAAAGAAAATGACAAATTGGCATCCTTACTGTCAACAGATAGGTCATCTTCAGGCGACACATCCAGCTCGCTGAGTTCTAGTTTTTTTTTGTTTTGTTTTTTATTTATTTTTTTTGCACACTGGATGGGATTTCCCAGTGCTTTAAGGGGATTATCAAACATGATTATTACGCCACACTTGTACATCCACACAGGATAGGACACATATTTAAACCTACAGTTCGACCAGTTTCGCTATGGTAACGTATTTACTACACGTTCCTTTAATTAATACAGAAATAACGCTGCGCCAGGATATGGTCAGAACCAAATATTGGCTTGTATTTTTTAAAGTTTATATGATGATGTGAAGTTACCTTTACAGAAAAAATAGCTTAAACAAAGAGGTAAACCTGTAGCAGAATAACCAATTTTACCAAGTCACAGCCATGAAATTAAATACTACCAGAAAATAATCCATATCATAATGTACATATACGTCATGTTTCAGGAAGATGTAAAGTCATCTTCATAGAAAAAAAAACAAAAAACAAATGCAGAACAACCAATTTTACCATTTTCATCCAACTATGCATGTGAATACCCACGCCGATCGATAGATCATCTATTTACATGATGTCATGTAGTGAAATGGAATAAGTCAGCCGGGGGTATTCGACGATGCCAAATATGAAGTAATGGTCACAGCAATAAATTTTCATAAATATTAAATAGATCATATCATGATGTACATGTGTACCTAGTTTCATCAATATGTGAAGTCATCTTCATAGAAACAAGAGGGCCAAGATGGCCCTAGATCGCTCACCTGAGAAAAGTATCATTCATTGCCTGTACAAAACAGATTGCTTTAGAATTAAGATGATGAGGTGAAACAATGTTCAGGAATTTTCTGACCCCATCCACAAAAGATATCATCATGACAAACATTCTGCCAACGTTTGGTGATTGGACCAAAAATGTTTTTTCCAGCCCCACCCATTTTCAAACTGGTTCGAGATATCATCATGACAAACAATCTGACCAAGTTTGAGGAAGATTGCATCAAAACTGTGGCCTTTAGTGTGTAAACAAGATTTTTCTAAGATTTGACCTATTGACCTACTTTTGGTCCGGCCCAGCCCATTTTCAAAGGTTCAGATATCATCAAGACAAACATCTGACCAAGTTTGAGGAAGATTGATTAAAATGTGCCTTAGTGTGTAAACAAGATTTTTCTAAGATTTGACCTACTGACCTAATTTTCGAAAGGGTTCAAGATATCATCAAGACAAACATTCTGACCTAGTTTGAGGAAGATTGGATCAAAATTGTGGCCTCTAGTGTGTAAACAAGATTTTTCTAAGATTTGACCTACTGACCTACTTTTTGATCCAACCTGACCCATTTTCGAAAGGGTTCAAGATATCATCAAGACAAACATTCTGACCAAGTTTGAGGAAGATTGGATCAAAATTGTGGCCTCTAGTGTGTAAACAAGATTTTTCTAAGATTTGACCTACTGACCTACTTTTTGATCTAACCTGACCCATTTTCGAAAGGGTTCAAGATATCATCAAGACAAACATTCTGACCAAGTTTGAGGAAGGTTGGATCAAAATTGTGGCCTCTAGTGTGTAAACAAGATTTTTCTAAGATTTGACCTACTGACCTACTTTTTGATCCAACCTGACCCATTTTCGAAAGGGTTCAAGATATCATCAAGACAAACATTCTGACCAAGTTTGAGGAAGATTGGATCAAAATTGTGGCCTCTAGTGTGTAAACAAGATTTTTCTAAGATTTGACCTACTGACCTACTTTTTGATCCAACCTGACCCATTTTCGAAAGGGTTCAAGATATCATCAAGACAAACATTCTGACCAAGTTTGAGGAAGATTGGATCAAAATTGTGGCCTCTAGTGTGTAAACATCCAAATTGTTGACGGACTACAAGATTTTTCTAAGATTTGACCTACTGACCTACTTTTTGGACTGACCTGACCCATTTTCGAAAGGGTTCAAGATATCATCAAGACAAACATTCTGACCAAGTTTGAGGAAGATTGGATCAAAATTGTGGCCTCTAGTGTGTAAACATCAAATTGTTGACGGACGACGGACGACGGCCGACGGACAATCAAGTATCCCAAAAGCTCACCCTGAGCTATGCTCAGGTGAGCTAAAAAGGTAAATCTGAGGAAGAACAATCAATTTTAGCATGTTCATCCAACATTGAAATATAGGCCACAGCATGAATTCGCATAAATGTTAATAAGATCATATCATGATGCACATGTGTACCTAGTTTCATCAATATGTGAAGTCATCTTCATAGAAAAAAGGTAAATCTGAGGAAGAACAATCAATTTTAGCATGTTCATCCAGCCGTGAAATATAGGTCACAGAATGAATTCGCATACTTATTAAATAGATCATATCAAGATTTGCATGTGTACTTAGTTTCCCAAGGGCCAAGATGGCCCTGAAGATGACCCCCACCCCTATGTTATGGAAAGGAACGTCCCCGCCCTATATTTAATACACCCAAGGACAACTTTTGACCCAGACTTTTTTGACCTGTGTCTAGTAAATCATCCAAGGAAGGTGTGCTGCAAATTTCATCCCTGTCCATGCAGTTTCTTTGGGGAGAGAGTCTCTGTAAGAGTTATCTCTACAAACATATAGAGTATAAAAGGCAAAGATGAACTGTTTCACCGGTCTCTCATTTTGCCAAATCTCAAACGTGTAGTACAAAATTCGCGCCATATTCCTCGGGGAATTATCATTTACGAGTTAATACATGATCTGTAAGTTGTTCATGAACTTTATTTCAATTCTTGTATTTACCAAAGTCGTAAACATTGGTTGTGGTATAGCTCCCTTGCTTGGCGCTCGGCATAATAAGGATAGTTCCAGGACTGGTTTGCCCAGTGTCAGGATAATGTGACTGGGTGTGTTATCATGCAAACTTGCTACGACGTGATACTGTCAGTGTGACAGCACTACATCTATCTCAAGTAGACATAGTCTTCAAATTACTTAATAATGACATGCGCAGTTCGTCGTAAACTCTTAACAGTTAAATCTCAATTTGACAAGTCTAACTCTTAATAAATTAAACTGACCAGGAATTTGACATTTCGAGCTCACAGATTAGATAGAAATAGCTGGCAAACTCTAATTTTGAGTTATCTGTAGACGTCATACCGGCACAGATACAGATGGTGTTGCGCTGCCCCGTGCTCGACGTTTCGCATCCACCCCCCGACATTTTTATCGCACCTGTATACTTCCATAAATTAACCACTTCAGAGTCGGATGACATCAGAACTTATTAAGTAACGATTGTGATAAAAGATTCTAAAAGTATTATTTTGATATGTTCTTAAAGTATTTAAAATGCAATCTTTCCATTTTGTTTGTTTGTTTTGTTTTTCTGAATCTGAAACAAATACGTTGTAGATCCCAATACTGGGTTTTACGCAACGGAAGAAGAGCTCCGCACTATTGGCTGTGGCTCTTTAAGGCATTTTTGAATGCCTCAACAGAGCCAGCATGCACTATATTATCAGGGAGATGATTCCAGTGAATCACAGTGTCCACAAAGAATGAATTTTCATATTGTTTAGAGTTTGATGATGGTATTTCCAGACCCTTTGAAATTTTGCAAATGCGTTTTTCTAATATATTTTATGTTTCGCAGCCATTAATTTTTTTGTTTTTATTGTCCTTTTAGGTCTGGTGAATTTCACAAAATCTGATGTTGGCAGTGCTGGAACTAACCCCTCAACCACCTTGTACATTAATATTAATCTGAGGCTTAGACGTCTGTCTTGTAAAGTTTCTAGTTCAAGTTCTTGTTTCATTTTTGATATTGTCCCTGGTGTTCTGCTTGTATAATCTCTTTTTATGAATCTTACTGTCCTGTTTTGGATTCTTTCTAGTTTGTCTATATTGTTTTTGTTATAATGCTTTGATTTTTTTTCAACCAAATTTAGCAAACAGTTATTTTTACCATAGCTAAATCAATAAAACAAGCATGACGACCCACTATATTTCATATATCTTTTAGCTAGTCTAAAGTACTTATACGCAATATTTAGAAAAATTCTGCCCGTTAGAAAAAACACAAAAACAACAACAACAAATACGCTGAAACGCCTTTAATGCCACGTTTAAGCACTAAATATCCAGACAACGAGTTCTGTACGACTGTACGTGTACTAAACGTTATTTAAATTCAACGTGTTCCGTGGAGCGCTACCTGGGTTGTCTTGGAGACCAATATCTTCTAATTGTGAAACTCAGATTTATAAATATGTGATCTGCATAACTGTAGAATAACATGTAGTTTTTCTGGCATAGACTCAGAGAGACATGGCGGAGTGTAGGGTTTCATATATTGCGCCAATTTAAACATGGACACGAATACAACTATAGTATCGAAAATGGTACAAGTACAATTAATTGTTCAGGTATACTCTTCTCCGTACCCCACCCCCTTCAAAATGCATCTCCGTCAGATTTTTCCCCACTCCCACTGTAGTTCCTGTAGCCTACGTAGTACTTGTGCTTCTATCCATGATCTTATGTCCGGATCATCAGGAGTACGATAATAGAGGGCAATACCCATGGATAACTGCAATGCACAAGGACCATAACTCTATCTAAATAAATTTGTTTGGTTATCTCCCCGTGATTCGCTTTCAAAATTTAGTTGATATTGCACAGTCGTCACTAAGTGGATGTGCAGGTCAAAGATCGATAACTGTCCCTATTTTTTGGGCATCACCCTGATATGTTTGCTTTTAAAGCTGATAAGCTACAGGTGTAAATCTACTATTTGACGACAAAGTTGTAAAGCTGCTTTACAACTTGTTTGAAAGAAAATCTTAATATTTGTTTAATTTTTACGTTATTTATGACAGAGATGTGAATACCTATAACGTAGGTCCGTGTTTATGAAAGGGCATAACTGAAAAAAAATAACGTTGAAGCCCGGGCTTCCAGGCTTCCGCCTGGCTACACGCCTGAAAGCTGACATAAGATTCATTCAGACCTTTGTGTAAAATACACTTTTTCGCTTCGCATGCCTTGTATCCAATAAAAATGATAAAGAAATAAAATACAGCAGTTTTCAGTTCCGAAGATGAACGAATCATGGAAATTGTATTTAAAAATGACAATCGGTTCTATCGATTCTCTTGTTTTTCAAACGAACAACCCATTCAAGCAGGAGTTATCGTTCGTGACTTGTCAGAAACGTGAGAGTATTGACGGTGTAGGATTGTCTATAGCAATTTAAGTATGTTATAATTTACAATCATGACTTGTTTTAATTAAATATTAGAATCTAATTGTGTAACATTAATAGAAAAATAATATTACAAGTACGTGCCATGCTACTATGTATGTAAACATCTGTTTGTAATAGAATTCGCGAAATCACAAGAAAACAATTTTATCTGTATAAATCTGGCTTGTTTAAAAACATAGTTGAACGAAATGAAACTGATAACAAACCAAGACATAGATTAAATGTTGAACAACTGCTTGTAGTGTTATTTCACCTTCGACACTTAGGTTGCATTTCATCAAATAAAGCAAATGGCCTTGGTCAAATCACATGAGTCTGAAATTCTATTAATAAATATCCTCAGGTGCCCAAACTGCGCCCCTCTAAGATTTAATTAGGAAATGCAACATAAATAAAATACATAAAATAAAAACTGTTCACGTACAAATTAATTCTATCAAATTCACATTGATACCACCCTCAAAATTTCTTTTATACATAATTATTCACTCGAAAATAACATTTAATACATTACGAGCAAGGATCCTAAAAACCGATTTTTTACCGGTTTTGACCGATTTTGATCTCAATCGACCGGTTCAGATTTCAAAAAGTACCAAAAAAATCGGTCGAAAAAAAATCCATAATCCTCGTCTAAAACTTTCAAAATCGGTCCAAACGGTTCATAATAGTCTCTCTTACACACCAATTGACCTACTTCTTGAATTTCCGGTGTGCCCTCGGGGCAGGTGTCAGTGGGGGTCAGGCAGGGACACCCGTCTAGGTCATTATTGGGCAGTTAAGATGAATGGATTGACGGTTTGTACTTAGCGGTTATTTGGACGGCGCCGTGTAATTATCTATGCCGTAATAATGGACCATTGCTTGTTTGCAAACTGTAACCGGTCGACTTTTAAATGCGGTAATTAATGACAATATCAAAGGCTAATCAAAATGTTTGATCTCCTTAGTAATTTGTAATTTGTAAGAACAAAATAAAAGAATTAAAAAAAACTGATAACTGTTTGGTGTTATTACTCAACTTTATATTTGGTATATAAGGGGATGGTATCAGTGACAAGGCTGCATTTCGTTGAAATGGCTCAGCGCAATTTACTTGCGATGTTTAAAAAATCAAATGACCGGCTTGGCAACCCGGCTCATGATGATAAAGAAAACGGGAGTGGTGACCCAGTAAAAAGTACATTTCAAAGTCGGACTGAATATATAAACACAAAGGCACATAATAAACAACACCAAAACGACTGCTTCCAACAATTTATTGATTCGTTAGAGTCATATACAGACCGTCATATACATGCACTTCCGGTAAACAAACTTTCGATTTCGTAGAGGTAAATATTGCAGAAAAATACCTTATTATGCCAACAGGATGCTGAAATATAATAAAAGATCTATTTTCACACTGCAAATGATTCAGGGTATGTTGATTGAAAATATCAATGTTATTTTTTTTTGGGGGGGGGGGGGGGAAAATTTTAAGGGGGGGGGTTTTGCCGTCGACCGGTTGAGATTCCAAAATTTTAGGATCCCTGATTACGAGTCAAATATTATGCCATCATTTTGTGTGGTCCTAACTCCGCCCCCTAGGTGACATCATAGCAGTTGCGAATTGTTCACATATGACTTCCATTTATAAATATGTAAACACAGCAGATGGAATTTCTGAGAAACTTTTATTTTAAAAGTTTGAGTGTAAAAGGGCCATTCTGCGTGGAAATAATTTTTATTAAGAAAAAACATATAAAAAGAGTGGTGCAAGATAAGATTTGCAATATTTATCAGTTTGAATCAAAATTTTGTACAAAAATCATCTGAGTTTATTTACAGAAACATCGTATAAATAATATCACAGTTCCTTGTTCGTGTGATAAAATATAGCCGAGACTACAATAAAAAAAGGAAGGTGGCGGAGTTAGGACAGGGGCGCTGTTAGGACCTCCGACGATAAGTAATAAGTGCACATATAAAGACAAAATCTATTAACAACAAATGCATTGAAGTTCTGTGTTTTCCTAACAGCACAGATTGATGTGCATTTAAGATGATCCAAATAGAAACAAGAAACACTATCACTCTCACAGTGTCCTTTTTATTTTAGGGTGCCCTCTGAGATTTGTAACTGGGGATAATCAGATTAATAACAACTATGGCTCTGCGCCAGTCTCTCAATCCATCACACATATTTTCTGGGCTTTTTTTCTAAATTCTTGCAGATATTGATCTAATATTTGGCATCAGTCAACCACCATGAGTTACAGATCAAGTTTGAGTTTCATTCGGGTCCACTGATTTTTGAAGAAATTATTGGCCTTGGACTTAGAAAATTTCTTTAAAATAGCAGTTTTTTTTTTTTACAGATAGTAATTTCATAGTTGGTATGTCAATCTACCACCATGAGTTAAAATCAAGTTTGAGTTTCATTCAAGTCCATTTTTTTTTTTGGGTTGTTTTTTTTTACAAATGTACGGGTCTTGGACTTTCTTTATTTTTCTTTACAATTGCAGTTTTCAGACTTTTTAATATTTATTGTGGTTTTGACTTTCATCAAAAAGTCTTGATCAAATAATTGACTTTTTTGCAGCGTGAAGAAGGGCGGTGGTTCTAGTTTCTACTTACTGGTAGGGGACTAAGTATTGCCTAAGCAATATTTTCAGAATGCTTGTTATTTTATAGATCATAATGGAAGGAACACCTGCAGAATGGACAGATGAGGCTCTAGACCAGATGATTGATGCCATGGAGAACATGAAGTCAACCAATGGTGGACCGGAGAAATCATTTGAAGAACAGCTTGCAGTACATAACTAATTTTTATGTTTTTAATCTTGGCCCTCAAATCACTAAATTTCAAAATTAATATATTCCTCATCTGACGAAGGACTTCCTTATTTACTGACATAAAGAATAGAAATTGTTCACCTCTGTTATTGTAAACATTTTCAGAAATTTGGGTATTTTCTTGATGTCTCTTCTACTTTTATGTATTTAAGCTTGATTTTATTATGCACCGCAAAATGTGTTGCGGGGTATATAGATTTTTGGTTTTTGTGTTCGTTCATGGCATGCCTTTGTTCATCCGTCTGTCACACCTCAGGTTTACCTTTGTGTCTTAGCTTTTTTTTCTATGAGAATGACTTCACATCTTCATAAAATTTGGTTCACATGCACATCATGATATGAACTATTTAAATCTTATATGATATTATGGCTTTTTTCATTTTTGCTATGAAGATGACTTCACATCTTCATGAAACTAGGTACACGTGTACATCATGATATGACCTAATCAAGATTTGTGCAGTTTAATGACTGTGAGTGTGACCTTTACTTCACGGTTGGATGAACATTGTAAAATTGATGTTCTTCCTCCAGTTACCTTTGATTTGAGCTTTTTTTTCTAAGAAGATGACTTTACATCATCATGAAACTTACGTACATCAAGATATAAACTTTTAAAAATAAATGCAAATATTTGGTTGTGATCATCGTCAACATAGACCAATCTAATGTTAGGAAAGGCGGGAAAACTAGAATACGATACTTGCATGTCCTTGTGATTTAAACTTCTCAGCTATCTCCCTTGCAGTCTTGAGTCTTCTGTGTCAGCCAAAAGTTCAAGTCTCGGCTATGCAGCTTTCAGTAATGGGTCACAGACTTATAACATTGCAGAGGATAAGATTATTTTTCTTTTGATGCTGATGGTACTGGCCTTACTGGGATACCTTTGGAATACGGGTTGTCTGTGAAATTTGATGTTTAAGTGACTGGGATTACACAGAGAAATTTTGACTGGCGATATTACTGATTGTCGTTCATGACTTTTTAGCTTACCTGTGCACAACTAGCTCATGGTGAGCTTTTGTTATTGCCTTTTGTCTGGCGTCAGGCATCAACAATTTCCTTTAAACAACATCTCCTCCTAAACCGCTGAATGGATTTTCACCAAACTTCACAGGAATCATCCTTATGATGCCCTCTATCAAGATTGTTCAAATTATTTTGATTGGTTGGAAAAGTAGGTCACAGGAGCTAAAAGTTAATTTTAAAAATGCAAACTTTGAAAACCTTCTTTTGCAAAACTGCAAGACTTGGGACTAAGATATTTGGTGTGTAGCATTGTCTAGTGCACCTCTACTAAGTTTGTCTATATCATGACCCTGGGGTTAAGATTGGCCCCCACACCAGGGGTCACTTAATTTAACATAGGTTTATATAGGGGAAAAAAAAACAACAGAAAAATCTTCTACTCGGAAACCACAAGGCCTGGAGTTTAGATATTTGGTGTGTTACATTACCTTATGGACATTTACCAAGTGCATTTAAATCATGGCCCTGGGATCAAAATTGACCCTGCCCCAGGGGTCACTTGAATTTACATAGGCTTATATTGGAAAAAAAAGAGAAAAATATTCTCAGAAACCACAAGGCCTGGAGTTAAGATATTTGGCGTGTAACATTGCCTTATAGACATCTACCAGGTTTGTTCAAATCAAGGCCCTGGGGTCAAAGCCATATATCGATACACTTACTAAAGTTAAAGATGAAGACAAAGAATATCTTTTCATGCTATGAGGCTGTTAGAGGTACTCTCCTTGAAAATTACCGCAAAAAGTTTTGACAAAAAAATGCTCTTTTATTAAAAAAAAATAAAAACAGTTTTGAATAATACACACAATTTACATAGTAAAGAATGAATTGTTATTGATTATAAAATTTACTGTGATTATTCATGGTATCACAAAGTTGTAATATGTGCAGTGGACATACAATTAAGGTACACAATTTATTTTCATTCAATATAGAATGTTGAGAGTTGTTCCTTCAATCTTGTCTTGTTAAAACTTTTTAATTAATCTATTATTAAGATGATCCAGACAGATGTATTGTACTCTTACTGAAAAAAAAGAAAGAAATAACTTTATCCACTCAGTTGTAGAATGTGTTATTAAAAAGAGGTTGACACAAATTCATATTCATAAATTACTTGAATTTTCAGAGGAATACAAATTTTCAAGTTTTTTTTTGTCTGAAAATTCCAGGACCTAGAAAACCACCCAGCATTTTTGAAGGAGATAGACCCAAGCCAGCCTCTCACCCCGGAAATGGAAGGACTGATGCAGATGAAGTATGAAAATGAGAACCCTGTTGGTATGTATATTATGTCCCTCAGGTGTGTATGTCATGTCCCTGTTGGTATGTATGTCCCTCAGGTTTGTATATCATGTCCCTCAGGTCTGTATGTCATGTCCCTCAGGTGTGTATGTCATGTTCCATCAGGTATGTATGTCATGTCCCTCAAGTGTGTATGTCATGTCCCTTAAGTGTGTATGTCATGTTCCCTCAGGTTTGTATGTCATGTCCCTGAGGTATGTATATCATGTCCCTCAAGTGTGTATGTTATGCCCATCAGGTGTGTATGTCATGTTCCTTCAGGTTTGTATGTCATGTCTCTTAGGTGTGTATGTCATGTCCCTCAGGTGTGTATGTCATGTCCCTCAGGTGTGTATGTCATGTCCCTTAGGTGTGTATGTCATGTCCCTCAGGTGTGTATGTCATGTCCCTCAGGTATGTATGTCATGTTTCTGTTAGTATGTATATCATGTCCCTCAGTTTTGTATGCCATGTCTCTCAGGTTTGTATGTCATGTCCCTCAGGTTTGTATGTCATGTCCCTGTTGGAATGTATATTATGTCCCTCAGGTGTGTATGTTATGTCCCTGTTGGTATGTATATTTTGTCCCTCAGGTGTGTATGTCATGTCCCTGTTGGTATGTATATTATGTCCCTCAGGTGTGTATGTCATGTCACTGTTGGTATGTATATTATGTCCCTCAGGTGTGTTTGTCATGTCCCTGTTGGTATGTATGTCCTTCAGGTGTGTATGTCATGTCACTGTTGGTATGTATGTAATGTCCCTCGGGTGTGTATGTCATGTTAGATTTTTCAGTGATATATTTTTGTAGAGGGAGTCCTTTGTATTTACCATATTGTTAAGTTCTTTCTTGTATAATATCAACAATTTTTTATGGGTTTACATTGTATTTACTGTGTTTACTATTATTCTAATCAAACTGAACAGTATCCAATCAGTAGTGAATGCCTATGTGCCACAAAGTTAAAGTCAATAAATATAATGATTAACTTGTGTCAAGATGATAATTCATCCAGTTTGACTCAAAACTGAAGAGAGCTTGCTGTCTGACCCTTTCCAAATTTTAAATAAGGTAATTTTCAATCAAATGAACACCTGATTGAATTTATTGTAAATTATGGCTTCTTTTGAACTAATAGTTAAAGTTTTGCATTCAACTAATAAGCTGCCAGAGAGTCTAGTGCGCTGTCATATGAAAGTTCTTGTTCCTGTCCTACTTTCATTTGATTATTTAAAAATTTCAGCAAAAGCTGAAGCTTACAAGGAAGATGGTAACTATGAATTTAAGAAGAAGAAGTACAGGGTTGCTATAGACAACTATACAGAGGGAATCAAATGTAAATGCCCTGACCAGATGCTGAATGCTGTGCTCTACTGCAACAGGGCTGCTGCTCAATATTACCTGGGTAAGTGTCCATAGCAGGTAACTTGTCTATACGTGTTTCACTTGCATCAGAGAATAGCAAGATAAGACTGTATATCCTTTTCAGAAATTAAGTAAAAAAGCCAAATTAGTGTCAAGGTCTGAAAAATATGTTTTTTCTTTAGCCCCATAACCTCATATGGATGTGTTTTAACACCAAAGCAAACCCTAGATGTGTCTGTGTGCTCATATAATATTAAAGCTAAGATTGTGTGCTCATACAATATTGTAGCTAAGTTTGTGTGCTCATACAATATTGTAGCTAATATTTGTGGGCTCCTACAATATTGAAGCTAAGATTGTGTGCCTGTCTGCTCCTACAATATTGTAGCTAAGATTGTGTGTCTGTGTGCTCATACAATATTGTAGCTAAGATTGTGTTTCGGTGTGCTCATACAATATTGTAGCTAAGATTGTGTGTCTGTGTGCTCATACAATATTGTAGCTAAGATTGTGTGTCTGTGTGCTCATACAATATTGTAGCTAAGATTGTGTGTCTGTGTGCTCATACAATATTGTAGCTAAGATTGTGTGTCTGTGTGCTCATACAATATTGTAGCTAAGATTGTGTGTCTGTGTGCTCATACAATATTGTAGCTAAGATTGTGTGTCTGTGTGCTCATACAATGTTGTAGCTAAGATTTAACAGTCCCACCAGCAAAAAATCCACTGATTAAGTTCAGTTAATTATATTTTATCAAGTCATAAAATTTTACATGAATAATGAAAGGGTAAACACAGAATTGGGGAAATCTAGAGTTATTGATTGCTAGATAATTTTAAGTTTTCTTTTCTACTCATTTATGCTCACAGATTTGATTCTTATGGTGTATAATTTGAGGGCTTGATGCAAAACTATTGTATATGTTGAGATATTTGTATATGTATTCAGTTACTGTAGTTTTGCCACATGCCCTTATATTGCAAGATATGTTTTCTTGATGTTGGATATTATACAGGTGTATTACAAGAAAAAAGTGGAGCTTTGTTATGACCCTCTTAGTCCTTGTCTGCATCAGCAATGTTCAAGTTATTTGTTAGGGTCCATTTCTCACCAAACCGTCAAAGTTATTCACTAAAAACCTGGAAGACATTTTCACTATTGAAAAAGATAACCTATTTAAAATTCTTCTGTAATCATAAAATTCATTTTGACATAGTTTTGCCCCTTTTTTAGCTCACCTGAGCACTTGTGCTCCGGTGAGCTTTTGTGATCGCCTTTTGTCCGTCGTGCGTCGTCCGTCGTTAACAATTGCTTGTGAACACTCTAGAGGCCACAGTTTTGGCCCAATCTTCATGAAACTTGGTCAGGATGTTTGTCTACATGGGAAGTTCAAATGTCATGTGGGTAAAAACTAGGTCACCAGGTCAAATCCTTGAAAAACCTTGTGAACACTCTAGAGGTCACAGTTTTAGCCCAATCTTCATAAAATTTGGTCAGGATATTTGTCTACATGATATCTCGGATGAGTTCGATATTGGGTCATGTGGGGTCAAAAACTAGGTCACCAGGTCAAATCTTAGAAAAACCTTGTGAACACTCTACAGGCCACAATTTTGGCCCAATCTTCATGAAACTTGGTCAGGATGTTTGTCTACATGATATCTCAGATGAGTTCAAAATTGGGTCATGTGGGGTCAAAAACTAGGTCACCAGGTCAAATCTTAGAAAAACCTTGTGAACACTCTAGAGGCCACAGTTTTGGCCCAATCCTCATGAAACTTGGTCAGGATGTTTGTCTACATGATATCTCGGATGAGTTCGAAATTGGGTCATGTGGGGTCAAAAACTAGGTCACTAGGTCAAATCTTAGAAAAACCTTTTGAACACTCTACAGGCCATAGTTTTGGCCCAATCTTCATGAAACTTGGTCAGGATGTTTGTCTACATGATATCTCAGATGAGTTCGAAATTGGGTCACATGGGGTCAAAAACTAGGTCACCAGGGAAAATCTTAGAAAAACCTTGCGAACACTCTAGAGGCCACAGTTTTTGCCCAATCTTCATGAAAAATGGTCAGGGTGTTTGTCTACATGATATCTTGGATGAGTTAGAAAATGGGTAATGTGGGGTCAAAAACTAGGTCACCAGGAAATCTAAGAAAAATCTTGTGAACTCTCTAGAGGCCACAGTTTTTTAAATTAATATGAATGATGACTGCATAATTCCCAGTTGAGTGCAAATTCAGGTAGGATCAATATGTAGGTCACTTAGTCAAATGTTAGAAAAACACTTTTAGATGCCAGATTTTTTGTCATTATGCCTAACACAGCCATCTTACTCAGGTGAGCGACACAGGGCCATCTTGGCCCTCTTGTTTTGTACTAAAATTTTCTGTGTTAGTCAAGCCACCATGCTTCTTTATGAGTTATCTGCCCATAAAAGTTATATTTTTGCATTTTTTTGACATTTTCAAAGGCAGATAAATCAATATGATGGCATACAAAACATCATTTAGTTTTAAATTGGTGTTAGGTACTTAATTGCCAGTCTCCTTTGAGAAATTCTATGCAGCAGATTTTATACTTTAGTAGAAACATATTTAAACTTTCTTCAAATTATTTCCCTTTTTTAAGAAAAAAATCAGTATGTGTACATGTTTAAGCATAGCTTCTGTAACTTCTGTAAGATAGAATTGTCTTATGTGTTGCATAATAAATAGCGATAGTTTTAACATTGAACATGTTGTAAAATAAATAAGAAAAAAATAAATTTCAGGGGCAGATATCTCAAAAAGAAGCATGGTGACCCACACATTTTTTTTTCATAAATTTGTTTCTAGTGTGATTCTCTATAATTATGCACATTTTAAACAAATTCTACAATGTAGTTTGAGTTTTATGCAAAAATATCAATTTCAGGGGTGGATATCTCAAAAAGAAGCATGGTGACCCTCACATTTTTTTTTCATAAATTTGTTTCTAGTGTGATTCTCTATAATCATGCACAGTTTAAACAAATTCTACAATGTAGTTTGAGTTTTCCTTCATTGTGTCAATTTCTCACAAACTGTCAAATATTTTCTCTCCAGACTTGAAATTCTTGTTCACTTTTATTTTTGGAAAACAGTTTCAAAAGGGCAAGTAAATTCATTTTTGCACAGTTATGCCCCATTTCAACTTAGATTTTTCTTTGCTGTTCATTTAAAAAAAAATTTGGATTCACTTGAAACTTGAACACAATAGTAACAGTTAACTTTATACTATCTAGCACTAAGATAAGTTGAGCATGCTGCTTTCAGACAGCTCTGGTTCAGTCTAAGCTATACTGAATATGAAAGTTTGTTTTAAATATTCTATGACAAATTAAAGTCCTCTAAGTAGTAGTAATTTTAATGAGATTCAAAATCTGAATGCATTTTCTTCCGAAAATGCCATCATATTTCAATAACGGTTGGTTGAAAATGGAAAAAATAGATATGTAAGTATTTGTTTGAAACATTAACAAGGATATTCAACATTTAATGTTAATGAAAAAGTACATTATAACAACAACCCCTCCCACCTTCCAGGTAACTACAGAAGCTCCTACAATGATTGTGTGTTTGCCAGGAAGTTCAAAAAGGATCACATGAAGGCAATTAATAGAGGTAAATTAATCATGAAGAGCAAATCAGGGAAAACTTAATATGTTTATGACATATGTAAACTTTTTATAATTTAATGTTGATTTCTTAGGTAAGGTGCATTTTAAAATTAATGGGTTGTGTATTTTGTATGTAATACATGCATATTTTCCCTTGAATATATGGTCATTTGGCATTTATTGAAGTGATGCTGATCAGATAAATTAACTTCTTATGCCTGAACACCACAAAGTGACGTGCAGTTGTATTGTATTCATGCATATTGTCCTGTCCCATCATCCCCTCCTGTCTAAATGTGTCCTGTCCCATCATCCCCTCCTATCACATCACATCCTGTCCCATCATCCCCTCCTGTCTCAATGCGTCCTGTCCCATCATCCCCTCCTGTCACATCAGATCCTGTCCCATCATCCCCTCCTGTCTCATTGCGTCCTGTCCCATCATCCCCTCCTGTCACATCACATCCTGTCCCATCATCCCCTCCTGTCTCATCACATCCTGTCCCATCATCCCCTCCTGTCTCATCACATCATGTCCCATCATCCCCTCTTGTTACATCACATCCTGTCCCATCATCCCCCCCTGTCTCATCACATCCTGTCCCATCATCCCCTCTTGTTACATCACATCATGTCCCATCATCCCCTCTTGTTACATCACACCCTGTCCCATCATCCCCTCCTGTCTCATCACATCCTGTCCCACCATCCCCTCCTGTCTCATTGGTCTTGTTCAACCTTATTGTTGGTCAAGCTGGTGTTTCAGGAATATTGATCACTTCTTATTTGTCTTCATGAAAAATAAATATAATATTTTAGTTAACTTATTTTTTAAAATGTTACCATTCTTATTGAGTTAATAAAACCAGACTGATATATCAGTTGAAGACAAATAGGTCCTGGTCAAGAAACACAAATGTCTTGAAATATGTTACTGGTATGCCCCAATCAGTTTATAAAGGAAGTTTAAGGACTTGTTGGCCCAGTATCAGGATAAGTTGACTTGGTATGGTATTATGCCATATGTTTATGGCATGATGCTGCAGTATGGCAGCACTAAATCTATCTTATGTAGTCAAAAGTCCCCAAATAACTGAAATCCTGATGGTGGGACATTAAATCCAAGCCAAGAAATAGACAAATGTTAAACATGTGCTGACTGTGGTGCTACCTGCAGGTGCCCTATGCTGTCTGCAGATGAAAAAATACGAGGAGTGCATCAAGTGGTGTGATGAGGCCCTGCAAGTATCCTTTACCAATGTTCTGCCATGGTTGCCTTGTTGCATCCTGGAGGCAAAATAAAAATACATGTAATCCCATTAAATTCATGTCAAGTTGTGCACTTTTAGCATGTACTGGTATATTTATCTGGTTTATAGATCCATAGTCAAACACATTGTTCTTAAAGATGGCGTAAATTGCGCTCAGAAGTTTTGATTTACCTTCTCCCAAATGTTGTTTTATCCAGCTCTTAGGCAGATGGTCTCACCTTGTTAAATGTAGAAAGTTTTAAGATATGAGCTAGTGACCGATTTGGTTAATCAGATTTCAGAACTGAGTTGCAAATGACCCCTTTTTTTCTACCAAGATGGACTTTGAGCTCCTGCCTCTTTTAGAATTGATAGAACACTGGTCATCACCAAGGCTTAGGGTGGAGCAGGTTGTACTTGCTTTGTGAAATTGGTCTCATGATCCTTCACATCATATAAGTACAACAATTAGTTCTTGGTTACTTTAGCATCTTCAAGAAAATGGCAGTTAAAAAAAATTAGCACCTCCAAGAAAATGAAAGTTGATCCAGTTTAAAGTATGGTTTTAAGTATTTTTTCATTCATTGATACAGATTATATAGAAAGGGCACATGGTCCAGTGGTAATGTATTTTTTTTTAATGAATCTGTAGGTTGGGAGTTTGATCTCAGCTTGTAGAAAATCTTGCAAAACCTTCAGTCTCAAAATACTGGTACACCTTAGAATAGAAGGTAGGGTTTTATCTGAAAAGTAGGCATTATTTCCCAAAGATAATATTTAAATATGAAAGGTAAGAGAATCTGCAGACTATTGTTTCTCTAAAGGTCCTGCAATTTGGTGTATTTACCATTTGATTTCCAAAAATCAGTTCATATTAAAGTTTCCTTAACTTTTGGACAGATAGATCCAAAAGACAGCAAAATTTTAGAAATGAGAACACAAGCTGCAAAAGACCAGGTAGGTTGAATCTCTGCTGTTTTACATGTATATGCTTGAGATAGGGAGTTTTTGGCCACAAATCAGGTTTCTTAATCTGTATTGTTAGGTTACAAAGCATTAAAGTGAAATTTTTGATCCCCATATGTCTATCAACAGAAACTGATGAAATTTAGCAGGAAGATATTTTGGTTTGTCCTCCTTCAAAACTGCTAAAATGCACTAGATCAGTACAAAAGTCGTAGCTACCAACATTCATGCACGCGCACAAACCAAAATTTCCATCGGACTTTTAATCTGAATAATCGTTGTTTCGAATATTTCATCTTGGTCCCAAGGACTTTGGTTTAACAAGGTTTTACTGTGTTCTTTTTTCACTTGTCACATATGATCGCCTCGTGACCCTTAACAATAGTTGTTTGATATCTCAAGGGGATGGGACATGGTTTCTTATACATGTATACTGTATATTATAGAATCTCTTTACAAACAATTCTTTGAAAATGTTGGTCAGGATTTAATTTTTGTATACAAAAATAACTATCCAGTGCCCCTCTACCGTAGTGGCAAAAACTATGTTGCCCCTTAAATTGGGAAGGTTTGTGAATCCACCTGTATGGAAAATATCAAAATCCTTTACAGTCACATTTTTATTTTTCATGTCAAAGAGAATTATATAATTTACTTAAGAAGAATAATGATTTCATTTGACAGAAATATAAATGCTTTAAGAGTGTTGAGGATTTTCTTATATTACCTTAACTTTTGAATAATTTTGATTATGGGTAATGTATGCTGGGAAATTAGTCCCTAAGGCATACCTAAGTTGACCTTTTCAGTCCAATTCAGGGTAATGCAGGAAGTTCTCATTAGAGCAGTTTAGGGCCACTTTGACCTCTTGTTTAACCCTTTCCCTCATATAGACTTATTTTGACGAACTCAGTAGGTACCACATAAAGCCTGATCTGCAGAAAACCACAGTTAAACCTTACCAAATTTAATTGTAAAATCCTCATTTCCAGACCACTGAGGAGCAGCAAACAGCATAAAACCTGATCAGCCTGCGAGTTACTCTTATTTTTAGGACTTTCTGCTATAGCAGAAAGTCCTATTGGGTTTCTACTGTTTATTATTCTTCTTCTTATTATTCTTTTTTTCCTCCTTTTGAGGTTGTAATTAAACAAGGTTACAATTGAGATAGAGTCTTCAAATTGTTTCAGTGATCAGCTAAATAGAGTCCCTTTCGATCTGCATTGTTGCAACTATTAGTGACGTCATATGATGTCATAGCTGAAAACTACTACAAAAGTTTGTTCGCGGTCTACAGCCATTGGTTATGAACCGATTTTCATCAAAATTTCACAGAATGTGTATATTAATATCTAGTTGTGCATATTCTGTCAGCTAACCGAAATTATGAAAGACCGAAGTTCTGTGGCTGAAATAAGATTCGAACATAGGACCGAAATTTTCATTTTAGTATTAAAGAGCTTCAGGATGAGATAGAAAGTTGAAACTTACACAGTTTGCAGTTCTGCAGAATTTCTACATATATTTTGAGTCCTGACGTCATATGATGTCATGTGACATCATAAGCATACTTCTTAATTTTCATTTTAGGGCAATAATTTTGACATGATGCCAGTTGTTCAGAATAATGAAAATTTCAGAGGTATGACAGTCATGTATGCGCTTTTGAACAAAAGCATCTTCAGCACCCTATGACGTCACATGACGTCACAACTAAAAATAGTGAAAAATGGTGTTCGCGCTCTACAGCCGTCATTTATGGTCGGATTTTCTTCAAATTTTCACAGATGGTACTTGTCGAAACTAAGGTGTGCATATCCTGTCAGCTAACCGAAATTCCGAAAGACCAAAGTTCTGTGGCTGAAATAAGATTCGAACATAGGACCGAAAATTTCATTTTAGGATTAAAGAGCTTCAGGACGAGATAGAAAGTTGAAACTAACACAGTTTGCAGTTCTGCATAATTTCTACGGATATTTTGAGTCCTGACGTCAGATGACGTCAAGTGACGTCATAAGCATACTTCTTAATTTTTGTGTCGCCTGCATAGCATGGCAGACACATAGGGATCACTTTGTCCGTCGTCGTCGTCGTCGTCGGCGTCGTCGGCGTCGTCGGCGTCACACTTTCTTGTCCGGAGCATAACTCGAAAAGTATTTGAGGTATCACCTTGAAACTTAAAACATGGATAGATCACATTGAGGTGGAGTGCAGTGCACAAGAATGATAACTCTGACTTTCGTATTTTCTGAGTTATTACCCTTTGTTGATTCTGAGATTTTATTTTTGTCCGGACCATAACTCTAAAAGTATTTGAGGTATCACCTTGAAACTTAAAACATGGATAGATCACATTGAGGTGGAGTGCAGTGCACAAGAATGATAACTCTGACTTTCGTATTTTCTGAGTTATTACCCTTTGTTGATTCTGAGATTTTATTTTTGTCCGGACCATAACTCAAAAAGTATTTGAGATATTGCTTTGAAACTTCATAGATGGAAAGATCTCATGGATTTGTAGTGCAGTGCATAAGAATGATAACTCTGTTTTATTTTCTGAGTTATTGCCCTTTGTTGATACTCAGACTTCATTTTTGTCTGGAGCATAACACGAAAAGTATTTGAGGTATTACTTTGAAACCTCACAGGTGGAAAGATCTCATGGAGTGCATTGTGCAAGAATGATAACTGTTGTATTTTTGGAGTAATTTCCCTTTGTTTATTTTTTTGGATTTAATTCTTGTGTGGTGCAAACTTGTAAAGTGTTTGCCTTAAAACATTTATAGTAGATATATCTCATTGTCTGAGTGCAGTACACAAGAATGATAAACCAATAATGATATGATGACTACAAAACTTGCAACATAGATTTAATTAACGTCATAAGTCTTAATGACTCATAATTTTTCTTACAGTTAATGTTTTGAATTCATAGTCATTCTGTGACATTTTCCTTGATGAAGACTGTTATAGGCGAAGTGCTCCGGGAAAATTATTACATATTGCACTGTTTGAATATTTTATCCCCCCCCCCCCCCCCAAAAAAAAAAAAAAAATATATATGTGTGTGTGTGTGTTATTTTGACCTCACAAAATATGATTATGCTTTATCAATAATTTGTCAAAAGATCGATTTCTAGTCATTTTCATCAAACATGCTTAATGAGGCGATCACAAGTGTTTCCGAGGATACTCCACATCTAGTTTATTTTGGCAATGATTTCGACATGAATGCCAGTTGTTCAAAAAATGAAAATTTCAGAGTTATTACAGTACATTTAGCGGTTTTGAACATAGCATCTTCGCACCCTATGACGTCACATGACGTCACAGCTAAAATATGAAAAATGGTGTTCGCGCTCTACAGCTGTCATTTATGGTCGATTTTCTTCAAATTTTCACAGATGGTACATCTTGAAACTAAGGTGTGCATTTCCTGTCAGCTAACCGAAATTCCGAAAGCCGAAGTTCTGTGGCTGAAATAAGATTCGAACATAGGACCGAAAATTTCATTTTAGATTAAAGAGCTTCAGGATGAGATAGAAAGTTGAAACTAACACAGTTTGCAGTTCTGCATAATTTCTACGGATATTTTTAGTCCTGACGTCAGATGGCGTCATGTGACGTCATAAGCATACTTCTTAATTTTCATTTTAGGGCAATGATTTCGACATGATGCCAGTTGTTCAGAATAATGAAAATTTCAGAGTTATTACAGTACATTTAGCGGTTTTGAACAATAGCATCTTCAGCACCCTATGACGTCACATGACGTCACAGCTAAAAATAGTGAAAAATGGTGTTCGCGCTCTACAGCTGTCATTTATGGTCGGATTTTCTTCAAATTTTCACAGATGGTACATCTTGAAACTAAGGTGTGCATTTCCTGTCAGCTAACCGAAATTCCGAAAGGCCGAAGTTCTGTGGCTGAAATAAGATTCGAACATAGGACCGAAAATTTCATTTTAGGATTAAAGAGCTTCAGGATGAGATAGAAAGTTGAAACTAACACAGTTTGCAGTTCTGCATAATTTCTACGGATATTTTTAGTCCTGACGTCAGATGACGTCATGTGACGTCATAAGCATACTTCTTAATTTTCATTTTAGGGCAATGATTTCGACATGATGCCAGTTGTTCAGAATAAGGAAAATTTCAGAGTTATTACAGTACATTAAGCGGTTTTGAACAATAGCATCTTCAGCACCCTATGACGTCACATGACGTCACAGCTAAAAATAGTGAAAAATGGTGTTCGCGCTCTACAGCTGTCATTTTTGGTCGGATTTTCTTCAAATTTTCACAGATGGTACATCTTGAAACTAAGGTGTGCATTTCCTGTCAGCTAACCGAAATTCCGAAAGGCCGAAGTTCTGTGGCTGAAATAAGATTCGAACATAGGACCGAAAATTTCATTTTAGGATTAAAGAGCTTCAGGATGAGATAGAAAGTTGAAACTAACACAGTTTGCAGTTCTGCATAATTTCTACGGATATTTTTAGTCCTGACGTCAGATGACGTCATGTGACGTCATAAGCATACTTCTTAATTTTCATTTTAGGGCAATGATTTCGACATGATGCCAGTTGTTCAGAATAATGAAAATTTCAGAGTCATGACAGTAAAGTATTCGCTTTTTAAGAAAAGCATCTTCAGCACCCTATGACGCCATATGACGTCACAGCTAAAAATAGTGAAAAATGGTGTTCGCGCTCTACAGCCGTCATTTATGGTCGGATTTTCTTCAAATTTTCACAGATGGTACATCTTGAATCAAAGGTGTGCATATCCTGTCAGCTAACCAAAATTCCGAATTACCGAAGTTCTGTGGATGAAATAAGATTCGAGCATAGGACCGAAAATTTCATTTTAGGATTAAAGAGCTTCAGGATGAGATAGAAAGTTGAAACTAACACAGTTTGCAGTTCTGCATAATTTCTATGGATATTTTTAGTCCTGACGTCAGATGATGTCATGTGACGTCATAAGCATACTTCTTAATTTTCATTTTAGGGCAATGATTTCGACATGATGCCAGTTGTTCAGAATAATGAAAATTTCAGAGTCATGACAGTAAAGTATTCACTTTTTAAGAAAAGCATCTTCAGCACCCTATGACGCCATATGACGTCACAGCTAAAAATAGTGAAAAATGGTGTTCGCGCTCTACAGCCGTCATTTATGGTCGGATTTTCTTCAAATTTTCACAGATGGTACATCTTGAATCAAAGGTGTGCATATCCTGTCAGCTAACCAAAATTCCGAATTACCGAAGTTCTGTGGCTGAAATAAGATTCGAACATAGGACCGAAAATTTCATTTTAGGATTAAAGAGCTTCAGGATGAGATAGAAAGTTGAAACTTACAGCAGTTCTGCAGAATTTCTACATATATTTTAAGTCGTGACGTCATATAACGTCAAGTGACGTCATAAGCATACTTCTTAATTTTCATTTTTGGGCAATGATTTCGACATGATGCCAGTTGTTCAGAATAATGAAAATTTCAGAGTTATGACAGTAAAGTATGCGCTTTTGAACAAAAGCATCTTCAGCACCTTATGACGTCACATAACGTCAGAGCTAAAAATAGTGAAAAATGGTGTTCGCGCTCTACAGCCGTCATTTATGGTCGGATTTTCTTCAAATTTTCACAGATGGTACTTGTCGAAACTAAGGTGTGCATATCCTGTCAACTAACCGAAATTCCGAAAGACCGAAGTTCTGTGGCTGAAATAAGATTCGAACATAGGACCGAAAATGTCTTTTTAGAATTAAAGAGCATCAGGATGAGATAGAAAGTTGAAACTTAAACAGTTTGCAGTTCTGCAGAATTTCTAAAGAAATTTTGAGTCCTGACGTCATGTGACGTCATAAGCATACTTATTAATTTTCATTTTAGGGCAATGATTTCGACATGATGCCAGTTGTTCAGAATAATGAAAATTTCAGAGTTATGACAGTAAAGTATGCGCTTTTGAACAAAAGCATCTTCAGCACCTTATGATGTCATGTGACGTCAGAGCTAAAAATAGTGAAAAATGGTGTTCATGCTCTAAAACGGCCATTTATGGTCGGATTTTCTTCAAATTTTCACAGATGGTACATCATGAAACTAAGGTGTGCATATCCTGTCAACTAACCGAAATTCCGAAAGACCGAAGTTCTGTGGCTGAAATAAGATTCGAACATAGGACCGAAAATTTCATTTTACGATTAAAGAGCTTCAGGATGAGATAGAAAGTTGAAACTTACACAGTTTGCAGTTCTGCAGAATTTCTTAAAATATTTTGAGTCGTGACGTCATTTGACGTCATGTGACTTCATAAGCATACTTATAATTAGGATTTTCTTCAATATTTGAAGATGGTGTATGTCAGAAAAGTAAATAAGTATGATCAAGTTTGACATAGTTAGCAGAAAACCCTTTCTTTTGTTCAGAACAAAAGGAGTCTATTTATTCTTGGTTTTATGCTGTTCGCATAGGTCTTTTCATGGTGTCCTCTATGAGGGAAAGGTTTAAGTTTATGTGAAGTAAAATAAAAAGAAATAAAAAAGAAGAAAAGACATAAAGCTACAAAGTTTTCACGTTCTAAGTTACTATCAGAATTTCAAATATAAATAAAATGTCTAGATATTAAGGCATACTATTTATAGCTTGCCTGGATTACTCTCGAATTCAAGTCATGGTATTGTTCTGTCGCTTGCTAAGAGATATATGCCTGTTTTATGTTTGTGTATTTAGAAAGCCATAGAACGAGACAAGAGGAAGGAGAAACTTCAGGAGAGGAAGGCCCTGTCAGCCGACGTGAAGCTGCTACAAACCATCAAGGTAAGGGGGGTCATTGCCACTTGTCTGGCACTCAGGGGAGATAATCAGTTTTGATTTATCCAGTGGTATTGTAGTGACTGTGTCCCTTCATTCTCATGAGGTAATCTTCTTTATAGGCAGAACAAAACTACAGTGAGACAGCACTATGTAGACATCTTTTTTAGATCATATCTATATATGACTAAAGTACTTTCAGTTAGATAAAAAAATCAACAAGAAAACAAACAGATCAACTTGATAGTCTCTTAGGTTATCTGGTGGATTGTGTTTTAAATCTATGATCATTCATGCTTAGACATTATCTTGGACCATTTGAATTTTTTGGTATTGTGTTGGAAAAGACATTTACATTGCCTAAGTCTCAGTCTTTTGAATCAAAGGAAAAAGTCAAAGACAAGCATGAAGAATTGATTTTTAGCTCACCTGAGCACAAAGTGCTCAAGGTGAGCTTTTGTGATCGCCCTTCGTCCGGCGTCCGTCGTCCGTCGTGCGTCGTCCGTCGTCAACAATTTGCTTTAAACGACATCTCCTCTGAAACCGCTTGACAGAATTAAATGAAACTTGGCAGGAATGTTCCTTGGGTGAGCCTCTACAAAAGTTGCTAAAATAAAGTTGATCCATGAAGAACTCTGGTTGCCATGGCAACAAAAAGAAAAATAATTTGAAAACTTTAAAAATCATCTCCTTCAAAACTACTGGCCAGATTTCAAAATAATTTGGTACAGATGTTCCTTGGGTCAACCTCTACCAAAGTTGCTAAAATTATTCCAATCCGTAAAAAAACATGGCCGCCAGGGGCGGGGCTTATTTGCCTTATATGTATATAGAGAAACCTTTAAACAACATCTCCTCTGGAACCACTGGACAGAATTTGATTAAACTTTGCAGGGATGATCCTTGGGTCAACCTTCACAAAAGTTGCTAAAATAAAGTTGATCCATGAAGAACTCTGGTTGCCATGGCAACAAAAAGAAAAATAATTTGAAAACTTTAAAAATCATCTCCTTCAAAACTACTGGCCAGATTTCAAAATAATTTGGTACAGATGTTCCTTGGGTCAACCTCTACCAAAGTTGCTAAAATTATTCCGATCCTTAGAAAAACATGGCCGCCAGGGGCGGGGCTTATTTGCCTTATATGTATATAGAGAAACCTTTAAACAACATCTCCTCTGAAACCACTGGACTGAATTTGATTAAACTTGACAGGAATGATCCTTGGGTCAACCTTCACAAAAGTTCCTAAAATAAACTTGATCCATATAGAACTGGTTGCCATGGCTACAAAAAGAAAAAAAATATGAAAACTTTAAAAATCATCTTCTTCAAAACTACTGGCCTTGGGTCAACCTATTTATCTCAGGTGAGCGATTTAGGGCCATCATGGGCCTCTTGTTTCATGAAAGGATTGGAACAGGAAAAAAAGTTTTTAGCTCACCTGAGCAAACATCAGAGTGAGCTATTGTGATCCCGTGAGTGTCCGTCGTGCAGTGTGCATCGTGCGTTGTAACAATTTAGTGTTTACACTCTATCACCTTCATTTCTTAAGCAATTATCTTCAAACTTTAAGACAATGTTTATGACCATAATGCTTCGAATGAGTTTGAATATGGCTGAGATCGGTCAATTAGGTCAGGCCCCTTTTAAAAAAAAGATTTCATTTTTTAATTCAAACTTTATGGCAATGTTTATGACCATAATGTCTCGATTGAGTTCGAATAAGGCTGAGATTGGTCAATTAGGTCAGGAATCTCGATTGCAGTAAAACCTCACTGTGCGACCAACTCATTTTCACGACCAACTCAATAATACGGGCACCTTTTGTCGGACCCGAATTTTTCTCTATATAACTCAATGGTCGCTCACCTCATTAAAGCGGGCAACTCAAAATTGCCTAAAAAGACCACTAAAATCGGACCAAATATTAAAATTAGTCTTCTTTTTACCTTAATAATGCGAACGATGGTCCTGTGAAAAAAAATTGATGGAAATTGTCATTTTACGACACCTGGTTTCTGGTACAGGTGAAGGTCGCACGTGCCGTTATTCGGATGTTTTGATAACACGGTAGGTAAGATCTGATTGAGAGTGAAAACAATGGCTTAGATGGGTAATATTACGTAACAGAGAACAATCTTGGTCTCCACGGATGTATTTCCTGTCAAGCTAACGAGTATTTGAAATGTCTAGCTGAGTTGCACCTGATTAACAGTACAATCACCGTGACGCGTTTCTATTGTCTAATGTTTTGACAGTCGTTAATTGGCACGAAGACTTCCCACAAAAACTTACACTAAAATAGAATTAGATATCCCGTCATATTAGTCAATCACTTTTAATTCATTTATTTAAAATGAAATCAAAGTTAAGATATTTCAATTCAAAAGAAATTGTCTTGATTCATAACAGCATGGGGAAAAAGTCGGAGACAACTAGATGATTAAAAAAGCTTATTACTACATCAGTTAAATAAAAAAAAACTTCTTCCAAATTAACAATTTTTTTTTAAAACATTAAATTGATACAAGAGATGTTATTTTCATCTATCATTTTGAAAAAAAGTATTGCATTTGATCAACATTGAATTGAAATATTTATGAAAAGACCATAACTCAATAACGAGACCAACTCAATATTAAGACCACTTTCAGACGGACCCAAAAGTGGTCTCATTATCGAGGTTTTACTGTAAAAAATGCAAGATTTCACTTTGTTTACACTCTAGCATCTTCATCTTTTGAGCAATCATCTTCAAACTTTATGGCAATGTTTATGACCATAATGTCTCGATTGAGTTTGAATAAGGCTGAGTTTGGTCAATTAGGTCAGGAGTTAAGCCCCTTTTAATATAAAAAAAATGCAAGATTTCACTTTGTTTACACTCAGGCATCTTCATCTTTTGAACAATCATCTTCAAACTTCAAGAAAATGTTTATGACTATAATGTCACAATTGAGTTCAATTATGGCTGAAATTGGTCAATTAGGGCAGGAGTTAAGCCCCTTTTAATACAAAAAAATGCAAGATTTCACTTTGTTTACACTCTAGCATCTTCATTTTTTAGCAATCATCTTCAAACTTTATGACAATGTTTATGACCATTATGTTTTAATTCAGTTTAATTGTGGCTGAGAATGGCAAATTAGGTCAGGAGTTATGCCCCTTTTAACATTAAAAATGCAAGATTACTTTGTTTACTCTCTACCATCATCATTTTTTAAACAATCATTTTTAAACTTTAAGACAATGTATAATCTTTTTAACGGGTTCAATTATAACTGATATCGGCTAGTTTAGTTAGGAGTTATTCCCCTTTCACTATAAAAAAAAAAAAGCTAGATTTCAATTTGTTTGCACTCTAGCATCAGGTAAGCGATTAAGGGCCATCTTGGCCCGCTTGTTTATACTTATTTTAGATGCAGATGTAATCAATTTTTATCAGTATGCATGAACAGAAACACATATTCATGTTATAAGGAACTGTATGGAATTTCAGCTTCAGATCAAAGTTATATGCTGTTTAGCTGAATTTAACTGAAATATTGCAAATATATGTCAATATAAATAAATTTATAGATTTCAGTCTGGTTTAAAAATACACACTTGGTCAGTTGAATAGACACTTATTAGATTTCTAAAATTATCAACAGATCTTCTTGTTGACCTAAAATGTTTAAAGATGGAGTTAAAAAAAATTAACAATCTGACCTATAACCAACTTTAAATGTACAGAGTCGAGGTATCAAACTAGCAAGGCTGAACCCTCAGTCAGGGGAGGACCAGGAGTCGGACTCGGCACTGCTGTCCAGCCTGGAGACCCACCACCCCAGTGGTGCCAAGGTCCACCTGGACTCAAACAACTTCCTGTACTGGCCAGTCATGTTCCTGTACCCAGAACACACCGAAACTGACTTTATACAATTGTTTTCAGAAAACCATAGGTAAGATCTAGCAAGGTCTTTTACCAGGTCAAGGAGTTATGAAATCTTGGCGTTCGTTTTATAGAAATGAAAAATCAAAAGTGGGATTTATTTCCTTTTAATAGGTTTTGCCCATTGGAAATTTATTTAAACTTGTGCAGTATTCAGACCATGTATCTAGGGTGTATTGCATTGACAAAAAGTTTTAAAACATTCAGTTGCAGTTTTTGTCAATTTTTATGCAGCTGCAAGTTGCAAAAAGGAATTTTGAGGTAGGAGATGCACTCTACAAAGCTGTTTCACACAGTTTTTGATTTTCAGTCTTTGAATTGATTTTTTTTTATTGCTGATTAAAATTTGAAAAAAAAAAAGTTTGAAGGTATAAAATGTGTCCATGTAACAGATAAATGCATTGACCATCTGCCATATGGTGCTGTTTCATTTTGAATCCACCAACATTTTTGTGTCACCTGCTGTAAGCTTTTCCATCATCCATCTGTCGGTCCGTCTGTCTGTCCATCTCACTTTTTCCATCAGGCTTAGGAGGTGACACGCGTGTTCTAGAGAACACTTTTTTTTTCTCTTGAGAATCATAGACTTCAAAGAGAATGTAAACATGATCAGTTGCAACTTTTTGTCAATGCAACACACCCCAGGTGTGAGTTGTATATAGTGTAGATCCATTGTAATACTTCTTGGGGGTCGAAACCTAGGTTTGCATTAAATTGGACCGGAATCATTTATTTAGGAAAAAGGATTTCGTTTTGAGTGATATATTGTGAACGAGGCACAGTGTTAAGTTCAGCTGTGCTGTAATCTAATCACTAATCGATAGGCCTGAGTGATTAATTACAAAGCTTCTGAACTTATTACTATGAATCATTTCTGCAGTATTTCATGTTAACCAAACCCCTGTTTTCAGTCTAACATGTTTACTTGACCGCAAAGATTTTATAAGGGATACAGATGTGCACTGTTATAAAACAGGTCAAAGGTTGTCACTTTAAAGTAGAGACTTTTATTCTTATACAGTGTTTTGAGCTGAGTCGTATAATAAAGATGAAAGTTTTTAGCACAAGTATATGTCTAGAGGGGTGGCAAAGTTTCTGTGTTCTGTCTGCAGGTTTATTGACCACCTGAACCACATGTTTGGACTGGATATGGACCCCCCACCCTGGGATACAGAGAGACGCTACAAACCACATGTCATAAATGTAAGTACCTCTTTGTAACTCAGGATGGACAAGCTTCAGTTTGTCTGCCACCTACCCAACAGGGTTCATTGTATAAAACACAACTTTACATGAATGTTTATTTGTGTAGTATTGGATTTTTTCTGTTTAAAGTGTCAACTTTCAATAAACGTAGCCCAAGAGAGTGTACAAGGAGTTTGTGCCAAGGCTCTTTGTTTATTGAAAGAAACTAAAGAATTGATATTTAATCCCCTGCCGCAAAGCGTAAGAGGGGTTATAGGAATGACCTTCGTCTGTCCATAACAGTTTCGTGTCTCTTATACCCCTTGAAGGATTTTCAGGAAACTAGTCTCATTGAGACGATGTGTAGAACACAGGTGGCAGCCATGTCGGCTCAAGGTCAAGGTCATATTTGAAGGTCAATAGTTTTAACCTTTAATTTCCATTACAATTCCGTACCTGCTCCATATCTCCTTTACCCCTTGAAGGATTTTCATGAAACTTGCCTCAAATGTAAACCAAATTGAGATGATAGGCAGAACACAGGTGGCAGCCATGTCGGCTCAAGGTCAAGGTCACATTTGATACCCCTGGATTAATTAAAATATTATAACACTTTGTTAAACAAAATTCTATATTGTATTGTGTTGTCTTATCCTTATGCATGAAATGCAGTTTAAACTCCACTGTATCAGTACTAAAAAGGTCAAAGTTTTTATCAAGGCAGTGGTGGTAGATATAGCTGTCCTTTGGACTGCCTTGTCAATATTGTAATGAGTCTGTTAGTGGTTCTAATGGCTGATTATCACTAAGCACTTTACAGCTATGGGTTTGAGTCCCAAACTGGTGGCACATATTTCTCGTTAAAGTAAGCCTTCTGTCTATCTCTACAAGGGTGCTTCTGTACTCTTGTAAGTCAGTTGTAGTTGTAAATTGCCTGGATGGAACTTGGACTGAAAAAAAAATACTGTGGCATCAACAGCTAAAGTTATATGAATGAAAAACCTGTAAAATGAATTTAAATCTTCAGATATCGAATTTAAGTATTTACAGAGCCAAATCAATTAAAAAAAAACATTAAGAAGTTAAGCTGAAGAACAAAACTCATTTTTCATAAACAAAACAGAAATAAGCAAGGGAAAAATGTATATATCTTACGTTGTCATCATGCATAAAACTGTTTAGGTCTGTAATTCAGTGATATTTAAAGACTTTTCTTACTTTCATAATTCTTTATACATATTCTGGAGAAAATAGTCAGTATAATAAATATTTTATATCTTACTAAAGATACCTGTATGTTTAAAGCTATTTGTTTCTCAGTATAATGAACTGATGTGAGAAGATTCTTTGTTACACATAGTGACTCTTAAGAAGATATTGCTCAAGTGTGGATTTTCATATATCATTTGTTCAAATGCTTGATTTGAAAATGTAGAAAATTATTGAAATTAATTGATTAAATACACTGGTTTAACTGGCAGTTTATCCAGGAAGCACTAGGGTCCTACATGGAATTGACATTCAAGATGGCTTAAATCCTTCAGAAATTTATTTTCCGTCCTTATAAAACTTCTGTCATCCCCAGGTATATTTCGAAGACAAAGAGAAGGAGAAACTACACAAGGTGAACAAGGAATGGAGTCTCCTTAAGGCCCTTCAGCATGACAGGTATGACTTCCTGATGCTTCACCAGTATTTCAACTTTAACCCATTTATATCTGAAATCAGGAGACCTCAACCTGAGGGTGTTTGGTTCATGTTTGAAACAACCATTAACTTTTCATAATTTATTGACCACAAGATTATTCTTGATCTACTTATGCTTTTGAAACAAAATTTCAGTTATGGAGAGAAATTGATGAGAGGAAGTGTCACACACAAGGTCCATAACTCTGTGTGGAGCTAAATCAATATAGTCAGTCTTGTCACTGTGTGCCTTAGTGTGTATGTGTGTGTGAGGGGAAGGGATTGGGGGAAACAACAGTTTTCTACGAAAACAAATCTAGTTTTTATTGTGTCCTTTCTTCAACCCCACGGTACTGAAGAATAATGAAAAATTAGTGTTTGTTATACTGTGGATTGGAGGTTAAAACCTAGTTTAAAAAAAACAACAGCATTTATAATAGACTACATACAATGCATTGGTATCAGCTATTATGTTCTTACCCTTTAGTTCTCAAACATGGCTACATTTGCCTTTATTTTTTCTCCAGGTTCCGTGTATATGGAGGAACACCTGCATTCATCATCATAGTAGCTGGCTCTGCATTTGAAAAATCGTTCCTGGAGAAATATAACAGATGATATGTGCATGTTTGTGAGATTGATTGTTGGTAATAAGTTATAATAAAAGGATGTTCTGCATTATGCCTTACTTGATTAACCTCTTGGTGGTCAATTGTGACGAATCTTGTTCAGTTTAAATTTAAACTTTATTTTACATCGATTACAAAACAAGTTCTTACAATTATATAAAAAAAACCTTCGATGGCTCTGGTGGCAGCATATGTGGTCATTATTGTGGGAGGAAACCGGAAAAAACCCACTTGTCTTGACAGGCGTCCATTGTACGTGACCAGGAATCGAACCTGAGATGCATTGGTGAGAAGCCAAGCACGTTACTATTACGATATCCAGGCACCAAGGAAGAGTCTTGTGACAATGAAATATGTCAAACTGGGAACCAAATCCATTCACATATTGCTTCCTTAGAGTTTGTTTGAATGCCCGAGGAAAAATTTCAATGAGATATGTCATGCATTCCAGCCAGGAGCAACTTGTGTGTGTCATCAGGAGTGGGCATTGAGAATGAGCAATTACTTGATAAAGAATCTTTTAGCTTGTCCCTTAAGTCCAGTTTTTTTCTTGATGTACCCATGGCCATGCCAACGTATGCTAAAACGGGTTTCCCTTGGAATAAACTTTTGAATGCTGTTAACTGATGTAACATTTGTGTAACTGCATAAACGAGGGAATTCACTTGTCTTCTAAACAAAGCATTTGTTTCATCAGTTTAGATTTTAATTTTATTTTACTGCCAAATAAATATCACTACTATTTTCAACATATAAAGTCATATATAGAAAAAAAGTATACATCGCATCATGGGATCACGCTCGTGACATCAGTCATTACTACACACACACACACACACTTATTATTACCAAAACTTACCCCCCCCCACACACACACACACACGTCTGTGTATTTGTTATTGGTTTTTATCCCACAGACAGTAGTTCAGGCATTTGAAAACTACGTCTACTTTAGGCAGAAATAGTACTGCTACACTGCAGTTTCACGCCGTAGAAACCAAGACACATTATCTTGACATCTTGACACTGGGCCAACCAGTCCTTGAACTACTATTGTATGCTGAGCGCTAAGCAAGGGAGCTTCCAGTACCATTTTTAGCTCACAAGAGCACAAGCTACTGGGATCACTAGTCGTCCGTCGCCAACAATTTGCTTTAAAAGAAATCTTTGGACCTTCACAAAAAATTCCAAAATAAACTTGATCAATGCAGAACCCTGGTTGCCATGGCAACCAATACTATTTAAAAAAAAAGCATCATCTCCTCTGAAACCAAAGTTCTGAATTTAATTTCCTTTGGCAAAAATGTTCCCTTCAAGTCATTACCATAATACTAAAATTAAGTTGATCCCTTAAAACATGAGGCCACCACAGGGTTAGCTATCTTCCATATAAGCTCTATAAAGAAAATTTCAAAAATCATCTCTTCTGAAACCAGTGGTCATAATCTAATTTCATTATGCACAATTGGTCACCTATTTTTCTCTAAATCAAGTTTCGCATAATCAGCGCAATTTTAAGTGAGTTATGACCCTTTGTTATATATGGTAACGCTTATATCTTGACTACCAATGATCCGATTTGATTGAACTTCACAGCATTAATAAGTACTAGTCTAGTTGCGTATATCTTTTGCACATCAAACTGGCTTGACTTTATATGAATTATAGTCCTTTGTTGTATAAAATGATTTTTTTGTTCACACTCTTTCTCGGCTGCCATTGGTCTTATTTTTATTTAAATTCACAATATTTATAAGTAGAACTTTTCGCATATCGTTGACATATGACCGGCTTGATTTTATTTGAGTTAATCCCTTTTTTATTTGTCCACACTATTTCTTAGCTACTCTTCATGTTATAAATACCAAGCCTACTTGCCCATATTGTAGACATGTCATTGACTTATGCCCCCTCCCCCGTCATATTTCTTGAATATATTTTACGTGGCTTATTCCTAAACCACTATTGGTCAGATTTTAATATAATTTCACAGCATTTATAAACCACAATACTAGTTGCACATATCCTTGGCATGTAATAATCAGCTTATTTATTTTTTATATACATGTATATATTTACTGAATATTTTTGTAGGCGATACACGTATACGTTTATCAGAGATCTTCTTGGTTTTTGAGTGTTTATATTTTTAACCTTCAACTTTATCAATGTTATTTGACATGGTAACAGTAACTGACAAAGCGGTATCGGTGGTATTCATCATCTTTAATGATAGTTCCAGTTTTTTTTTTGTTTTTTTTTTGTTTTTTTGTATAATAGTGG
>CM037785.1:62169132-62219132 GCA_021229015.1 Solen grandis
AATTTCTAAGTTAAAAGGGCAATAATTTGTAACATATTCTATCAAGAGTTATCTACCATGAAAGTATGATACCCCTAAACATAAAAGATGTTTCAAATCAATCCCATGCCTGGAAACTGAGATATTAGCCTGAAAGTACCTTGCATGCAAAACTTTAACCAAAATTTCTAAGTTAAAAAGGGGCCATAATTTGTAACATATTCATCAAAGTTATCTACCATGAAAGTATGATACCCCTAAACATATTAAAGATGTTAAATCATCATGCCTGGATATGAGATATTAGCATGAAATTACCTTGCATGCAAAACTTTAACCAAAATTTCTAAGTTAAAAAGGGGCATTAATTTGTAACATATTCCATCAAGAGTTATCTACCATGAAAGTATGATACCCCTAAACATATTAAAGATGTTTCAAATCATTGCATGCCTGGATAATGAGATATAAGCACGAGAGTATCTTGCATGCAAAACTTTAACCAAAATTTCTAAGTTAAAAAGGGGCCATAATTCATATCAAATTCTACCTTGGTTGTCTGATGCCCCTGAACATATTTATAAACTTTCAAGTCAATACCATAAATGGTTATTGAGGTATAAGGTTGATAGTATCTTGCACACAAAACTTTAACCAAAAGCTGCAACACCAATGCCGACGCGACTACAATAGCTCTCATATTCTTCGAATAGTGGAGCTAAAAAAAGGTCTCAGCTGGAATAGAATTCACATCCCCTTGCAAAAAAACAAAACAAAAAAAACTGAACTACGTTCTTACCAATCGAGCTAATTCAACAACCATAAATTCATGGTGAAAATAAGGTTATTTATTGGTAGTTTTACGAATGATACTTCCCTTGGTTATGCCTAACAATTCTGTAGGCGCCGATTTGACTGGCTTATACAAAGGTCAATCTGAGACAATCTTCTATACAATGTTGTCAGATTCAGTTAGTGATACTGAATATGATTTTTAAGAGATTGAATCAAATGAGCACCATGACCCTGATCTCAACCAAGTATTGTGACCTTGACCTTCAAGCAACCTGGTACATGTATTTGTTTGTGATACATTGTTTTGTCCTAAGGATCCTTTGTGGCAATTTATTCCAAAACATGACTTTACAACCAATGATATAGACTGGACAGGACTGCTTGCACAAATTTTAAAATCAACTAACTGCTGTGACTTAACCTTAAAGCTAGCAACTTGGTTCTTGCTTCAAAATGTAAATTTTTGAGCTGAGTCTTATGATATTTCTAAACATGTACCTTCACAACAAAGTTACAGCTGGGACACGACTTAAAGATCAACCAAGTGCTGTGACATTGACCATCAAGCTAGCAACCTGGTTCTTGTTCACAACACATTGTCTGGTCAGACCAAACTAGACTGGTCCTGAAGACCACTTGTGCCAAGTTATTTAAGAACATGACCATTCATAATAAAGTAACAGCTGGGACATGATTTTAAGGTCAAGTTAGTGCTGTGACCTTGACATTCAAGTGAGCAACCTTATTCTTTGTCTCCACATATTGTCTGGTCCTAAGGATCACTTATGCCAAATTATTTCAAAACATGACCATTCGTCACAAAGTTACAGCCAGGACAAGATTTTAAGATCAACTAAGTGCTGTGACCTTGACCTTCAAGCTAGTAACCTGGTTCTTATTCACAACACATCGTCTTATCCTAAAGATCATTTGTGCCAAGATATTTCAAAACACAATCATACAGAACAAAGTTACAGCCAGGACACAATTTCTTAAACACACGGACAGATGTAACATTATACATGTATGCCCGTCACCATTTCATGGCGAGGACATAAAAATTATGGACCAGGGAAATGAGCCAAATTTTTTGAGATAATATGGCTCTGGACAGAAAGTGTGCTTAACAGAGAGATGCACAGAAGTATAGACTGTAAATGCCAAAACAATATCCCACTCCCAGACCTTCGATTCAGTGGCAGGTAAAATACTTCACGACTTATTACTGGTATGTACTCAAGTCAATAAATACTTGCTATCAGAACTTCAATAACTGCAACTTTAGTATTTGTAAGCTGATAATTATTTATATTGCCATTGACTTTTTGGGGGTAAATTTACCACCTTAAACAAGGTGGTTTCCCCTTGCAAAAAAAAACCACAAAAAAAACCCTGACATTTTTTTCTCAATATAACTTCCCATTTTCCCATCGAAAAATGATTTATAAATTTCATTGAAATTTGTTTGGTGGGTTTAACATCCTACTGACAGTATTTCAGTAATTTGGAGGTGATGTCTACATGAGACAGATATAGTGCTGCCACACTGCTCTATCACATCATAGACATGTGGCATGATACCACACCCAGTCACATTATACTAACATCAGGCCAACCAGTTCTTCAACTACCCTTATATGCTGAGTGCCAAGCAAGGGAGCTATAACAGTACCATTTTTTTTACAACTTTGGTATGTCGCAGCCGAAAATCGAACCCACAACCTCCAGTCAATGAAATTTGTGTTATTCTTATAATTTAAATGTTGATTATGAAATGTTCTACGACATATACCACAAGTCCTATAATCAGGTTTAATTAATTCAAAACATTTTCATTATGATTTCCCAACTTCTGATTCATATCCCTAATTTTCCCAATGAGAAAGCCACAGATTGTAACAAACACACACTGATAGCTTACATAATGAAGAATATGTTGTCATGGTAGCAGTTTTGTCCTACAGTAACATTACAGAAAATACCAGTATGGAATGTCTCTAAAGATACATTTTTATCATACAAGTTTACAATTATCAACCAGGAATCACAGAAGAAACTAATGAGTAATCTATTCATCAATTTCTGAAAAACTCTAAACATTGTAGTGACAGATATAAATGACAGAGCAATACACATAACATTCTCAGTGTCAGAAATTATAGAAAGAAAAAAAAAATCAGTAAAAAGGAAACAGGAACTTAAAGTCTTAAAAACAATTGACTTGAAAATATCTTTTATTGTGTTTTATTCAGTCAGAAAACAATTAAATACAACTTCCTACAAGGAAGCACTGAACTTTTTTTCCTCAAATGACAACCTTTACTTTCTATCAACTCATTTTGATGCATTGGCAAACAGACTAGTCCTAGATCAAGGAGCTGCCTGATCAGTACCTCCTCTGTTTGATCATACAATGTTGCAGCTCAGATTTGTACATGAATATTCATGAGGTAAATGATTAAGAAGAGCAAAATTCAGATGCTGTTGTCTAGTTTGATGAAACCTACCTTCTGACGCTGTGGCTTGGCACACAACCTTCAGACATAAGATCAGCATGCCCAGCTGTAGTAGTCCCATCCATGTTGGCAGCTCCATTACGCAGCTGGTTGGGCTAGATCCTAGAGGAAGGAATGAAATCATATAAAACAATGGTTAAAAGTAGCACTAGAATACAAGTTCAAGACTGATAATTTGAGATAATGTTTTTCAGGATTATCCAAACTTGTAATTTTCTGTTGTAGATTTTAACACACAGCATGCTATATCGCATACAAATGCACAGTGTTAAGTTCGGATGCACAGTAATCTAATGACAAAAGCCATAGGCCTGAGTGATTAGTTTCAAAGCATTTGTATGCATTCAATCATTCCAACATGTTTAAAATAAGTTTTAAAAGAGATACAAATGTGTTGGTTTATTTTATTATGCTTCACTTTATGACTTATATGAACATATGATGTCTTATTTATGTTAATTTTTAACAGTGATGGTGCATATAATGAAAAATAATTCTCGCTATAATCTTTCTATGATAGCATAATTTTTATACTGCATTAGAATGGGGATATAGTGCATGCTAGTGGAAAGCTGTGCCATATACATAGGCCCTGATAATTTATTTAAATTTAAGGATCTTTTCATCAATTCATATTGTATTTTAATTTAATCTAAATATGTTCAATTGTTTATAGAGCTGTCTTGATCTATCAAAATACTGGTAAATTCATACTTAGAATGATTCACATATTGTATCAAGTGAGTCCTCTTGGCTGTATCGAGATACCTTATGCATCTATGTTTTGTATATTTCTTAGCTTGTTTTTAACAAAACTCATAACCAAAATTACACCAGAAGTTTATCAAATCATCTGTTATTTTGCGGAGTAACACGTAGGTCAGAGACATGGTCACTGCACTTTCCCTCAATGAAATCTATCCACATATGAAGTTTCATCTTGATACCTTTTTATACTCCTTGAGATATGGTTGGGACAAAAATTAAGTATGTTGTGTTCAGGTGAGCTAAAAAACGATAAATTGTCATGTATGGGGCAATTTTCACACTAACATTGTTTTGATTTAATCAATTATATTGAGATGACCGATGTGCTGAAGAGTCATATAAACCACTTCACATCATCATACTGTACACAATCCATTTGTAATTAATACAAAAGAAATCCTGGTCAGTAGAACACTTTAAATATAACCAATTTTAGACTACTGATGATTTGAAAGTAATGCATTACCATTACTTGGTCAAAGTAATTCATTACCATTAAAATAATAAAGAAATAATTATCATCAACTAACTTTATATTTATCTTTTACTGTGTACACATCAGTCAATAAAATTAGCACAAGTGTATATAGCATGCTGTCATGCATGTTTTTATATGGCTCCAGATTAGATGCATATTCTGATGTCCAAAGATCCAATTTCTTAATGAACTCCCATGTTTTACTTTGACCACTTGTAAGAATTGCCTCAGAATCGTCTCATCAAGATGATTCTAACAAGTGCTCAAAGATATGTATGCATCTTATCTGGGGCCGTTTAGCCTATGATTTCAGTATAAGTCCTGAAAGAAATTGTATTGATTTGCACTGCACAAAATGCAACTCAAAAGCAAAATATTAGTCTCTGTATTAGATATCATTCACATCTATTTGTCTTGGTTTGACTTGATCCACATTAAAGCTTCAAAGCTTATGTCATTCAATCTACATCTGTCTGGCCTTAAAAGTTTTTCCAGCAATAGAAAACAGTCTTTCAACAGGAGCAGATGTTGCTGGTACAGCCAAATATATCTTGGTCAGTTTTGTCAGTGATAGAAATCAGAAGTTGTTTGCTTTCCAAAACTGATAATGGATCATTGTCAGTGCTAATACAGTCTTCTGACAAGTAAGTATCTACTTCCGATACAGCACCAGACACATGCTGGGTTCGCTTACTTGAGCTGCATATAGTCTAATGTTATGGATTTATATTCTAATACCTGCATATAAAAGTACTTGAAATTAATAGGAAGGAACATATCAGACACATAGAATATGAAGATTAAGAAACACATTTTTTACTAAAAGTAATGAAAAAGTGATGGCCCATTACTGTCATTTTTTCACAATAATGCATTGCATTACCATCAAAATTAAGGATTTTTCACCCCCATTACCTTCCATTAATGCCCATTACCGTTATCCATTACGCATTACCCCATCCAAGATAGTTCGCCATGTTTGTTCTACATAAAAAGACCGCTGGCTCCACCTACAGGTGTCGCTACATGATCAAAACAATCATCGTTCAAAAAACAATGCAGCAGACGAAGATTGAGTCTGTAAATTCAATATTTAAGCTATTAAACATTTTTTGGAAGCATAATCTTAATAGATGAAAGTCGGTATACTGCAAGAAGTTTACCTTTTTCTTACCATTTACGCAGACAGATTACTTTTTGTTTATTTAAAAAAAAATCGTAACTTCCTGTTTACAAACTGAAAATGGTGTAACTAGGTGGCAATCAACAAAGTCTTTCTAACAAAACGACATTACCATGATACCACACTACAACAAAAATCCTGGTCAGTAGAACACATTTAAATATAAACAATGTGACAACCTAACAAAAATTGAGAGTTTAAGCATATCTATTTGGGAAAAAATATAAGAAAAAAGGGCAATTTAAGACTACAATGGCAAGAATTGTGAATCTGTCAGTCCAAACCCTGTGTGAAAATTGTGAAGAACGATTCGTGATTGTGAATGGGCCGTTTTTAAGAACCACTTGCTTATATGGAAAAAAATCACTGAGATCACCACTCTCATTCCTGTCATGTAAAAGCCCAATCCGGGGGTACTACAATATTTCTGTAAAATTGAAAGCCTACAAATGTTGCGAAACAGGCTTTCAAGCTTTCACTTTACCTTAGCTTTCCTAATGACTTTAAAATTACCATCTTTGAAATCGACTGCTGTGAAAGGTTCACATTTTAATACATAACTTTGAAAAATATGTGATGTGTATCGATATAATGGAATATTCATTTATGTTCCATGAGTTGATCCAATTAAAGGATATCCGGATAATTATAAAAAGATAAATGAGAATAAAACAAAGTTCTTATTTCCGTAACACACAATGTAAAAATTGCTTAATGTAAATCGAATAAAATGTCCAAACTATAGACAATCATTTATATCGAATGATCCCGTAACTAGAAAAAATCTACTTACATTGATTTACAATATTGTTCTTTTCTGTTTTTCAGATTTTTTTTTCTGTTTTCAATCTACAAACAAAAGTCAGCGATAATTTTTCGTCTGCGCATATGCGGAAGTTCCAAAGCGGTGTAAAGATAAACATCAGCAGGCTCTCATCCGACCTAATATTTCATGTCGAATTAAGCTAATTTAATGAGACATTTAAAGAGAAACATTGTGGAGATTTAAATAACTAGATTAGTAATTCTGGACTACAATTATGAACATGATCTTAGCCAATAACATACCTCATTTAGGCGGTGTTACCATATGATAGCCATGATCGAAAGTATCCGTGTGCATAATCTACTGCATCTGACATCTCAAAGACATTGTGCATTTAATAGCAAGAAAACTTGGGATACGTGTCTTTAATTATTTGTGTAGATCATCATTATTTAATAAAGACACCAAAAGATAATTATATGGATAATTATGAAAATGCAAGGATTGAAATTTATGAATGATCACTTTGTGAAATTAGTGTCTCTACTCTTAATGTTAGTTGTTGTTTTACAAGGATTTCATTTAATGTTTTTGTTTAAACTCCAAAAGAAACACCCAGATGTTTTCAATTTATTTATAGACAATATATTTCAAAAGCCAAATAATTCTTTAAGGTTCAGATCATACATTGCAGAGATTCAAAATGCACACATTATGGATCAAAGTGGAACATACATGATAGTACCAAATATAGGGTCAGTTGAAAACAGACAAAAAAATGATACAAGAAATTTAGTAACGCTGTGTACACAAACCACATCTAACCACTTGCATTTCCTTGGCAACCTGTCATCAGACTGGAACGGACCATTATCGGTGACCGTCTTCACAAGTGGAGAAGATGCTGGAACCTCCTTATATTCAATTATATTCCTCCAGTCTTGCTATAAAAAAGTGAATAAGAATGTACTATTTCATATGGCTTTTCCAATATCAGACCCACCCAGAAATCTTGAAGATTTACTAGCAGTAGAAATTATTTGCGACAAAGAAAATAAGATTAGTAACTTATTTCCCAAGAGACAGAACTACGCTGATGTAAGGCATGAGTATCCGCACAATGTACTTAGAAATATTGCTATTACCAATGCAGCAACACCATATATTTTTGTGGTGGATATTGATATGGTACCATCAAAAGATTTATTTCAACATTTTACTAACTTTATTCAAAGAAGGCTCAAAGCCTCCAATCAGAATGAAAAATCAGGAGAAACTGAAAAACAAGCTTATATTGTGGCAAGTTTTGAATCTAGATCTCTGAATGTTAGACCTATGTCTAAAAAAGAACTAACAGAAGAATGGAATCAGAAAAGCATTCAGCCATTTTATAGAGATATGTGTTGGAAATGCCAGCGTTGGACAGATTATGATCAATGGCGAAATCTTCCATCTTTCCAATTCCTGGACATCGGATACGATATTAGCTGGCAGGATCCATATGAACCTTTCTATATAGCAAAGAAGAAAGACTTGCCTTTGTATGATGGCAGATTCAAACAGTATGGTTTTAACAGAATAAGTCAGGTAATATCATGACATTTGTTTCTCATGATAAAGTATAATTTATACATGTAACCAGATGAGAAGAATGTGCAGCCAGACTGGGGCTCGAACCCTAGACACCTTGCATACAGGGTGAGTGCTCTACCAACTGAACTACCAGACTGCTAACACAAATTTCTCACCAATAAGGGTAACTTATAGGCCATTACATAGATCAGTGATATATACCAGTATTTTCATAATGTGCTAACACAGTTTTTATAGCCAGCAAGATGAATTTGTTATAATAAAGAAAAAAATATGAAAACTTTAAAAATCATCTCCTTCAAAACTACTGGCCAGATTTCAAACTGTTTTGGTACAGATGTTCCTTTGGTAAGCATCTACCAAGATTGCTAAAATAATTCCAATCTGTAAGAAAACATAGCCGCCAGGGGCTAATTTGCCTTATATGTATATAGTAAAACCTTAAAACGACATCTCTGAACCGCTGGGCAGAATTTGATTAAACTTGGCAGGGATGATCCTTGGGTGAACCTTCACAAAAATTGCTAAAATTAACTTGATCCATGTGGAACTCTGCCATGGCAATGGAAAGAAAAAAAGTATGATAACTTTAAAAATATAGAAAGAAATGAATAATGAAAATTTTAAAAATCATCTTCTTCAAAACTACCGGCCAGATTTCAAAATGTTTTAGTACAGATGTTCCTTGTGTAGCCCTATATAAGGTTTAAGGCCTGGCCCTTTTTTTTTGGGGGGGAAAAAAAAAATTTTTTTTGAGAAGATAATTTTTCCTCATTCAATGTGGGTACTTTTTCAGGACTTAAATTGTGAAGACAGAAATCATTGAAACATCACAGTGATTTTGATTGTGGGATTGCATTTTCATATTATAATTATTTGATATCAAGGATCTTTTTCTCTTTTTCAGATTTGTGAGATGCATATTGCTGGATTCAAGTTCAGTGTTTTAAACAATGCTTTCATCATACACAGAGGATTCAAAGTTGAAAATGAATTTCATGAAAAGAAGAAGATAGAAAATGAATCCAACAAAATTTTGTTTCGTAACTTTAAAGTTGAGTTAAAGGAACGATATCCAGAATCAAAGCAAGAGTGTTGAAATAAACTTTAATATTAAAATTAATACTTCTTGACACTGTCATGATGATTTCATTATTTCTGTTTATTCTGCATTATTGTCCCATATCACTCAGATATGCCACTTAGAACAAAAGAAAACCATTTCCGATTGTTTTAACCATGAAAAATTTACATATTTAAGTCTATTCCAGGATTTTTTTTGTTCCTAGTTTAGACATTTTTGCAATATTTTTTCCCCATTGAAGCATTCCAAAAATATTTTGAAAAAGGCCTGGATTGAAAGCAATTTCAGTTTGAACAGACCAGTTTTACAAAATCCTGGATTATAAACGCCAAGGCAATGAGGTGCTGTAAAGGGCTTTGATATCACTGGTGTGTGTTTTAGGTTAATTTCTGTATTTGTTGTCGACTAAATTCAGAATGTGAATATACTCAGTAAATAAAAAATGTACATGTGCATTGTTTGTGAGATGATTTTGGTTTTATTTGTCATGTCCTTGATCGGTCGTAAGCAGTAAAGTGCTCAGTCATTTATAGATTGTTTTTGAGACAATTTTGTTAATATATTTGTTATTTAGGTTATTGTTGTTAATATCTTAAGTTATTTGTTTAACAGATTGTGAATATCTATGTCTCATTGAAGTCATACATTTTGCAATCATAAAACTTCTATAATCTTATCAGTGTTTCATTCCAGCCCCATTTATTTTTATACCTCACGAGCCAGACCAGATAATGGCAAAATGTCTTAGTTTCATTCTGTTTGACTTGACTGTTTGAGTTTACCGTCGCTTCGACAGTATTTCAGTCATATAGCGACGTCCAGCTAATTACAGGACGACGAAGACCCCGAATGCACAGAGGCATCCGGGTTGTTCATTCTGTTTGTAGTGTCCATATAATTACATGTACTTTAAAGCATGATATCCCATCAAAATGTGCAGATCTGCTTCTTTTCATTGATTACAATTGTACATGTATTCAAATTGACTTACAGGCTTTCCAGTAGCTACACTGGGGTAACAGGTAGTCAGCAGTTGACCTGGTTTACACAAAAGAACACTTTGTTTTGTTTGTGATCCCTGCCAACTGTGTTGAGGGGCAAATAATTTTTTGGTCTGTGCATCTGTCCATCACACCTCGGGTTTACCTTTGCATTAAAATCTTTTTTCTATAAAAATGACTTCACATCTAATGAAAACAACAAGGCCTGGAGCTTAGATATTTGGTGTGTGTCATTGTCTAGTGGTCCTTCACAATATTGTTCAAATCATGGCCCTAGGGTCAAAATTTGCCATGTAAAAAAAAACTAAAGGTAGCTCTGACCTTCAATTTTGGACCATAGGTTCAGTTTTGTGTACGAAATTAAACTTTGGCCTTTACTGACCATGACCCTGTGTCCTACTTTTTAATTAGTCTACCAGTGTTTACACCAGAGGGGACTATAGATTTTCCCTCAGTCTGTCTGTCTGGAAATCTGGATCCCGTGATAACTAAAAACCATTTAAGATAATGATATGAAATTTTGTATATGAATAAATGGCAGTTTTGAGATTCTGCATAATGCTATGGTAACGGTAAAATTATGCACCTCACCAATAGGGGACTCACATGTTGCGTGCAACACCAATTAATTGTTTTTTAAGCTACAACCTTCAAAGTTGGATCACAGGTACTGCTTTGGTGTGTAGAATTGAATTGATCATTTCGGCATGAATAATATATCCAGTCATGGGACTTTGCTACAATATACAAACTTGTACAGGTCATGAAGGCTATGTTTATTTTTGCATGTAGGTGTACATTGATAAGCTTCAAACTGAGCTTGCATCTAACCATGACCTTTTTTTTGACAGAGTTATGGTCCTTGGACTTTAATGGATGGTTTCTAGACTCTTTTTTTTTACAAGTTTCGAGATACTGAGCTTATTTCTGGTATGCAGGTGTACTTTGACAAGACATAGACCAAGTCTGCAATTTGCTTGCGTTTGTGTTATTTAATTGCGATATGGCCCTTTGAGAAAATTCCTATCATGGAGGTTTTGTTGACTATTGCTTCAAGATATTGAGTTAGGTATTAGTGTAAGTGAGCTTTTGGAATTATGGCCCTTAGACTGTTAACATTAACTGCAGACGGGCATTTTCTGCCAAGAAAGTTTCATTCATTCATTTGCATCAAGTTTCAATTTTAATCATTTTCAGTTATATCTTTTGTACTTGATTTTATAACCCTTTGATACTTTGACACTTTTTTCTCTGGTTCGATTTAAAAAGTGTTGAAATTCCATACAGTATATAAATTTTGATCAATCATTTGTGTGCTGTGCTCCAAAGAAATCTCAATCCTGTACAGTCAATGGTACAATGGAGTTGCTGTTCACATCATTTATAAAGGTTCATTCAGAAGACGGCAGTTAAAACTGATAAAAGATTAAAGATTACAGGGATGAAATGGTCAATATCCATTTCCTGAGTATGGTTGTTACATGTACTGGTAAGCTTAACAATATTTAAACTTCTGAAACAGACTATTGTAGACACTGTTAAATACTCATTATAAAATGGGAGTATGTGAATATTTAAAATATGACAGTTTCAAATGAATTATTTATTGTTGTCTTATATTTTTTTGTTCAAATAAACAATATTAATGAACCGAAAATGAGTTATGATTTTAAATTACTCTAACCTTTTTTCCACATTGAAACTGATACCAATCATTGCATAATATTCCAAGAATATGAAAACAAAAAAAGAAACAAAAGACTATAAATGTAATGTAATATGTTTAATAAATTAAAATACAAAGTAACAAAAGAGTAGGTGACAGTTTGTATCGCAATAAACAACTTCTAAAATTAAAACAAATGATCTCTTATCATCTTCACAGGCGTGTAGTGAGATAGTAAAACTGACACTGTAGTGCTTTAGTTCATTTTATAGCATATTACAAATCATCACCATATGAATTTCATTGACAAATATCCATTATAATGAACTGCATTTTGAGCTCGACCATTCGAAGAATATGAGAGTTACTGTAGTTGCCCTGGCGTTAGCGTCTGCGTTGGCGTTGCAGCTTTTGGTTAAAGTTTTGCGTGCAAGTTACTATCAACCTTATATCTCAATAACCATTTATGGTATTGACTTGAAAGTTTATGAATATGTTCAGGGGCATCAGACAACCAAGGTAGATAACTCTTGATGGAATATATTACAAATTATGGCCCCTTTTTAACTTAGAAAGTTTTACATGCAAGATACTCTCAGTATCCAGGCATGCGATTGATTTGAAACATCTTTAATATGTTTAGGGGTATCATACTTTCATGGTAGATAACTCTTGATTGAATGTTACAAATTATGGTCCCTTTTCAACTTCGAAATTTTGGTTAAAGTTTTGCATGCAAGGTACTTTCATGCTTATATCTCAGAGTCCAGGCATGGGATTGATTTTATACATCTTTAATATGTTTAGGGGTATCATAGTATAAAGTAAGATAACACTTGATGGAATATATTAAAAATTATGACCCCCTTTTAACTTAGAATTTTGGTTAAATTTTTGCATTCAAGCTACTATCCAGCTTATATCTCAGAAATTGCTTTTTGATTAGAAAGTTAAGGAGTGTCTTCAGGGACATCAGAAAACCAAAGAGGATAACTTTTGGACTGAATTTTATGCAAATTATGGCCCTTTTCTAACTTGGATTTTTGGTTAAAGTTTTGCATGCACAGTGTTATTGTGCTTATGTCTCAGTAACTAGGCATGGGATTGATTTTTTTAGACATCATAAAAATATTAAGGGGTATCAGACTATCAAGGTATATCATTTCTGACAATTATTATGTACAGGGTATGTGAAGGGCAATAATTGAAACAGATTTCATTTGATTTACCAACAAGCATTTTGAATAGTCGAGCGTGCTGTCCTCTGACAGCTCTTGTTTTAAGCTGACGGTTATCAAAGTTTCAGTTATGGAACTAGCTTGAAAGTTTCCCCTGTGGTTTTATTTACATGCTAGTATTGCTTGAAATTCATTTGCAAGAAAATCAAAAGAAAAGACAAAACATGGGTGTTAATTTGAAAATCATCTCTTCTTTTTATCTTTGGCAAGAAGTTCATATAATTTACAGTAATCTCTCCTGAAAGGATCAGTATTTTGCTCATCGAATGGTCAAGAAGGAATAATGTCAAGAATGGAGTTCAAACCTGCAACTTTCAAATCAAGAATAGAGTATCTTACAATCCTATATTGGTTCATTTACAAACAATTTTCATTAATTCCAGTCTGTTAAATATTTGTTGTTGCATTGTTAACTGAGTTTACTATCAATCTGGCAGTATTTCAGTTGTATATCGACGTCCAGCTAATTCCAGGTGCACAGGCACCTTGGTAGATCCAAATATCTCCTGTAAACCAGCAGGAAGGTTCACATGAAAAATCTGAATGACCTTGCTGGGATTTGAACCCACTCTGGTGCTAGTTATACCAGGAAGCTGTCAGTAAGATTCTAAACGAATTGCCATCATCTTTCAAACAAACAAACAAACAAAAGAAATGGACTGCAATTCTAGAACTTGAATAGACAACTTTTCAACTTCATTTAAATTGTCAGTATAGGTACTATACTTAATCATGATAGAAGTATTGTATATACTCTCAGTCACAAATTCAGATAATAACTAGCACCGAGGTGAGATTAACACACACTCTCATGTAGACTCATTTTGACGCACTCAGTAGGTACCACATAAAGCCTGATCTGCAGAAAACCACAGTTAAACCTTTTTAAAAAGTGTTGAAATTCCATACAGTATATAAATTTTGATATATATAAATATTTAAACCAAATTTAATTACAAAATCCTCATTTCCAGACCACTGAGGAGCAGCGAACAGCATAAAACCTGATCAGCCTGCGAGTTACTTGCAGGCTGATCTGGTTTTATGCTGTTCGCATAGGTCTTTTCATGGTGTCCTCTATGAGGGAAAGGGTTAACACACATAAGAGTTTAAAACATCCTGTCATTAATCCTCTGTCCTTTGAGGAATCAGTACCAAGTGCAAGGTATCTGCAAGCAACAGACTGCTTTTTCACCTAAAATCAGAGGTGAGAAAATCACAGGGGCCTTGGCCAGTCTTGCACCAGGGACCGCCAGGATGATAACCTCACACCTTCTGAGGCAATCCAGCGGCACAATGACTAGGAAAGATCATATAACTGCACTGATCATATACAGGTTTTGTATATAACTCATCCAGTGACGATTTCTGGCAGCATATTCTAGGATGAACGTTTTTTAAAAGTCTTAATTTGTGCATCATAATTGTAGCCAGTCTTTCATATACACACAGGAAGTGGGTGAAACTGCTCCGCCTTCATAACACTGGTTGAATACCTGAAACAGATAAACCTCATTTTACATCCCAGTAACTTGGTTGTACTGTACAACAATGAAGAACATGTATTATCACTTTATCCTTTTACCTCATGAATATTCATTAACAAATTATAATTTACTGAACTTTAAGTTGCAATTTCCTTTGCTGTGCAGACTGTAGGAGCTGACCTGCAACAGTATATGAGCTAACAGAGGATCTACTCTGGTTGCCAAGGCATTAAAACATGTGTAAGGTAAATGATTAACCCTTCAAATCATAAATATTCATGTACAAGTTTATGACTAAATGAATATTAATTGACTGGCTTATGAAATGGTGGATTTTCTTTTGCCATAGATGACTGTGTAGAAAATGAGCTACAATGTTGTATTAGCTAACAGAGGCCACCCTGATCAGACAGCTCCTATAGGAGCTGTCTGATCTGGGTTTGCTCTGTTTGCCTATGCATCAAAATGAGTCACTATGAAGTAAAGGGTTAAGACAGATGCATGATACTGCATCAATCATAAATTGAAAGTAACTTATATATAGGTAAGTTAAAAAAACAACAACAATGAAATCAGATACACTTATATTAACCATAACATAGTTTTTAATTTCAAAAAAAAAATTGGTTAAAAAATTAAAAACCTTAAAGGGAAATTTTAATTCAATAAAACATTATAACACATGAAAAGATATTGACAGACATATGTCATGACTATTTAAGAACCTTCAAAAAGGTAGAGCAGTCAACATCAGTGACAGTAGACAACAGACTTACTGGACACGAGCCACATGGCATCCTCATGAGCCCGGTGGGCTCTATCAGGGGGTTGACAGCCCGGTACAGCTTGGTCTGGTCCCCGTCCCCTGCTCCAGCCACTAGGGACCGCTCCAACTTTCCCGTCATAGATAAGTGTGTCAAGTATCGTCTCTATGTCTTCCACTGACAGCTGGACCTGGAGCAGGAGAAATCATCTTCCATAACCCTTTCCCTCATAGAGGATACATGTAAAGACCTATGCGAACAGCATAAAACCAGATCAGCCTGCGAGTAACTCGCAGGCTGATCAGGTTTTATGCTGTTCGCTGCTCCTCAGTGGTCTGGAAATGAGGATTTTGTAATTAAATTTGGTAAGGTTTAACTGTGGTTTTCTGCAGATCAGGCTTTATGTGGTACCTATTGAGTGCGTCAAAATGAATCTATATGAGGGAAAGGGTTAAAATGAGTCTATATGAGGGAAAGGGATAATGTCCACATTTCATAAAACATTATCCTTCACTAAAACATCTCAAGTTCTGTATCACAATAATTTTGAGATTACATGTATAAAGATATTAAAGATCATTTTCTGGGAGATTAGTGGTATAAGCGTGTGAAGTTTTGTAAAGATAGGTTGAGCAGCCTCCAAGATATGGCCCGTACAAAGCTGCCGGCAGAAGAATAAGAATAATAATAATAAGAAGAGAGTAAAAACTTTGTTTGGGGGACTTAATTATTTTTTTCCAGAAGATATAGAGGTGTTTATGGATTCCTCTCAAGTTAAAGGTTTTTAAAGATTTTAAAAGCTTCACTTGGAGGCCTAAATAAAACCAAAGACACTAGTAATAAACATAGCATATGTGAATGCTTCATGGTAATCATTTTTTTTTACAATTTATGGCTACATGCTTGGAAACAATGGCAATACTTGTATATCAAATGTGTGATAATCTATACATGGCTAATCCAGTGTAAAACTAGGTAATCTATGATGCAATGCTCTGAGTACAAGTCATTCTGTGATCCCAAATTCCTAATAAACTGTTGGACTGAATGAGCCATCCCAAAACAGTTATTCAGTCATATAGCAACATCCAGTTAATTACAGGTGGAGGAAGACCCCGAATGCATTGAGGCATCCAGGTAGAACCACTGACCTACCGCAAGCCAGCTGGAAAGCTTCCTCACATGAAAATCTGAATGACCTTGCTGGGATTTGAATCCATGCTGTGAGGGCCTGAGTGAGTATTAAAGTCAGCAGCTCTCTTGTCAATGGAGGCCCCAGTCACATATCCATTCCCCTCTCAAATGAGAAAAAGAAATCGATCATCAACTCACCTTACTGATTCCCAGCTCAGATATATACTTCCACACATCCTGTGATGAAGCATAGGAACCATTTCTCTGTGCTATAGGATCCACCTTCGTCTCTCTGGCAGCCTCAGCCTATAGTGTAAATGAAAATATCTGATGCATTGGCTAATTTGGCAGAACCACATCTGACAGTTCCTTCCTCTGATTGCAATTATATTCATGAGGTAAAAATTAAATGGAAATTCATTAGAAAAATGTCATATATTTGTCTTGATATGTAATATAATGGATGAATCTAAATGAAAATATTTTGCTTCATATTTGTTCACTATAATAATCATCATCATCATCATCATCATCATCCAGTTTTGATTATCCAGGCCCTGAATTATTCCTTTTCACAAGGGTTAGGCCTGGCTGTCTAGTTGGGAGCGAAGTCTCCCTCTCCATACCTGGCGATCTTGTGGGTTGATACAGTCCATCCCTAGAGACTCATGATGATCTAAGTTGTCCCAAGACAGCTTTGGTCTGCCTGGAGCTTGGTCTGCCTGGAGCCTTTTGACCAGTAATGCTAAGGTTACGAACCTGGGATATCCATCCTTGACTGCGCTCTACATGGCCAAACCATCTCAGCTTGTTTTTTTGGAGAATATCTGCAACGTCTCTAATGTTAAGCTGAGAGAGAAGGGTCTCAAAGGGGACATTCTCTTCAGGCTTGACTAGGCAAGGTCCATCTTATCATGGCTCTGTCATTACGCTGCAGTTTCCTGAGTGTGGCAGCTGATACAGCCCATATCTTGGAACCTTATAGCAAGATGGGTCTTATGTAAGAAGAGTAGATACAACCTATGGTAGCAATTGGCAGTTGTTTGCTTGCTAGGACTGGGAGGAGCTCTCTAAATTTGTTCCAGGTGGACTTGCAGCACATTATTGCAGCTAGTTCACAACCCCCTCCAGATGACAGAGTGTCTCCAAGGTAAGGTAGCAGAAGTCAGCTACAACCTCCAACTTTTCATCACCAACAGGCACCTCTTTGACTGGTCTACCATCAATAGGTAGAGCTTGTCCATTGCAGCGTGGACATCCTGTAGCTTTTGTCAGATTTAAGAGGGCCCTTGATGCCACTGCATTTCTTGTGGACCCAGTTTGAGCAGTTGGTACAAAAGATGGAGTTTCTGCCTGTGCCGCTTAAGCAAACAGCACAGGGGTGCTTTCCTGTTCTTCTCAGAGAATCAAGATTGGGACCAGAGATCATCAGTACTTTGGTCTTATTCATGTTTACTCTGAGAGCTTTCACCTCCATGCCTTTCTTCCACTTCTGCACTCTCCAACAGCGCTTCTAGGGAGGTGTCAACAACAGCCAGGTCATCAGCATACAGGATCTCCCAAGGACAGCTTGTGCGGAACTCAGATGACAATGCCTCCAGTACAATTATGAATAGTAATGGGTTTAGTACAGAGCCTTGATGACATCAAATTCGTCACTGTCACCATCACCAACATGGACACTACTTCTAGCACTGGAGTACATTGATTTTACAGTTTGGACAAGCCATTCTTCAACACCTAACTTTCGCATAGCCCACATTATGACTTTCCTTGGAACGCAATCAAAGTCCTCCTCAAGGTCAATGAAGGTTTGCTGGCTATGATGTGTTTTTCCTGCATCTGCCGTATGATGAAGATGGCATCTGTGGTTCCTCTGCCTGGCATGAAGCCAAATTGCATCCCATCAATCTGTACTTGATTTCTAATCAGTTGTTCCACAACTCTCTCTCAGATTTTTATGACCTGGTCAAGCAGCTTAAGGCCACGGTAATTTCCCCTGTTAAGTGCATCACCCTTGCCTTTGTATAGGCTGACTATGTAGCTTTCTTCCCAATCCCTGGGATACGTCCCTCTCTGACAATGGCTTCTAAGAGGTCTCGAATTAATGCTACACACTGGCTTGAGCATCTCAGCCACAATGCCTGATGGGCCAGCTGCCTTACTCAGCCCCATCTTATTTATTGCTTTTTCGATCATTTCAGTGGTAATTGGAACACTTGGGCCCTCTGTGGGAGGTTCATCTGAGAGATCATTAGGGTTGCAGGGGAATTCCACATTTAGCAGGCGCTCATAATGCTGCTTCCATTCCGCTTTCATAGCTTCCTCATCAAGAGAAAGTTCGCCCTCATCATTCCTGACTGGTTTCTCGCCTGTAACATCTTGATTGTCATGGCGCATTTGCTTGGCCAACTTGAAGATGTCACCAGACTTAGGATTGATGTTTAGAAAAATCTCACTTTTTGGCATGGTGCACAACTTGTTTGGCATATTGTTGGCAGCATTATACACTTCCCTACTGCCACCTGCCTTCCAGGCCTTAAAGCATTGCCTCTTTTCCTGCCCCGCTTCCTCCACCATGTCACTCCACCTTCCAGGTCTGTTTTCGCCCTAGGTGCTTGGTTGAGAGTGCACACATTTCCGTTGCAGCCTCATTCAGACCATTTTTCAGTGCTTTCCATAACTCTTCCACACTTTTAGCCTAGCTGCCCATCACCTTTGATGCAAAGAGTTCCGCAATCTCTGCTTTTGTGGCTGCATTCTTAAGTTTCCACAGCTTTATATGTGGGGTAAACTTATGTCTAAGTTTGTGGGGAGACTCAGCCTTAAGGTCGCAAACAACTACATCTGTAAAGGCACCATTTTCGGGGATCATTAAACTTATTTTGATTGGTTCATAATTTAGATTTGTTTTTATAAATTTATTTTATTCTATTTTGACAATTCAATATTTTAATTTTTTGATGAAAAAAAACTCTTAGAATTAATTTATATGTAAAAGTGTTTCATTGTAACACTATATTTTTACTTTTATTTACATCATAAAATTAACAATATGTCATCTGCGTAAATCACATTATTCTCTATTCATATACAGGTTGTTTTCAATTTGTAATAAAGATTTTATCACCATGCCGACTTCCTAGTTGATTCAGACATTTTTTTTAATTAAGACTTAACGTTATTTCATTTAAGCAAGTCTGGAAAGTAGTAGAAGTGATGACTATATACGAACAATCATTAGTCAATTGTGATCTTGTGCAATTAACGTCAACTAGACAATCGAAGCTCGTATGTTATACAATAGGCATCATGCATAACAACTCGTAATTGACAGAATACTCCGTGATCAATTGTCTCTTTATTTACCACACTGTTCACTTCATCGAATCTATTACTGTATCAAATCCGATAGCCGACTTCGTACGACAGGTCGTAATGAACTTCATCAAGTTTTCACAGGACGCGTGCATATGGGCAAAAACAATTACTTGGTCATTAGTGTCTTTCGCAATTGAGTGCCGCTTAGAGTAGACATTGAATAGAAAAAATCTCCGAAAGTCGTAATATGAGTTGTCTGAAAATGAGTGTCGCAGACGTGATTTCGCTTGTTGAGATCACATTCTTCGTGAGGATGCTTAACATTGGCTACAAGTATTGATACAAAATTTTTATGAGCTGTAAGATTTATTTTATCTACATTACATAAGTAATTTAAAGACTTTTGTTAACTAAACATAATTAAAAGAATTCAGATAGTGATTTTAAGTTCTTCACTTCTGTACAATATTTAACATTTGATTGAGATGACAAATTCAATCAAGTCATGTCCTGTACACCTTCTGTCACGTCCGTACTCAAGTTGTACAGCTTTACACTCTCTGAGCTTAACATATATTCCAGATGTATACAATGACTTTGTAGATAAACAACAGTACAGATAGTCAAAACAAGTTGATTCATCCCATAATCTTATAATAATATTTATTGCTATTTCATGTCCTTTTATTTAAATGATCCATATATAATAATTCCCAAGCTTTCGAGCACAGCATAAATAATTAGATTCCATCAAATAAAATCTGTCAATATGTCTAACAAATGGACCCAGATGGCCATGAACGTCTTGAGAAAATTGCTTTCACATGCCATTTACAACATATCAACTGAATACAAAACAGCATAAGAACACAATATAATCTTATTTAACCTATGAAAATAATGACCTATGGTCCAATTTTGACCACAGGGCCATGATTTGAACAAACTTGGTAGAGATCCACTAGACAATGCTACACACTAAATATCTAAGCTCTAGGCCTTGCAGTTTTGCAGAAGAAGATCTTCAAAGTTTGCATTTTTAAAATCTATTTTTAGCTCCTGTTAACTACTTTTTGAACCAATCAAAATACTTTGAACAATCTTGATAGAGGGCATCATAAGAATGATTCCTGTGAAGTTTGGTCAAAATCCATTCAGTGGTTTAGGAGGAGATGTTGTTTAAAGGAAAATGTTGAGGTCAGACGCATGCACGGACGACGGACGCCAGACAAAATGGGATCACAATAGTTCACCATGAGCTTGTTGTGCTCAGGTGAGCTAAAAATGTTGAAACAGCTGAAAAGGCTAGGCTATTTATAATTTTAAACACTTATTATGATTTAAATAAAAATCATGAATTGATTAAAGAAAATAAATCAGAAAACTTACTGCTACAGATTTGACAGCCTTGATGAGTTTCTTGCTCTCCAAGTTTTTCAAAATCTTGTTGACTTGTGTCAGGAGAAGGTTGCAACGAAATCTTATATCACGAATCCAGATCCCTAAAAATTAAACAAAACTATGAAAAAACGTACATTGTTGCATTTTCATTTTATGAATCATATTTTTAGGTACATTTAGATTCATTTTGAAAAAAAGGAAAAGAAAACATTGAAGTAAATGGTTTATCATCCTAATTATTACTTTAAACCTTTAAACTAATAGCAACCCCCAACAAATTCTGTATGTACATGTTGTATAATAGCAAATGCTTTGGGGTATAAAATAATACAGATCTTACTACTTACTAATAATATGCAGTGTGCAGAACAATTAAAATCACAATGCTTCAATCCATAGTGATGTGAATCCTAAAAAGTGCAATTCAAATATTACACCTAATCTTTAATTCATTTATTTCAAACAATCAAATGGTTTCAATGCAAATGAACATAACAGGAAATCTAGTTTTTGACCTTGAATAAAAAATAAAATAAAATAAGTCTTAGCAATAATCATAAGAATAACCTGACTTATATACCAGTAGTTGAGCTAGTTAAGCTACAACCCAGACATGTCTTAGACTGTATTTACAGCTCAGTTCCATTATAGCTCTGTTTCAGGGGTCCAAAATCTAAGTACCACCTTATATTGGACCCTGTTTTTATTATAACAACATAAAGAAATAAAAGATTTGGGTTGATATTAAGTCATTTAAATGGAGTGTAGTAATGGAATTACATTTACTTATTCAAAATAGAGGTACAACATAACAAATTCTTGTTCATTACACCCCCCCCCCCTCCTCTCTCTCTCTCTCTCTCTCTCTCATCATACCTTTGTTTCCTGCATCCTTGATGATCTGATACACCACTTTCTCCTGCTGGTCAGAACCCTTGACTGGATCAGCAACGCTGGCATCCTTCAGTTTGTAGATCAGTTTGCCTGAACTACTCTTCAGCAGGTCAATCTTACCCTGAACAGAAGTAAAGGTAATATCATGATAGGTCTGCATGTGGGGACTAAAATAAATAAAGCAATTGTTCATTGTTGGGCTTCATATCAAACAGCCTTTCAGTTATTCAGAGATTACATGAGGCAGATATAGTGATGCCAAACTGCAGAATCATGCCTTAAATATATGGCATGATACAACTCTCATTCGTATTACATACTGTCACTGGTCAACCAATCTTGGAACTACCCTGTATTTATGCTGAATGCCAGGTAGGGGTTTGCCATTTTTTACATTTTTGTTAAATCAATGCCATTCCCAAGGCATCGTCGGAGCACACTGTATATATTCCATTATCACTACCGTATATACCGTGGGATTTTCAACTGGCAAACCTATAAAGCCACACATACTATTTTTAATACTCTTCATTGAAATTACAAAAGCAAAAGATGACTCATTGTGCCCAAAAGATAAACAACTATGTTTAGACAAGGATCGTGATATCACCTCTACATTGCCGAACATAGCTGACTTTCAAAATCCTGTGCCATTTCATTATTCAAATGATCCCTGCCATTGCTGTGCTGTCCCGCCATGGACCCAATGAAATACCTAATTAGTAATTCATGAGTAAAAGTTTTGCTCATCAAATATTAAAATAACCTTGATTAAAATAAACAACGGTCAATTCAGAAATGAAGCATATTGAATGAACTTGGGTTTCAGTGGTGTTCCCAAGGCAAAACCCTCATCCATATAGCCACAAGGGCTTGCCTTCCTATATTATCTGGAGGCTGGAAATTACAACAGGAGTTATTACTTTATAATAAGGGGATTAATACCGATACCCCACATGGTGTTGAATCAACAATATAGAAAGACATCAAGATTTTTATAACACATGATGTAAAGTGACAAGACAGGATGTGGCAATATACATATGATTCCTATATAGTCCCTTCTTTACTTTGCATTGTTCTCCACTAAAAGCTTTGATAATCAACGGAAATACATTACCCTGTGGTATCAAACTTACTGTGGACAGTAGACGGTTGATGGCTGTGACTCGTTGTTTAACATCAAACTGTGGCATCTCAGACTGAATAATGGCATCTGTCAGACCTTCAGAATTCTCCTGGCACATGTGCAATATCCTGGAGAAAAAGACAAATAAATACATGAATATTTAAAAAAAAAGTTGCATATAAAAGTAATGTCAAATATTTGTGGAGAGAGATCCACTGAAAAAAAGATCTACCTCCTTTTTTATCTGCAATCATATCAAAAGTGTATTGAAACATACTGAGTTGGGAGTCACAAGACAATGGTAGGACTGAAATGAGTATGCAGATACCTGTGGGTTGGGTAGGAAATTGCCAGTACTCGGGCACAAAATTATTGCCCATTACCCAATGGCGGCTTTTTTTAAAATGATACCTCATATACTTCTTTTCTTTATTACATATAAATGCTCAGATATGGGCAATGCAGTCAGTGATAGTACAGATTGGAAGGTAGCTAGTTGATCCCTGCTGGAGACTTTTCAAGACCTTCCCAGCCATAAAGTACTGGTACAACTCAGGAATCATCAAGAGTGATAAGTATATGACAGAAAACTTGTATCCCAATCAACATAAAAGAAATGTTTGTATTTATTGTATGCAGAGCATTTCAGTCAAGTATACACACATCTATATGTGGTATTTGATAATAGAACAAATCATGCATACATGTGTAAGTGTGTGGGGTACTGTGGTTAGGTGGCAGCAACTATGATTGCAGATCCAAGGGTACCCAGTAGTGTTGATTCAGCTGTTTGTTGATGAATCATTAACGAAGAATGTACTGATTAATCATTGACAATGATTTCTTATCCGTCAACAAATTATGCATTTTATGATTTTAGACAGAGTATCAGTTTTTGGGTCATAACAACATAACTGTAAGCTTATTTCTGAATGAATAGTTGGGCACCGTCTGTCACTGCATTTTGGTCTACATTGATACAGTAATATTTTGACTGGTTTACAGTGGAAATGATCTACTGGTATTAGTTCAAATAATAATAAGGGCATTCTCATTTTATTGTTTTTATATTGATATTTATCATAAGGCCCCTCCCCCCAAAAAAAGTTCCATTTCTGGTCTCCAGCAAATAAAAAAGAGGGTCGGTAGGTCAGGATTTTAATTTTTTTATATACATTTTTTTTACATGAGATGAAAGGTAAAAAAAGGATTTCTTTTTTTAAGACAGAAAGGTTAAAACGAAACTTTAGGGTCGGTCGTTAAAAAAGATGGTTGGTCAGGAGATCAGAAATAGATTTTTTTTTTTTTTTTTTTAGCCTTAGTTAAACAACTATTGAATACTTAGTACAGTCCATATATGAAATAACAGTTTGCAAAGTATTAGCAAGCATTAAAGTCGCTGATTACTTGTTAATGAACTTAATCAGTTGAAAAGACAGTCTGATTTATCAACATTTTTTTTCCAGACTGATTTTGAACACTAGTCGTAGGTTTGAACCCCAATGGGGACACAAGTCTTTCTTGACCTTCCCGAGTACATAGTACTGGTACAATCCAGTTAAAATATCCAACAATGCATATGAAACATAGTGCACTTTGCATATTTGTTGAAAGAAGAAGATGCATGTTAAGATAATTTCTTGACACAATGTAGAATGGTGTTAAAGAATAACATTATTGACATGTATATATGTTGGAAAGAAAAGAGGAAACATAAGGTTTCATAATAAAAAAGGCTGACATCGGATAACAGGTAATAATTTTGTACCCGGTTACCGGCAATTTTCTACCTCACCCGTCAATACCTGGGTACTCGTTTCACTTACTTTCAGCACTAGATTTCACTGAAGTTTCACAAAATTATGAGAAAAGAACAATAACAATTATTAATATGACAAAAACACCATAATTATTTATTTTATTCTTAGAAAGATCAAACAGATATATAATCTTACTGAATCATAGCATTCAGCAGTTTTCAATATCGTCTTAAACATTCTACTCTTATTCTAACATGCGTCTCTAGGGTTTAATATTGACTTTTTATACCCCCAAAACGAAGTTTGGGGGGGTATATAGGAGTCACCCGGTGGTCGGTCGGTCGGTTGGTCGGTCGGTTGGTCCAGCGGTCCGTTGCATTATTGGAATTCAATACAACTTCATGCAATGATCAAGCACATGGAGAGGAAGTGCAGTGCACAAGAACCATAACTCCATCTTGACTTATTACAGAGTTATTGCCCTTTGTTACTTTTCCTTGTCCGGAGCATAACTTGAAAAGTACAAGTTGGATTTCAAAACAATTTCATACAATGGTCAACCACAATATGAGGAAGTGCAGTGCACAAGAACCATAACTCTATCTAGAGTAATTACAGAGTTATTGCCCTTTGTATTTTTTTCCTTGTCCGGAGTATAACTTGTAACCTTGTCCGGAGTATAAGTTGTAAAGTACTGATTGGATTTCAAAACAATTTCATACAATGGTCAAGCACAATGAGAGGAAGTGCAGTGCACAAGAACCATAACTCTATCTATAGGAATTACAGAGTTATTGCCCTTTGTTACTTTTCCTTGTCCAGAGTATAACTTTTAAACTACTGTTGGATTTCAAAACAATTTCATACAATGGTCAACCACAATATGAGGAAGTGCAGTGCACAAGAACCATAACTGTATCTATAGGAATTACAGAGTTATTGCCCTTAGTTACTTTTCCTTGTCCAGAGTATAACTTGTAAACTACTGGTTGGATTTCAAAACAATTTCATACAATGGTCAACCACAATATGAGGAAGTGCAGTGCACAAGAACCATAACTCTATCTATTGTAATTACAGAGTTATTGCCCTTTGTTACTTTTCCTTGTCCATAGCATAACTTGAAAAGAACTGGTTGGAATTCAAAACAATTTCATACAATTGTCAACCACAATAAGAGGAAGTGCAGTGCACAAGAACCATAACTCTATCTATTGTAATTACAGAGTTATTGCCCTTTGTTACTTTTCCTTGTCCGGAGCTTAACTTTAAAACTACTGGTTGGAATTCAAAACATTTCATACAATGGTCAAGCACAACCTGTGTAACCCGGCCAAAAATCTGGAAAAAAAACTAATGTAAAAAATGTCTTTTTCATACTCTTCTTCTTAATCCTAATAACTTCATCATTTCTAAAGCAGTATTGCGGGGGTATTAATCACATTTAGTGATAGTTCTAGTTTATTTTGGGGTCATGTGTCCCCTAATGGTTTGAATTTGAGGGTCATTTGAAATTTTTGGGGGACATGCTTACTTTAAATACTTATTACTATATATATATATATATATATATGTATAATAATTAGTTGCCGTTTTATGAAAAGTCATGTAAAAAGGCCTACAATCTGATAAGCAAGAAAAACTTGGGATGGGCACTATACATGGGCGATATTCTAAGCATGCTATTTTTTAGTATTCAATTTTCTGAAAACGAAAATGAAAGTTTCAAGCAAGTTTCGAAAACTGCTTCATTGATGGCACATTGGTGTGAAATTTTGGGGTCATTTCATCTAAGGTTGTATCAAAACGCACAAATTTGTGTGCCAGTGAAAACTCTGCATCTCTGAGACTTCGTGCAGAGAATTAACAAAATTTCACTGAGTAGACCATTGGTGAATTGCTCACACAATGTGTTGCAACGTCACATATTCCCGTCTTTGTTCTATGTTTTACTCTATCATAGCAAAGAAAGTGTTTTAAAGATGGCATCTAACATAGAAATTATTTATCTTCAATTAGAACAAGTATCAATCTGCAAGATTTAGCAGATAATCCATGCATTAAACTGGCATATGAACACTAATCTTATAAATCAAACAGAAATGAAAAACAAAATATTTTGTTTTTCCACATTTGATGAGCAATTTAGTAATATCTATTCCGAATATGAATATCAAAAACCTTGTCAGACATATTAGTTTATCATGTTATTAAGTGAGGCACCACTTAATAATACTGTCCTCTGCTTCAAAACTTATGTTTGCAAATTCTGGTTGCATACAAATCCAGTAAAAAGTATAATGAAACTCATTGAAACTATGTGTTTGCAACTCGTCTCATCTCTTGGATTTAGATTTTGATTAAATCATTTAGTCCATAATTTGAGAATAGGTTTCTTTCTAAAAATATGCTAAATTCAAACTCCATGAATTAAGACAAGAATAAATATCTGCAATTCAGCCGTACGGCTTTGTCACATGTGGGAAAAACTGAGGTGCAGAACATGTAAACAATCCGCGAAAATGCATGACAAATTAATTTATTAGCTTTACATTGACAAATTACTAAAAACGTAAAACTTCACCTTGTTTCTAGATCTGTATCTTCAATTGGCTCCTGTTTTATATTCGTTGCCATTTCATAAATTACCAATAATTTCTATAAATACAAAAATTTCGCAGTGTGACACCAGCCGGAAAGAGTTGATATTAACTGCGGATATAATTTAGGGTGGGTGAAAAAAAAATGATTTGTTATATTTTTTATTCTTAAAATCTTTCCTTTGATATTTACTGAAAAATATAAAAATCAAATTTAATGCATTTCTAAATTTCCATTTATTTACTCCGTGATTAACCATGACGATAATGGCGGAAACGGAGGTAATCTTTCAGAATTCCGAAAAAATGCTTTTGTTTACGATGAAAATGATGTTTTTGACTTGTAAATGATATCTTATTCTAATATATGTAACCTATATATTGCAGGTAGAGCTTACAGAAGGATGTAGACTGCCAGTATTGTTAACAAATGGTGACGGATGGCGTGAGTACCTTGCTTTCCTGTGTTATAAAAGAGTGGGTGGGGTAACGTAAATAAACGTGACCGCAATGTTATTTTTAGCTGAACAATGTGATAAAGGGGTAAGTTGACAGGGCCCAGTTCAGATACTCAGATTTCGAATTATAAACATAAATAGTGTTGAGATTGTTATTATTACCTGAACAATTTGTTTATTTTTTAATAAGGTATTCTCTACTGAGATCCGCTCCGGTTATTTTTTTCGTATTGGCATACGCTGGATCTCTACCCAGGCCATATATAAAAGCTTCATGAAGAGCATTTACCTTTTGCTGTGGAATAGTCTTAACTGAACCGAGCTGTAGTTTAAACTGCTTCGCCACTAGTCACATGATCAATATTTACAAAATGTTTAAAACTATGAGGTGAGCGGTTTGGTGTTTTCCGTCGCCGTATTTCATGAAATGGAAAGAAAAATATGTCTTCTTACTAGACATGCGTGGATTTTTAGGTGTGCATACTAAAGCAATCAATTTGAACGGCCGAAACTAGGTAGGGGTATCGGTGTAAATTTCCCAAAGCTTTTATATAAGGCCTGGGTAGAGATCCAGCGGAGGCCAATATGAAAAAAATAACTGGAGCGGATCTGAGTAGAGATTATTAATAAGGTTGCTTGCAATGCTATTCTGATGGCATACATTTCTGCATCAGACAACATTTTGGGATTATATTAAGAGATCTTTATGTTGATTCCTCTCCTATTTTCAATGAATAGATAAAGTTCCAAATTTTGTTTTCTGTCATATCACTGAGCGGTAATAACTACATTGTTATCAGTTTGTCAGATAATACACATGTCACAGTGTTATGGTGGTCTGACCATTTCCTGAACCGCTTAGCAAGCAAATCCATATCATATACTACACAAAGTTAAATTATGAAAATCAAATCTGTTAATTAAAAAAAATAATCTTTAATACATATCTTATTAGCATTCATGTGTAATTATTTCACTTGTAGAGTTCTTTAAAAAAAAAAATCTGTATTCCCCACCACACAAACACAGGGTTCCCACAGTCAGGGAAAAATGAAATTGGTCAGGGAAATTTGGAAATTCAGAAAAATTCAGGGAAAAATCAGGGAATTTTACAATCAAGGAATGTCAACCAAACAGCAGGAGGATAATAATAAGGAAAGGCTAAGGCAGTTTCTTCTGTTTGGCTTTTTTCAGTCATTTTGAATTGTCAGATTGGCATAATATTAAATCAGTTCCCAACAGCATCCAACTGGCACACCATCATTTCATGTTTGAAAATAAAATATTATCTAGAAGTAATTAAGTTTTGGAAGATCCGTATTTGCCGCTGGATTTGGGCTTAATTTGGTCAGGGAATTTTGAGTTTGGTCAGGGAATATTGAATTTTCAATTTTGTGGGAACTTGTAACGGTCATGGCAGCTAAAAATATATGACCTAATTTCAAACCTCAAAATTGTATGTACAGTCCAGTTACTAAAATTGCGTGTCACATGGATTTCATGGTTACATGACCTAATGAAACAATGCGAGCTTAATGTCTGTCAGAGGGTTTCTGCATTTCAACAATGTCTCATTTAAATCTGCATTTTTTGTAGCAAGTACAAAAGTCATAAGAAAATATGTTAATTTATCCATTTCAGTTATAAAAAAATATTCTATTACCTTTCTTACGCATTTTAGTAACTTGACAGCTGTAGACATCTTGTAAATAAACAAAGCACTGATACACAAAAAGTTATGACATGAAAAAATGTGTAGATACGCACATGCTTCTAGAACGAAAGGTTCGACAACAGGTCAGGTTCAGGAACAGGTCAGTTCATGATATATAGTAAAATTATCCGAAGCCAGACATTTCGGTAAATGACTAGTTTGGTAAATTGAATTTATATAGTAAATGGTTTTGACGTTACGATAAAATGATTTTTGATTGTGTTTACTTATGATATGTATATCACACCTAAGCATATATGTGTGAAAGTAGATTGTCATTAACATAGACATTAATTGAACTTAATTAAGAGTGATAGAGACTGAGTAAAAGAAAGATGTGTGTTTACCTTTGCTCACACATTTCTTTCTTTCATTCATTCATTTACTCTTAATACTTCTTTATGATTCAGAAGTATAGGTTCCGCTGAATTTGTTAAGTCCAGTACATTAAACATAAATTTACTGAACATTTAACACAGCAATGGCCAATATCTACCATTAATTGAAAGAAAATGACCATTATATAACCCATATATATAATATATATAATTATAAAAAAAATCTAATACAAAAAAATTGTTTAAAAAAAGAAAAATTATTCTTTCTCTCTCACACAGCTTTCTCTCTTTGTCGCTTAATTAACTTTAATTATATTACTATATAAAATGAATTTACCAAACTGGTCATTCACCAAAACATCCGTAAATCAAAGTATCCCCCCCCCCCCCCCCCCATAAAACACTGACAATATTATATATACCAAAAGTATAACATAAAATACAATCTATGGTAAAGTTTAAATAAATTTTACCAGTAGTATCTCCAGTTATATTAGTGTAACAGATAATTGTTCTAATGTATTTTCCACATCTTGAAATGCTCCCCTCTGTATACTTGCTCTTTTTTTTTCAGATTGGGCAGAAATTCTAGGCTGTAAGGAGAACAATGGCAAAAACCTGTACTATATTCACTACGATGACTGTAAGTATTAGCTTTGTTTTAACCTTGAATTTATATTGACACATTTCAACACTGTTTTATAACGGAGACACACTTATTGATGTATTAGCCATTAATGATGTTAATATGAAATATGTTAGTACAATTTGCTACAACAATTTCAGTCAACAAGCGACTGGATGAGTGGGTGCCAGAGGAGAGGATGGACATCAGTAAGATGGAATATCCTCGCCGTGACCAGAAAACACCCAAGAAGGAGCACAGCAAGGCCTCAGGGACCTCCTCCAGACCGACCAGCCCGGAACCTGTGGTGGTAAGTCAGTCGGGTCTCATTTCTGGTTGTAAGAAGGGTGCCATTGAAGCATGCATTGCGCTGGATCCAAACTCTACCTATTTTTTTTTTATTTTTTTTTTTAATTCTGGCATACAAAGCAAACATTTTATTCAGACCAGAGCTGTAGGTAGAAAGATCCTGCTTAATTTTTTTAAGGTATGATCAAGCCTAACATTTTGTAAGATTTGAAATTAATTTTTTTTTTGTTTATTTTTTGTTTGTTTTTGACAGAACGGATCAGCTTTACCAAACAAGAAGGCACCTATTGGTGGCAGAAAAAGAAAGCTTGAAGAGGATGTGAGTATATTAATGTAGAGAGAGTGACAGATATCACATGATTATGTATTCAGAGGCTGTTATTGTAACACTTTCCCAGTCATTTGCATACAGGAGGGATTGTTTATATTTGGGGAATCAAGGGTGTAATATATTTCGATAGGGCCTAGAGATTTATGGTAATTTAGAACAACTTTCTTCAGAATTGGAATTAAGTAAAAAAAATCATTCACCGAATTTAATATCAGAAAATACAACAGCTTCTTTTTATTTATTTATTTATTTATTTATTTATTTTTATTTTTATATAAATGTATATTTTTTTAACTAAAAAATTAAGTCACAGAAAACAAGAATTAGAATTTTAATGTTTATCTTTTAAAACAGTGCTTACACTGACTGGTGTTAAATTAAATACTCTCACTTTGAATGCAGTAAGTATTAAAAGGAAGAAAGTAAACCCTGATGATGATTCCTTTATGAATGTTTTACATTCAGTGGAAGGAACATATACAGTCCTCATATTTGAATGTTTTGTTCATAACTGTCTTCATATTTAAGGTTGGCTGATGACATATATGGTACATGTATCAGGGGTTTAAATGAAGGTGATGTGTTACAAAAAATAAAGGAAGGGCCCTTTTCCCACAGAGTTCTTTTCCTTCATTAATGAATTTTGTCCACTGCATAATGTTCTTCATATGTTAGATTGGCTAAAATCATGCATTTTCTGGATACCTGTACCAAGATAAGAATTTCCTTTCACATAATCCCACAAGAAATTGCTGATTTATTAAGTTTTATTTCGGATCTGTATATCACAGATCACCATGTTACATGTATGCTCTGATGGGGAGAAATTTGTGTTTGTTATCATTAATTTATTAGCTGGCTTTTAACATACAGTGGGTAGGGAAAGGGTGGATTTCTCCCCATACAAAGTGATACCAGAGAGGGGTCTTACTGTAGGCACTCTCACAGTTAATTGATCTGTACATTGTACCATGATCTCAGATACATAAGTTTTCAATCTGGCAGTGAGATTGCCCAAATGAATTTCCTCCAATGTAAATGGGATGCTTAGCACATAAACATTCATGCAGATTAACTGGTATGCAGTTCTTATTATACCATACCAAGCACATTTGCTTCACCAGTTATTTGTCCTGTAGTGTAAAACAGAAAGTATGCTTTATGTATTTGGTTGCTTAGATTTTTTGATTTTTTTTTTTTTTTGATTCAGTATAAAAGTTGTTGTTGAACCAGATTGTAATAGATAGAAATTAGATCCCAGCATGTTGGTTTTGGTGGTACACACTGAAAAATGTTGCAGTTTTTTTTGGGGGGGGGATATAAGTTTTCTGTGACTGATTATTTAGTGATAATTAAATGAAGGAATTTACTAAATGCTTGAAGAAAACTCACTCCTTGATTGAATTAATCACTTGGATGTTGTAAAAGAAGTTGTAAAGACTTTGTTATTTTCCATTTTTATGCCCTGCATAAAGTATTTAATTTTATGGCAATGACTTGATAAAATTGGTTATTCTACCCCAAGTTTACCTCTGTGTTTAAGCTTCTTTTTCTCTAAAAGTAACTTCACATCATCATGAAACTTTGTACAAATGTAGATCATTATATAATCTTTTAGAAATACAAGCAAATATCTAGTTCTGACCTTATTGACGGGGCATTAGTGTCTCACAGACACATTTCCTTGTTAATGTTAAATCCAGCAGTTTTGAGTTTGTTTAAAGTATAGTGATAATCATATTTGGATATCCCTAAAATAAAGAATACCTGTGTGATAATCTCGTGTTATAAGATTTGATAACTTGTTAACATAAATATAGTTGTTGAAGTATGCCTTATCAGGTGATAATCATATAACCCAGCTTGTTAACCTTTTCCCTCATATAGACTCATTTTGACGCCCTCAATAGGTACCACATAAAGCCTGATCTGCAGAAAACCGCAGTTAAACCTTACCAAATTTAATTACAAAACCCTCATTTCCAGACCACTGAGGAGCAGCGAACAGCATAAAACCTGATCAGCCTGCGAGTTACTCGCAGGCTGATCTGGTTTCATGCTGTTCGCATAGGTCTTTTCATGGTGTCCTCTATGAGGGAAAGGGTTAATACAGCCATGTAGTATTTTATTTATCTCACACATGAGTAATATCAACAAATAAACCATGTGCCGCAAGTCAAATGTATTCTTATGCACATATGTAAATACAAACATGACTGACCCATTTCCTATAAAATATTAAGCTGGATGGTTTCAGTAAATTCTACTTGTGTTGTTATTGAAAAAATATTAAATTCTGTTTACATGCAAATAAAAATATTAAATGCCTAGGCAGTTATACTTTTTCACTCGCTTCAAATATGCTATAGGTGTTAATTGGTTGTGGGTTTTCCCAAACGTAATCAAAGCTCACAGACGACTGGTAAATGTGCATTTTGGGGTTATGTGATAACAAGAGTCTTTAATTCATATTTATGCGATATAAAAGAATATGAAACTCATTATATGATTTCATTTTTTTTATTTTTTTGATATCAAATAAATATTTGTGTAAAATCAAAAGGGCCTGGATTCAAGATATTGATAACTTGTTAACATAAATAAGATTTTTAAGCATGAATAGTCCTTATCAGCATTTCAAAACATCAAATATTGTATATTATTTGTTAAATTCAATGATTGTAATCTCTGGCCCATGACATATAGACACAGCTTGTATAGTTCTACATATGCCAGTGCATGCAGCCTCAATGCTGTTGTGAAGGGGGCGTGTGTAAATGCTCCACCCCCATATTTGTTGTCACTCCTTCTTACAGATCATTGACCCCATATCATGTCCAGCTACCCCCAATATGCAGGGTAACAGTTTGGTAAGTCTGTCTTTTCTATATGAGTAAAAACTTTAGTTGAAGTCAGTCTCCCAAGTACTTGTGCTCCAAGCATAGACACTTCAACATGACTGAGAAATGTTCTCTTAATTGTTAAATTTTGCAGCACTTAGCAGTAGAACGATAGAAGAAGAAAAATCACTTTTCACACACATGTTGAATTACAATATACAACATGTGTAAATAAACAAGTTAACAGAGAGGTAGGTTTATTTTTGCATTCAGTATACTTCACTGACTTCAGACATGATCGGCACAATATGTATCTTACTTAAAATGCTTTGGCATTTTGGCATATTAAAATGAAAGGTTTTGGGCTTTAGCTTTAGTTAAAATGACCATTGTAGTAGCACACTGGTAGTTTGTGTTGGTAGTTGTTGATAAGCTCCTTGTTGTTTTTGTCATTACCATGGTAACCTTTAAAGTTATATTTGGACCATTTATCTAACTACCTTTTATAGATAGCAGAATTAGATTTGAGGTAAAAACATATAACCTTTAACAGATTTTTTTTTTAACAAACTGCCATTGTTAAGGGCAGAATCTTTTTTCAAGTTTTGACAGTCAGCAAGATCATTCAGATACCTTCAGAATGAATTCAAAGAGAAAGGGTTATAAACAGACATCCAATTTGAACAGCCTGTTGTACTGTATTGAAAACGAAATATACTTTTAAAAATACTTTAAAAAAGAATACAGAGTACTTTATTAAAATTCTGTGAATAATGAATATTGAGAGCATGTTTCGGCTAGTTGTCATCTTGCCTAACTTTTTTTGTAAGTATAGGAATATCTACTTATGAATTTTGTAAGAATACTCATTTGGCACTGTTGTGCGTCATCATCCATAAGTAGGTCAAAAGTGAGGTTAGATAGCCACACCGAAAAAAAAAAGAAAATCAGTTGCAGAATTTCTTTTGGTGAAATGGTATTGCAGGTTTATCATTTAGTGTTTGTCAATATGATAGATGTACATTTTCTTCCTTTTTTTCACTAACATCTGTAATACAACCAAATGGTCTGAATACAACTTTAAAGCACTAAACATATTAATATAGTGAGCCTCAATTGTAAATAGACCATACCGAAGGCAGACACTAACACTGTTTTAAATACATGATAATTATAGAAGGAGATGGAATAGTCTTGCTACCAACCCTCGATATGTTTATAGTGGTAGATGTAGTATAGCTGTACATGTAGTCTAAGTTTGCATGCTTTTCTGTGAGGGACATGGGATCATGCTGTAATATTTATGGGAAAAAAAACCCCCTTAACAATGGCCTTCTTTTTAACACAGGTACTTTTCTATGTTCCAGGGTCTAGATGTCCCCACCCCCACTGGCAGTAGAGCAACCACACCCTGTCCACCACAGGTAATGAGACTGAGAGGGTTGAGGCCTGTCTCTCTTACACTTACTTGTATTGATGCCTTCATGTCTTGAAGGCATTTTGTTACGAAAATATTGTGTAAACAAAAAATAAATTTTAGAACTTTTATTGCTTTGAACAGTCAAATTAAGTCAATAGAGTGTTAGCTCAGTGGGTAAGGAACACAAAGTTACAACCAGACTTTTTATTAACAAAAATTGCATGGTTTCGAATCTTACAGCTGACCTTGTTTGTTTGTTGTTGTTTTTTTCTTTTCCTATTTTCATTTATATTTCATTTCAGTGGTTATATTAATTACTTGAATTTTTTTTTACTAATCTCTGTTGCTTTAGATAATTTATCTACACAGAAACCTTTTCCTTAGTATCTTATCTATTTAGGCATGTTATAAAAGTAATTCTAGATCTGGAATTCAGTGGCTATATATGTCAGTCATGTTTAAAATAACCACCTTTATGCAAGATAAACATGTGCTTTCAGATGCTGAACAAGAACAATAGATTTAGAAAAACGGTGAAAGCAAGAAAAACATGAATTTTGCACTATGTAGCAATGAATTAAATCAAAACTTTCAAATTGGAATATTTGGGCTAAATTGTTGAATTATTTTATATAACACTATCAACTATGTAGAGGGATTTGATGCCAAGAACAAAGAAATTCAGTATTGTATTAAAAAAAAAAAAAGGTCAGTAGGATTCAAACTCACAACCCTGGGACAAATGGGATTTGGGAATGAGACTACTGGGATACAGTAGTATCCTGAATGTAAGTAACAAGCACAATGTCAATAGACTACCTATGGTCATTTATTTTTCTGACATAGATTATTCATGGATAAAGTTCAGTTAAAATGTCAAATTTGATAAGAATTAGTTTTATTCACCTATTTAATGTTGTAGAAATGAATCATGAGATAATTGATTTTACACATAGTTTTCATTCAACACATTTTGATACTGTACCTTTAGGCAGAGACCAACACTGACGGGACGCCGGCAGCACCACGACAGACTGGCAGCATGGTGGCCCACCATGATGATGCTGTTACACGCATGAAAAATATAGAGTTGATAGAATTGGGGCGATACAGGATCAAACCCTGGTACTTCTCTCCATACCCACAGGTAGTAAGTACACAAGCCACACGTGTAGGGTTAGTCTGTGTCATTTGTCACCAAGTTAACTGAAAACAGTTCAAAGATTTGAGAACATAAATTATCATAGTGCCTTAAGACATTTTATATATGAAATTTTTCTATTTGGTGATGTTTTAATACATATGTTTCTGTAGTTTCTTTTTCATAGCCTTATTAACCTTCCAAAGAAAGTGAAATTACTAATCTGTTTTGTAGTTTAAGAAAAGCTGTAACAGGACTGTGATTTTGTTGTTTATTTGTTTTGATTTGAAGTAATTAGCAATTCACTTTCTATTCATATATTTTAGCATCCATATTTCTCAAGATGAGTTGTAGAATTCTTCCTTAACACTACTTATTTGAATGTTCAGAAGTCTTTAAATGTCAACTGTATTTGTTCTTTATAATGTAATACCTTTTTTGTTTTTCTTGCAGGAACTTACACATTGTCCACAAGTCTATATCTGCGAATTTTGTCTGAAGTATGTTAAAAGCAACAAATGCTTAGAAAGACACCTAGTAAGTTTTTTTGTTTAATTTTTAAGTGAATAAATTTCATACAACATTACATCACCAGCTTAATTCCTGTAGTTTTAAATGTCTTTGATATATTCAACACAATTAAAAAAAAAAAAATTTTTTTTTTAAAAGTACATTTACACTTGTTATACCCCTGCAAACGAAGTTTGAGAGGGGTTATATAGGAGTCAGCATGTCGGTCTGTCGATCTCTCTGTCCATCAAAAAATTTATGAATCGAACTACTTCTAAATTTCTTTACCAATATGGTTCAAATTTTGTGTGTGCATTGATAATCAGATGGAGAGGTGCGTGACATAAATTTCACTTGAGTTGTTTCAAGGATTACAGAGTTATTGCCCCTAATTCAACTAAATATATTGTGACGCAAACTTCTTTTACATTTCTCAACTGATTTGGTTCAAATTTTGTGTATGCATTGATAATTAGGTGGAGAGGTGGGTGACAAATTTCACTTGAGTTGTCTCAAGGATGCGAGAGTTAATGCCCTGGTCCCATTTTTGAATTATCTCCCTTTGCTTCATTCTTTTTTTCTTGTCCAGAACATAACTCGAAAATTATACAAGGTATTGACTTGAAACTTAAAATGTAAACAGATGGCGACTAGGAAAAGTGCAGTGTCCAAGAACTGTAACCCTACCTGGTCCCATTTTTTAATTATCTCCCTTTGTTAAATTGCTTTATTTTTCTTGTCACGAATATAACTCGAATATTTTACATGGTATTGACTTGAAACTTAAAATGTAAACAGATGGCGACTAGAAGTGCAGTGTCTAAGAACTGCTTACTATCATAACCATTATACTATGTATACAGGTTCTTACCTATGCTCCGCCTGGAGTCTGGCTTCATCTATATCAAAGCATTTTGCGGGGGTATTAACCACCTTCAGTGATAGCTCTAGTTTTAAATATATCTTGTACTGTATTCCTGTTTTACCTGTATGTTGAAGTCAATGGGACTTAAGTTTTGTCTTATCATTTATTTACAGGCAAAATGTTTATTACGGCATCCTCCTGGTAATGAAATATATAGGAAAACCAACATATCTATATTTGAAATAGATGGTCGAAAAAACAAGGTAATACATTTATATTCAAAGGATTGACTTGCAAGATCTGATTGGAAAATTAACTTCATTTGGGCAGGTCAAAGGAGTTTTGGAGTCTGTCAACTTGTAAATGTACACTTCAGTCCCTATTCTAAGATTTTATTTTCATCACTTTACCCCTAATCCATGAACATATAATCAACATAAATAATCACTAAAAAAAATCTGTGAAACAATTCTTCTCTGGTGTATATTTATACACATCATTTTGAAAAATAATTTTAACAATAAAAGGCATTGTGGTCCAGTGGTAACGTTTCCAAACTGCATATCCTAATATTGCAATATAATGCCTAAAATCAAAACATACATAAAAGATGTGGACACTTCTTTTATTTTAAGTTATTTTAAAGTATTATCATCTTTTGAGCTTTTTTGTGTAATGTATCAATTCAAAATTCTTAGCCTTAACTTTTCAACTGATGTTTTGACTTCAAGTTTACATTCATTCTTATAGTAATCACCTAATTATAATACATGTAGCTTGTTTATACTGCATAACCATTGTGCAGACGTTCCCCTGAAGTTATGAAATTCACTTTCGAATGAAAATATACATAAATAAAAACAAATAGCAAACATGTTTATGCAATATTAAATTCATAAACGGTATTGCGATATATTGCCCACCCCTAAATTAAATAAATGTGAATGTCCTCTGCATCACATGCTAAAATTTCATTTAAATACAATCAACCATTGCACAATAACTTGACGTTACATGATGATAACATAAAAATCTAGATTTCAGCTTCTCTGCCATGGATAGAACCCTCATTTACATGCACAAATTATTAGTCAATCATTTGAGCACTGACCCAAAACTCATGTCAACTTAGTCGCTATGCTTTGGTACAGTGAGCATTCGAAAAATATTACTGTTCTAATGGCCTGCACTTTTGACATCTAGTGTTGAACAGTACCTTTTGTCATCTCTAATACTCTATCTGCCATCACTAAAGCATTTATGACATTTTTATTTGTACATTTTGTATATCAGAGATCTACATACAATCATTCCACTCACCACTCGTTCAATGAATTCATTATTGTTTCCTTATATAATCTGTGTAGAGCATTTCAAAATTATCTTTTCTGAAAACAATGGCTAGGAATGAATTAATTTGGCAAAATCTGTTTTATTTAGGTTGATGATTCTAAGATGAGTGATCTTAGGGCTTGTCCTGATATTATATTTCTTGAATGCTAAAAAATTCTCCACTTTGTCTGAAGTCTGTTGGATGTTTATCTCTGCAGACATATGCTCAAAACCTGTGTCTCCTGGCTAAATTGTTCCTGGACCATAAAACACTGTATTATGACACAGACCCATTCCTCTTCTACGTGTGTTGTGAAATGGACTCATCGGGCTACCATATAGTGGGTTATTTCTCAAAGGTATGTTTCAAAAACCACCTTTCACTTAATTTTCAAATCTTAACTTTTCATGTGTTGATTTAAAAGCAGACTTTTGCATCTTATTGTTGTCCTTATAGATGATAATTAATTTTGGTAAAGTAATGGTTCTTTGGAAGTTTATTTTTATCATGAAGTATTGTAAAGAAAGTTATTATGATTTGTGTATTGATTTTTCAGGAGAAAGAATCATCAGAAGATTACAATGTGGCGTGTATTCTTACTCTACCTCCATACCAGAAAAAAGGCTTCGGGAAATTGTTAATAGAATTCAGTAAGTTTTCCCATAAATCTTGATTTGTAGGCACGGTCAGGTTGATTTTGTCAAAGCAGGATGTGTATTACTGGGTCATTTTTCTATTTATGAAGCAGTTCATTTAAAACTAAAGCAAATACATCATATAGAACAAAATGCCTCTAGTTAAAATATTTGGAAGTTTTTTGTGAGTGGTTGAGCCTTGCATGGTTCTAAGAAAGACGTATGCAGACGGTTTAATCAGACGAACCTATGAGTAACTCACAGGCAGGGTAATCTGATTTTATACTGTTCACTATACCACAGTACCCTGTAAAAAAATCACTTTAAACCTCTTAAGGGAGAAAATTGCTTTCAGTTTGATTTAGCTAGACAATTGTCAAAAATAGCATATATAATTGGTTGAGGGTTAAAAACATGTACAAACTATACACCAAGATTCTGTTGATCGCTCAGGTTATGAGCTATCCAAAGTGGAGGGAAAGACTGGGTCACCAGAGAAGCCACTGTCTGACCTGGGTCTACTGTCATACAGAAGTTACTGGTCACAAACCATCACAGAAATCCTGCTTGACCTCAAACCCACAGAGGGCAACGAGAAACCCATCATTACCATCAAGTAGGTAGAGTTGTATACATTTCATGTCTTTATATTGTAAATGTTTAATACTCATCCCAGTCAAGATTTTTTTTCTCCTTTAAAGTTAATAAACTTAAGTTTTGCTTAATAGTTAATTTTTGTACCTGCAGAGTTTTTCTGAAATTTTCATGAAATATTTTTCAGAAAGTTTTATTTGATTTTTTGAAAGATTTTGTTTGAAGTCTTTATAATAGCTGTTAAGCTGCTAAATTTCATAATCATAAATATTGTAAATATGCTTATATATCGAGCAAGGTGAAAGTTCTCTGGAAATCTATTATCTAAAATTCATACCAAGTTAAACATTAAGTTTCATAAATCACATTATATACTTTAATGATTTTGTGATGTTCGATCTTATTTCAGTGAGATATCAGAACTGACCAGTATAAAGAAGGAGGATGTGATCTCAACACTACAGCATTTAAACCTAATAAACTATTACAAGGGCCAATATATCATAGTGCTTTCCAGAGACCTTCTTAGTGCTCATTATAAGTCGATGGCGAAACGAAAAATCCGTATAGACCCCAAAAGTCTACACTGGCAGCCTAAAGACTGGAGTAAACGGGGGAAATGGTGATCTCTACAGGAGGGTTTTGTACTTATTGAGAAAATTGTGTCACTGTAAAATTCAGTTTAATTATATTGTCAGGATGGGTATGCAATGTGTGTGGAGAGACGGTGGTAATGCTCTGCTGGTTGTAGCACTGGATTGAAAAGTAGATTGTACAGTTAACTGATCAGGCAAAGGTCGGGTTGCTCAGAGGGGTTATCCCTTCTGTTCTGCAGGAACTCAAGTTGTATGCTATAGAAAAATTAGACAGCGTACTGAGTTGTCTTGAAATGAATTATAGATATGCATAAAGCTAACTTTATGAGTAAGTTTGATGGCAATACATGAAGAGTTGAAAAAGAGAACAAAATCTTTCAATTAAATGCTTGGAACTGGTCATGGAATCTTATTTGTGTTAGTTGGCAACCAGATCTTGCTTTTGTGTGACTAGCAATACTCCAGATTGTATTGTAATTTAGCTGTCAGCTTCACTAATACATGAATAAATAAGGTCAGTTTCCATATGTCATTATTAGGCAGAAGGGAAATAAAGTCATTATACCCCCCGCACAACGGCTGTCCGTCCGTCTGTCAGTTTCTTTGTCCGGGCCGTAACTCGAAAAGTATAAAAGGCATCAAGATGAAACTTCTTATGTGGATAGATCTCATTGAGGGGGAGTGCAGTGACCAAAAACCATAACTCTCTGTCGCATAATTTTGGAGTTATTGTCCTCTGTAATTTTTTATGCTTAATTTTTGTCCGGGCCGAACTCAAAAAGTATAAAAGATATCAAGATGAAACAATTTTTGTCCGGGCCCTAACTCAAAAAGTATAAAAGATATCAAGATGAAACTATATATGTGGATAGATCTCATTGAAAGGGGCGTGCAGTGACCAAGAACCATAACTATCTGTCACGTAATTAAGGAGTTATTGCCCTTTGTAAATTTTCATACTTAATTTTTGTCCTTTGTATTAAAATCTATGTGACAAAGCAACATGTGGGGGTTATTTGCGCCATTACAATGGCAGTTGTAGTTTTTATTTTGTCAAAAATTATATATGGAAAGTAATATTTTGTGAAACAACTTGTTAATACGTAGCACTATCCCTCCCTGTCACTCTATAATGTTATTGACCAAACTCTTCACAACACTTAATAAAATAAAATGCATAATTATGGAAACTATTCAACCAACATCTTTTTTTTTTCTTTAAAATGTTTATCAGCTGAACAATGTTGACAGATATTGTGGTCATAAAGATGCCACCTTGCAAGTCATATGTGGTGATCAGTAGAATATTTTTACAAAATCTGTTGACACCTACAAATTCTTTTTCCCAGCTTTGATTACCTTGGAATGCAAGTCACCTGCCTACATTAGAACCTTTTTTTTCCTTTTCAAGTGAGAGACCTTTTATTGAACAATATTCTGTTCTAGTAACATCTTTTGCAGAGAAATAATTTATTTAAAACATTGAATAGTTTTAAGAAGTATTTATACTGTTTGTGTTAAAAAAAAACATGTATTTAGAGGTCACGGAAGTTATTTATCATGGTAGATTTATTTAACTCCTATTGTGCAATACATCACAGATTTGCAATACATCACAGATTTTGTTGTGAACGATAATTGGGAAAGATAAGGAACAAATTAAGATTGACCAATTTTAAATATTTAGATTTTTTTCTCACATAGAAATGGCAGATTATAAAACTAGAAAACTAGGAGATTAAGGGATCCTTTGTCTTAAGTGTATAAAGGTAATTGATTTTGAATGTTTATGTCAGAATTTTAAGAAATATTCTTAATAAATGAAGTAAAGAATTTGTGTGATGCAAGTAATAACTTATGTGTTAATTGTATATGATCATGTGATAAATTGTCAAATGAGCATAAGACATCAAGTTTTATTGTTAAAACAAATGTATCATTTATGATATGAAAATGAGTAAAGAGCATAAAATTAAGCTTTGTTGTGGTTCTATTTTAAGTGGTGGTTGGATATTAGATTGTCAACCTGTTTACCATTCAGTTACACCATGTTATATAACTGGAAGCTCAGATTTTGCAGTTGGCTCCACAAAAGAAAGAGATCAAGTTTCACATACAATTTAAAATTCTGTAAATTCATAACTTGTACACAAAATAGTCTTAATGAGTACATCTGGTCATTTTAGAAATAACTTTTTTTTTAAGACAAAGGGTCAGAATTTAATTTCATTTGGCACAAATGGTCACCTCATAGCCTTCTACCATAATTGCAAAAATAATGTTGATCCCTTTGCACGTATTTGGCAAATAACAATCAATACCTCATTAGTCTCTTTGAATTTTGAAGTGTTCACAGGGTTTTCTAAGATTTGACCATGTGACTTTAAGTTTATGACCATTTGAATGCATCTATGTCGTCAAACATTCTGACCAGAAGTGCATTCAGTAACACGAGCACTTGTCTATGTTTACATTTTGGTGTCTGTTGGTTAAATCCACATTCCTCGCCACAAATACTTCAAGCATTTATATAAGACACCTGATGGTCACGAGGGTTTTTATTGAACGTACGTCAAATTTCATGAAGATTCGACCCAAGATGTTTAGCGTTAACAAATTTTGTTTTAATGACTTGACCAAGTGACCACTAAGCCTTTGTTTTACTCTGCAGAGAATTTCTGCAGATAATGATTCTGAGCATGGTTCATGATTGGGCCAAAAATAGATAAGTGGTCAGCTTTACTAATACATATAATGAATAAGGTCAGTTTCCATATGAAAGTCATTATTAAGTAGAAATAGTTGCAAGGCCTCGAGAATGTTCACAAGGCTCTTTTTAAGTTTTACTTTAATCCCATGTAACCAATTTCATACCCATTGAATATTTCATGTACCAGCAACATTCTGACCATGTTTCATAAAGATTGGATAAGAAATGTGGCCGCTAGTGTGTGCTGATGTTGCACGAGCAATTAAAGCTCCTCCTCATCACATGTGGTCAGTTGAGCTAAGAACACAAATGTTGGCCTTTGATAAATAACAAATGCAGATATTATTATAAATACTTTATTAAGTACATGACAGATCCCACTCTACCAATTCACTCAGAACTAGATCAAATCCTCCATCAATATAGTTCTAAGTAAAAGATGGTTGAGGCAGACCAAAGCTTACAATAGTGGACTACAGCAATCCAAGCATCACTACCATGATCAGAGAATAAACACGAGGAATCCAGAGTACAAAACTAAAACCAAAGCGATGGGTAATCTAAACTCCCAGGCAGCAATAGGTCATCTGAAGTCACATTTTAATTAAATCCAGACTAGAATTCATAAGAAAGCAAGGTTTATGTTTTATATAGGTGTGCACTGTGATTACATATAATGTACCATGATTAGTATCCGAAAAAATGTTTCACTATTTCACAGGATCTATGGTAATTACAAATGAACCACAATTTTAATATTTTTTGCATTGAACTTTTGCATGAAACACATCAAAATGAATGATGTAACACTAAACTATCAAGAAAATCCTGGCTGATTGTGCTTAATGTGGTTTGCAGTTAATAAGTAATTCTGCAATAACAAGTTAACAATAGATATACCTAGACTTGTTCTGATAGACATTTTTCAATAAACTAAACTTGAGGGAAAGAAATGAGACATTCATGAAAGATAAGACTGAAGAACACCCAATATGCTTATAGACTGGCTATATAATAAATTCAGTGACCTGTTCACTCAAGTATTAACAGTGAAGTAAATCTAACAACCAATCCATTGTTCTATATACCCAAGTGTTAGATATACATTTAATGCAGTGAGTGCAATGAACATGACAATCAAATACACAGTAATATTGTGATGGTGTCAAGTGTAGGGTTTCCTCATGATGTCATTTCAGCTGGAAATACCTCAAAATAGGGCTGTCTGTTCAATAAATTAATGTTTATTACCTTAACTTGTGTTTTGGTATCAAAATTATTTGGTACACTGACATTTGCTGAACTCTGCCATATTTTACTTTTCAGAAAGTTGAATGCTAAAGTTCCTATCTAATCTGATGTTAATCTGAATGAACTCTAGAATTCTGCCTAGCTTACATTAATGGAACAAAAATTGAAAAATAAGAAAATAGGAATAGCAAAGCCTGAAAGTTTACATGATCCTTATCAAAACCAAACGGAAAACATGTACAGTAAAACCTGGGAGCAAAGGCAATACTGAAACTGAATCTAGCTTTTATCTGAAGATTGCTGCTATTCAGAGAATAAATTCTTTATAATTTCAGTGCTAGGAATCTGGCGAATGTCCTTTGTCCGTAGAACTTCTTATATAGATTCCACTGTACATGTTTGCCATGCAGTCCTATTCATAAACACATCAATTTTCACATACAAACTTTTTATCTACAACTCAGTAACTTACAAATATAATTAACATTTTTTTACTCTGATCTCAACATTGCAGAGAGTTATAGAGACTGGTATCATGAACACACAATGTCCACTGTATAGATCAGTGGACCTCACTTGGAAGAACAACCCAGCCTTACAGCATTTAATTCACAGATGAACGGTAGAAATCAAAAAATATTTTTCTACTCTTCCTCATTAATGTTGGTGAAGTCTTTGTTTCCTGACAAATAATCTTTGAAAGTATAGGTCACACTGCACAGGAAAATGCCATTTTCGTAAACAATTTCATGTTTCTTGAAATTGTGAAAAAATTATTATTGTAACTTTCTGTATGATCTTTGGAAAACATGAAAAATTGGCTGCAGGAACACAATCATCTGAACATTCAGTGGACACATTATTAAATAAAAAAAAAAAAAAACTAAGAAGTGTTCATAAACATCGTGAATCTAGTTTACAAAGGAATTTAAAAAAAATTAACATTGAAATATCACTAAGTTTCATTGAAACTGAATAGAAAATACAATATACACGTACTGCTATTTAATGCCATCCCCGTGCTAATCAAATCACTGAAAAACATGAGAGGAACAGATAAATGAACAAAGGGAATGACAATTCCTTCCAGTATCCTCATATCTATAAATGAACTTTATTTTCATTACGTACACATTTATCAAGAAAAGTTAAAATCCTTAATATTAATGACAGAAAACAGCCTAGACTGATCCTTTATATCATAATGTGACATTATTTTTATATCCAAATTTGGCAAAATACAATGCAACAATATGAAAAATGTACCATAAAAAGTAAATAACAGTAGAGTTTGCTCATTTAAGATATTAAATCTAAAAGGTGTTCAACTAAAACGGTGTACAAGAGGCAAATACATACAGTTTTTATTTTGCCAAGAAACACAAATATCATAGAGACACTCATTCAGCCTTTTAAACTGAAATTTCTACAAATAAATTATTTTAAGTAATAGCTAACAAGCTGTTCTTTACAAATAAGTTCACTGAAGTTAATTTTCAGATCAGAAAACTGAAAATCTTAAAATGATACCTTTGATAAAAGACAAGTTCGTTTTTAAAACTCTGGTATGATTTCAATGCATTTGTTTCTCAATCTAGCTCATCTGAATATGGACAGTCTCATTACTTTATCTAAACAAACAAAATGTTTATCTAATGTTTTTCTTTCCACATCTATACACAATACAGATCATATGCCATTATGCAAAATAAACTTAGATAAAATAATAAGGATCTTTACCATGAATATTGTCAAAAAACAAGTTTAAACATTTAATGCAGTATGATAAAAAATAAAAGAAAAAAACCTTGGTGCCGTTATAATTTACAGCATGAATCTTCCATAAATGGAAATTTGCCATTCACAAGGAAATAAAACAAATAGTATACTACATCAATAAAAATAGGAATTATCAATGTAAAACTTATTAACCCTCCAATATTGACACTAAAACGTGTTACAGCATAACATTCTTATCTCATAGATTTAGATGCTAAACTGACAGTACAGAATCAAATTAAGAGAGTTACTAGCCGTCTGATCTGGATCAAAACCGTTCACATGGGCAAACTGGATTTTTTTTCTCTATCATTCACGTGTGGGAAAGGGTTAGACAGGTACACGTGTAGAAATGAGCCAAACACCATCATGCACGATAAAAACTACGCAGTCATAAGTGCGGCCTAAGGGCTACAGTGCTAAAAAGTGGACAAAATTCCTTTGAGGCAAACTATAAACACACAAAATTAAAAGCACAAAATTCCTCCATGAGTCTGTGCTGATGGTTTCAGTGCATTACATTGTGCATAAACAATTACTATCCCTCCTTAAGCACTAAAAAGTTGCATCTTTCACATACATCAAAAACAATGATCTTCACTGGCATCACATTGAGAAGAAAGTAGATATTGGTACTGAAGAAACAAATGAGGAATAAACCTCACATCCCTATAAAATAAAAAAGTAACATACCAGGAACTAATGCTTCAATGAAATAATATATGTGTAATAAAAATATAATTAACAATAACATGGTTACTAAAATCAAAATATTAAAGAAAGATGTAATTTCCTCCTCTAGTCTCCTTTCACCTTTAGTTTTATAAGATAAATATGGAATAAGAAGTAAACATGTATAAAGCTTAAAACTAATCTACGTTTACAATAGATATGTGTATGTATAGAGAGTGAATGGGTCTTCTTTTGTTTAAAACATCAATCTGTAGTACATTCATTAAATGCTAATGGTCGCAAGTTGTTTCCCTTCTTGCTTCCAACACGCTTTCATATAGATCGTGGTGCAAAAACACTTGTTTGTGATGGTTAACATTAGATGAACGCAGGACTGGCTGCGTGTGCATGTCACACACCCGAAACTGATGATCCTACATTAAGGTAACAATCTTCAGCTAGAGACGCGAGATGGATGACAATGGTGATAAGTCTCTCTTTAAAAAACACCGGTGTTGAGACAATGAATTAGGGAGTGACTCCCAGCTCAACTGCCTCTCTGAATACCAGACACTGTAAGCAATACCTAACATAGTTCAGGAATTCAGTAACAGAATATCACTTTGAGAAAGCAAATAAATGTTTATGCTGATGAACTCGATTTTTCCATCAATTACTTGCAAATAATTTAATAATTTTCAGTTCAAATCTTTATTGAAATTAGATTCATTTATGATAATGGTCCACCCCAAAATTCACGGAATCCAAGAAGCACTGGAGATGAAGCAAATAGAGTTGATGTGATGAGTTGGGGATGACATTAATCCAGCAGGGTCCTGATCTCGCTCATGGCATCAAGGATTGCATCTCCCATTTTCTGTGAGGATGTGGCGGAAGAGTACTTGTTGCATGAAATGTGGAACAACACTGAAATACACAAAATACGAACATTACATATTAAAAACTCAATTCTCTGTTCGGACATACCAACTTTGACATCTCTAAAATTCCTTTCTAACTACAAAATTATATAAAATCTGTAATTTCTTGAAGCTATTTAGTCCACCTCTATGTGAGAACTCCTCTGCCTATCTACCAAGTGCCATGTGACTTGAACCAATCAGACAGATCTACAAAACTTACCCATGTCCTCTCCCACAATGATGTATGAGACTCCGTAGCCGTCAGGGTGGGTGGATCCAAAACCGCCTCCCAGGCAGGATGTTTCCAGTTTCCAGAGGTCAGTGAACTTGGTAGGGGTCTGTGATGTACTCAGAATGTCAGGAGTGAACAGGCTCTGAAACAGATAGGGCCACCTTATGAGTTTATGAGTCTACACACTATGCTATGACAGAGCAAATTTTATTTTAACTACAGAATAACTACAGTAAATAGAGGCTGATATAAAAAAATTGTAAGAAAGCTATATTATATAGAATTTTGACTTAATTTACTGTAGCCACAGGTACTTTTCCTACCAAAACAAAGTAGTAACTTACGAAGATGAAGTTCTTACAGAACCTTTACTGATATAAGTCCAGTCACTTGAACAAGAGAGAGTGCTAAGTTTAAGGTAAATCACTCTCACCTTGTTGCACAATAGTGCAGGCAGCTCCATGCCCATCTCCTTACAGCAGTAGTAAAGTCCAAAGATATGTCTGTCCCAACCTTTGCCTACTACAGCCTCGTTCTTAAGCTTCGTCTGGGCATTGACGGCCCGCTTCAACAGCAAGATCTTCTGTTCCCGGGTTGTCTTCATGCTGGACATGGCCTTGCACCAGGACACTGAGGAGTCTGTCACTGGCCGGATGGTCTCTGTGCGTGCCTCCACAAACAACCTGGGTGTGGGTATACATGTAGTAAAGCAAGTCCAAATTTTATATCAAAGGTTTCTTACATTCTTTCAAGTCAAGTCTCTGGAAGAGACATGTGAACTTGGAGGAACAAATAGATAAAAAAGATACAGAATGATATAAAATATGGCATTAACATCAAACTGCTGAGAGCACGTATCATATAATCAATACATCTGTAATTCAATATGAAAATATTAAAATTTATTTTTTTTCGTTTCTTTCGTGTTGTCATTTCAATTTTTTTTTTTTCATACTTAACATATGTAAAAATCAATTTAAATCACACTAAATGAGTTAGTTACTGTCTACTGAACACTTAAAATATCTAAAGTCATAAGACCTTAAATGTAGATAAATGTATCCTTCCAAGCGAAATACAGTTTTAAGTGGGACATCTTTTTACCTTGTAGATGCACTTTCATAAGTCTTCACACATTTCCCAGTCAATCTGTAGTATGCCAGTTGG
>CM037785.1:62219232-62269232 GCA_021229015.1 Solen grandis
TGAAATTGAACCATACATATTGAAAATTGATAATCCTTCACATTGTAAATCTTTAGCTAAATTAAGATGTTCTTCTCATAGTTTGGCAGTTGAAGAGGGGCGATACAAAAATATTGAGAGAGAACACAGAAAATGTAATTGTTGTAGAAAATGAATATAATTTTGTTTTAATTTGCCCATTCTATAATGACCTAAGGCGTAAGTTATTACCTAAATATTTTTGTTCCTGGCCAACTATTACTAAATTTAAATTACTAATGAAAACAAACCAAACATGTGTTATTAAAAAATTAGCCAAATTTGTACACCCTGCTTTTTCAAAGAGAAATGATTTATTAGCACATAATAATAAGAAAATCTTTAAAGATATTTATAACAGTAATATGTAGTTACATGTCTTATTTATTATATCAAATATTAGATTGATTATCACTAATTATTTTTATATTTCATGTATAAAAAATATATTTTTATTACTTTATTACATACTTTTCTCTTATATACGTTACATCATGATTCTCAGTGATGGCAGGTGAATTTTATGCGCTCGGAAAATATTTATAAAACACGTTTTTTAACTCGTCAAAATTGCCGAAAGTTTGGAAAAGGATCAATTTTTGCATTGTTTTTGTGTTGTTATGAACATTCTATTGAAATGGATCGGAATAATGACTTTGTGATGCCGGTACAAAACAGATTTGGAATTTTCGAAGGGCGGGAAAATGGTGAGTCATATTATACACCATCAACAAATGTTTCAAACGCCTCGAATATTTCTCGCAGTGACTTTGAGAAAAGCTCTATGGACACAAAGCTGACTCATATGTTTGATGAACTAAGATTTATTAGAAATGAGCAAGTAAACTGCAGTAGAAATATGGTCATGTTTCAACACACAATGGGAACAATGAATGAAAAAATAGGCCAAGTGATAAGGATCACGAAAACACAAAACGACTATTTACGCACTTTGACATATAAAACAATAGACCTTGAAGCGCGTTCTAGACGCAACAATCTCATCTTCAGAGGATTTGCTGAAAATTATGGTGAAGATTGTACGTACTTGCTTAAAGATTTCTTAGAAAATAGGCTTGATCTTAAAACCAGACCGCATGTACATAGCGAGGGCCCATAGGTTGGGGAAACGCAACGTGCGTAAACAGTAGCGATAACAATGAAAAATTAAAATTTGAAAAAAAAAATAAAGTTTTGGTATATAGGTGTCCCTTTATGGATAAGAAATGCATTTATGATATTTTAAAAGCAGTATCTTAGACTTTATAGATTGTAAAAAAAAGTAAGTTTCGATATCGTGAAAAAAAATTCTGTCAACCTATATTCTACTTAAAAATATCAATATATTTACAAATAATCTTGATAATATGGATTGTATGCTTATATGTAGTACAATATTTATTCAAAACATTACTTAGTTTAAAAAACTAATGGAGATTAAACGTTAAATTTTGATGAAGTTAAATTTGAAAATGTATGTCAATTCTTGGTCATTAAACAAGAGTGAAAGAGACTAGTTTAAAGTTAACCCACATATCAATACATATTGCAATGAATAATATTATTTGAATAATGCTGGAGAGGTATACTTTGGGGGGGGGGGGATGCATCCGCATCTGCTTATATCTAAGTTTTATGTTTGAATGTGTTAATTTCTCAATTACTGTCAAACGTATTGACTTAAAACTGGATCTTAGAATTCATATTTATTACAAAAAATTGGATGAGAGGTAAAACAATCCTTTGGACAAAGTTATTGACCTTGATAGATTCTTTTTTTATGTCCAATTTTATATGTTGTTAATTAACCATCTGAGAACAAATGTGGTAGAAAATCGCAACCATAAATTAATAAAATCAATTTTATATCCCACAGATATGTGATGTTAGATCAGTTCAAAAAATACACCTACTTCTGTCACGGTTTTATAATGAGATCCTTGTTCTTCAGATCCTTTAACAACTCATATGTATAAACTGCCCGATCACCATTAAATATCACGTTAAACCACGATGGATATCCTGGTACCTGAAATATGCAGATGAAAAGTTAAAATTAACATAAATGGATACAATGTTCTTGAAATGCTATAAATTAATGAAAATAATAAAAAAGAATGGATATTAAAATTCATATTTGAATGAGCCTAGGAAGAAACCAAAATAGGTTAAATTATCATTGTTATTTCCAGTTATTATCTAAGACTATAAATAATTGTATTTCTTTCTCATTTTTTTTAAATATGTATCAGCATTACAAGTATAATATTGATAAATGATTCTTAACTGGATAACCATGCAATATATGAAAACAATGATGTGCAAAATAAGTGAACATTTGAATATTAGTGTGATTTTTTTTTTATCATAACCATGTTGCATTCATTAATGACACTTCCATTAATCAGTTCATTATAGTCTATCATAAAACTTGTTAGTATTTGTTGAGGTTTTTCAAACACCATCATCATTGGTATTATGTTGTGAGTCTTCCAATCACCTGTGCTTTGTGAATTGTCATTTGGTTTGTTTTCCATCATACCAATGAAACTGTGATTTTAACGTCATTTATGTGCCAGTCCCTTTTCCATGTTTTAATCAATCTGTGACTGCATTCCATAATATGTTGGGTGTGTAATTTGATGCTTTTTTTCTAAATCTGTACCTTTGAAATAACATGTCCTTCAAACCACTGTGAGTGACCGTCATCTAGCAAGAAGTTCATGGATATGTTTCTTCCAACAAGTACTACTTCCTCACTGTCATTTGATGGCAATGTTAAAGCATGGTGGATCAGTGCTTTCACATTCACAAGCAACTCTGAGATATTTAGTGGTTTACTTTTTCCATTAACTTTTTTGGACAATTTATATACATCTTTGTTTCCCGTGAGTGTTTGATATAAAACTTTTTGACGAAAATGTAGCTGAGCTTTCAGTGCCTTCTTCTTATCATTTTCGTTTTTACACAAACTGAAGTTGTTGTCTGCCTGTAAGTCTGATTGTCATAATCCCCATTGTATTATGTCTTCTGTGTGTTTCTCCAATTTTCTTACCTTTCTTGCTTCTTTCTCCTCTTGCTCTCTTATTTTTTGTTTCATTATTGCTTTCCTTCTCTCTTCAATCTCTTTTCTTCTTTCTTTAAACTTAATTCTCAGTGATTTCATTTCCTTCCTACACTCATTCACGATTGTCTGTTTTTTCTTCTCATCCATCTGAAGGAGCCAGTCACTGGTTCTAATGTGACAGAACATTATGTATGCTTCTTGAGAAATAAATGAAATGTTGGGTTTTTCTCTGAGCAATCTGTCAACATGTCCAAACAATGATTCGGAATACTTGTTGTGCATAGGAACAGCTTTTGTACTGGCCTTTATTTCTGATGAAATTCCATCTCGAATGTAGTCAGTAAAAATATTAACCATTAAATTAAAAATTGCAGGCAACATTGTTTGCAGTATTATGGCCACATCACTATCATATTTTGACTGACATAACAAGTAGTAAAAAATGACATCAGATTTACTTCTATGAATATTTTCCCCCTCTAAAACCAATTTACCTTCAATAAAATTATCAACATCTTTTCCAGAATTTTCAATATAAACACATATTTTGTCAAAAAAATCACAGCTTTCTATTACATGAACATCCTTTCGTTCAATAAACGACCACAATGGTGACGTTATAAAATAATGTATCAACCCTAATGCCTTTACACCAGCAAGAAAAAAATCAACATTAACATCATGTTTAACTGTCAGAAGTAATCTGTTTGAGGCATCAAAGTCAAGGTATTCTTTCATTTGTTCATGCATAAAATACACATAACTTGCATTTTCAAAGAGAATATTGAACCTATTTCCATGATACCGTTGTATCGGCACACTTTTCATTTTGTTTTCATTCAGGAAATCTTTAGTGAAAGTGGTCAAATGCCCATAAGCACCACTCTTGGCATCCCCACCACAAGAAAAAGCTTTACTGGCAGTGCGAATCAATCTCACTGTTCCAGATTCATGTAATTTAAAAGAAGAATCATATATTGGCACTTCTTCATCAAAATGACCAGTTTCAATGATTTTTAAACTTTCGCTCGCTGTTTCTGCAATGTGTACAAGAGCATGGAGTCCACAAAAAAATTATTCAGTGAAGTTAAAGAATTTTGCTCTCCATCATTTAATAAATCCCAGTTTTCTCCCATTTGGTCTTTCAAAATATCTGTTCTATATGATTGTAAAATGTCATTAAATTTAACTTGTGTTGCTGCTCTGTCAGACATAGTAGAACTTATATTTAGAATAATTGATTTCCTTTTCTCATCATCACAATTGTGTCCAATTGTTTCAATATCATTAAGAATATTTTCTAATGCTCCCATAGTGTCCTGTCCCGACTTTGTAACAATCTGTCTTAATCCTAATGTAAAGTATTGCTTGTTTTCTGTTCTAACATGAAAACCTTCAATTTTTTTCCCAAATTTAGACGTTTCGTCTGATAATAACAGACACATATTTTCCTCATGTGGCAGTACTTCTGCCAAATGTTTTTGTGAGGCGATAAACCTTTCAATATTCATATTATTAACTGTTGAAACTGAAGGAAGACGATCTGGTTTTATGTTTACTAATTTTAAAACACGAGAAATCACACGAGAAATATTGCTACTAGTAACATTCATACTTAAAAGGTCAAATACGCACTCTTGTGTTTCAGTTTTAAAACAATTTTTAGAATCGTTAAACAAGTTTAAAGTCTTTTCATCATTGTTATTTTCTAAATTTTCACAATATGATTGGAGGTTATTGTTATTTTTCTTTAGTTCACTAATTTCCTTTTTCATAATTTCAATACTTTCCATTAAAAGATTGGTTTCTCTCTTTACATTTTCATAGTTTTGGCTTTTTTTTTTTAATTTTTTTTTTTTTTTTTCTTTCTCATGTTTTTTATAACATTTACCATAATCTTTTGACAGTCCATTTATGACATTATTGGCAATTTCAAAGTCTTCCGTCTTCAATTTATTTACTTCTAATTCAATGCCATTTTTCTTTATCTGTTGCTGTCTTTGGGAAATCAAATTTTTGGCTATAGATTTTCGCAAATAGTATATAATGTGCAATATCTGATTTAAAATAACAGTTTAACACATTGAAAATGTTGATCATACTGTGCCATATAGTATTTTGGATGGATGTCAAAATACTGTTATTTCTTCAGTATCTGTCCATACAATTCAACACTGATATTGTGGCTTTAGTTTTTCTATAGTTTTACACGGGAGAAATTGGCGAGATTCTGTCGGTCAGATCTGTCCCGACCAAACGTGTTTTCGACTACGCGAACATTTTTAGGACGATTCCTCAGGTAAGAGGGTGTGTTTTGTCCCTGTATGTCTTGAAACGACATGATGTACGTTTTCAGTGGACGAAGTTACCTACCTTTTTATTATATATATGGTCATTGATTTTTTTTAATGGGCAGCAACGTACCGGGTACCTTTGATTTAACTTGATACGAAATCATATTAAGCTCTTAGTAGCCTACTGTTATTTCTTAGTTCTATCGCAGAAGTTAAATAAAGGTAAATGTTATTGTTGTTGTTTTGAGTTAACCGTCGCTGCGATAGTATTTCAGTCATATTACGACGTCCAGCTAATTATAGGTGGAGGAAGACCCCGAATGCAATAAGGCATCCGGGTAAAACCACCGACCTACCGTAAGCCAGCTGCCGGGACTCGAACCCACGCGGTGAGTGGCGGAGTGAGTGCTAAAGTCAGCGACTTTATCCTCTCGGCCACGGAGACCCCCAAATGTAAATGTATTATCCGTATCTCTACAGAGAAATTTTTTCATTTATTTATTCATTCCATTTCAGTGCATTTACATATTATGACATGATTACAATACATAATGTATAAATTTAATACAATGGAATTTATAAATCCATGAAGAAATTTTTTTATTAGCGGAAAAGGAAGAGTTTGAAATAAGGTAATAGTAGTCAGAATAAAAGTAGAAAAGGTACAGGAAAGTGAAGAAAAGATACACAGAGTATTGATTTAGAAAGGCAATGTAAAAGAGCATCCGATTTCAAATATGTTTCAGTTTTACTACTACTACTACTACTAATAATAATAACAAAAAACAATAACAAAAAAAAAAGTAAAATAAAATACTGAAAAAAAAGTGGTAGGAGTGTTTTTTTCTTTTACTCTTTATGTTATTTTTTTTTTAAATGTTCATATTGAATATTAGAGAAAATATCTCCACTTATTATTGAAAGATATTGATTTATTTTGTGTTAAAGATGTATGTTGTTCAACTGTCAATCTGAATTTTAAAATTTGTTTAAAAATATATATAGTTGGTAGTATGTTTTTTAGCTTCATTTGATATATAAACAATTTTGTAAAAAAAGGTTTTATTTCTATATTGCTATTACAAAAGTCACATAGACTGCTGTTTTTTATTTGAATTTTTGTGAAATATTTTTTGGTTGCTATTCTTCGCATTTAAAATTTATACTGGAAATCTCGTAGATAAGTGTCTTTTGTTATTTTAAAATGGTGCATATATACACATGGCCAGCCTATGGCTTCATCATTTAAAATATTGTACCACCTATCTTCTGATTTTTTGTAATTTGTATTGATATTTTCAAGTTGTATATTATATAAAGTTTTATTTGGAGTTTTTGAATTAGGGCTTTCTGCCTCAAGCAGAAAGACCTATTGGGTTTGTTATGTTTTTTCTTATTAGGACTTTCTGCCTTTGAAAGCTATTGGGTTTGTACTGTTTTTTTATTAGGACTTTCTGCCCTTTCGGCAGAAAGTCATATTGGGTTTGTTCTGTTTTTTATTAGGACTTTCTGCCCTTCCGGCAGAAAGTCCTATTGGGTTTGTACTGTTTTTTTATTAGGACTTTCTGCCTAAAGCAGAAAGTCCTATTGGGTTTGTTATGTTTATTATTTACTTTCTGCCCTTCCGGCAGAAAGTCCTATTGGGTTTGTACTGTTTTTTTATTAGGACTTTCTGCCTAAAGCAGAAAGTCCTATTGGGTTTGTTATGTTTATTATTAGGACTTTCTGCCTAAAGCAGAAAGTCCTATTGGGTTTGTTATGTTTATTATTATTATTATTCTTTTCTTCCTCACGGATTTTCATATGTTGCAATCGTCCTAGGAGAATGAAATTTCGATGGCATATTATTCATGTGCGTAATTAAAAAATTCTATAATTTTCATATGCCTATGACGTCATATGACGTCACACTTGGCAATTTGCTGCAAAAGTTTGTACGCGGTCCAGAGCGATAATTAATAAACCGATTTTTCAAATTTTCACAGAATGTTGTACATCTCGTTGCCTTTTTCAAAATTCGAAAAGCACAAGGTTCTATGGCGAATGCAAGATTCAAACCAAGGACGTCAAATTGATAAATGCTCATAAAATCGTCCCTAAATGACACAGAAGGTTGATATTTTGACAGTATATAGATCTCCGATAGATTTGAATATTTTGTGAAAATGGACGTCTTGTGACGTCATATGACGTCATCAAATTTCTAATTTTTAAACACATTATTATATATGTTAATATGGTCCAAGGACAATGAAATTTTGATGTCATATTTTCCAAGAAATGTTATTTTGATTTCTATGATTTTCATATCTCTATGACGTCATATGACGTCACAATTGAAATAACCTACAAAAGTTTGTACGCGGTCCAGAGCCATTATTAATGAACCGATTTTCATCAAATTTTCACAGAATGTGTATATTAAGTTCTAGTTGTGCATCCCGGTGTCCGTTTTTCAAAATTCGAAAAGTCCAAGGTTCTATAGCGATTCCAAGATTCGAACCAAGGTCGTAAATTTTCAAATGCTTATAAAATCGGTCCTATTTGAGATAGAAAAGTGATATTGGGTCAGTATATAGGTCTCTGAGAGTCTTAAACATTTTGTGAAAATGAATCTCATATGACGTCACGTGACGTCATTATATGATAATGAATTTCTAATTCTAACAAGATTATTTCTATATATTGAAATTTTTGAAGGGCAATGAAAATTTAATGCCGCATACTTCAGATGCTGAAATTTCGATTTCAATTACTTTCAAAAGCCTATGACGTCATATGACGTCACATTTGAAATTGACTAAGAAAGTTTGTACACGGTCCAATGCCATTATTAATGGGCCGATTTTTATCAAATTTTCACAGAATGTATATATTAAGTTCTTATTGTGTATACCGGTGTCCGTTTTTCAAAATTCGAAAAGTCCATGGTTCTATAGCGAATCCAAGATTCGAACTAAGGTCGTAAATTTTTAAATGCTTTTAAAATCTGTCCTATTTAAGATAGAAAGTTGATATTTAGTCAGTATATAGGTCTCTAGAAGTTTTAAACATTTTGTGAAAATAAATGTCATATGACGTCACGTGACGTCATTATATGATAATGTATTTCTAATATTAACAAGAATATTTCTATATGTTGAAATTGTCGAAGGACAATTTTAATTTAATGACAAATGAGTCACATGCTGTAATTTCGATTTAGATGATTTTCAGAATCCTATGACGTCATATGACGTCACATTTGAAAATGACTACAAAAGTTTGTACACGGTCCAGAGCCATTATTAATGGGCCGATTTTCATCAAATTTTCACAGAATGTGTATTTTACGTTCTTATTGTGTATACCGGTGTCCGTTTTTCAAAATTCGAAAAGTCCAAGCATCTATGGCGAATCCAAGATTCGAACCAAGGTCGTCAATTTTTAAATGCTTATAAAAACTGTCCTATTTGAGATAGAACGTTGAAATTTTGTCAGTTAGTAGGTCTCTGGGTGTCTTAACAATTATGTGAAAAATAAACGTCATATGACGTCACGTGACGTCATATTATTCTTATTATTATTCTTTTCTTCTTCCTAACTAAACGTTTATTTTAATATGTTGCAATAGTCCTAGGACGATGAAATTTTTATGGGTTATTCGGCACGTGAGGAAATTTTGATTTCAATTATTGTCAGCACCCTATGACGTCACATGACGTCACAGCTAAAAACAGTGAAAAATGGTGTTTGCGCTCTACTGCTGCCATTTATGATCAGATTTTCTTCAAATTTTTACAAATGGTACATTTTGAAACTAAGGTGTGAATATTTTGTCAGCTAACCATAATTCCGAAAAACCGAAGTATTGTGGCTGAAGTAAGATTCGAACATAGGACCAAAAATTTCATTTTAGGGTTAAAGCATTTCGGAATGAGATAGAAAGTTGAAACTTACACAGTTTGCAGTTCTGCATAATTTCTTAATATATTTTGAATGGTGACGTCATATGACGTCATAAACATACTACTACTACTTATTTTTTTTCTTCGTAACTAAAGGCTTATTTTTCGCGGAATATAATGTCAGTTGTTCAGCATGAACATGATATACTACCAGAGGTGAGTCATTGCATGAAACTTCTATCTCCTGCTTTTTGCATTAACGCAGGTTGCAGAAAGTCCTATCATTCGTTTAGACGAATGACATCTAGTTATTATTATTATTATTATTCTTTTCTTCCTCAAGGATTTTCATATGTTGCAATCGTCCTAGGAGAATGAAATTTCGATGGCATATTATTCATATGCGTAATTAAATAATTCTATAATTTTCATATGCCTATGACGTCATTATGACGTACAATTGGCAAATTGCTACAAATGTTTGTACGCGGTCCAGAGCGATAATTAATAAACCGATTTTTATCAAATTTTCACAGAATGTGTATATTACGTTCTAGTTGTGCATCTCGGTGTCCGTTTTTCAAAATTCGAAAAGCACAAGGTTCCTGGGAATGCAAGATTCAAACCAAGGACGTCAAATTGATAAATGCTCATAAAATCGTCCCTAAATGACACAGAAGGTTGATATTTTGACAGTATATAGATCTCCGATAGATTTAAATATTTTGTGAAAATAGACGTCTTGTGACGTCATATGACGTCATCAAATTCCTAATTTTTAAACACATAATTATATATGTTAATATGGTCCAAGGACAATGAAATTTTGATGTCTTATTCTCCAAGAGATGTTATTTTGATTTCTATGATTTTCATATAGCTATGACGTCATATGACGTCACACGTGAAATAAGCTACAAAAGTTTGTACGCGGTCCAGAGCCATTATTAATGAACCGATTTTCATCAAATTTTCACAGAATGTGTATATTAAGTTCTAGTTGTGCATCCCGGTGTCCGTTTCTCAAAATTTGAAAAGTCTAAGGTTCTATAGCGATTCCAAGATTCGAATTTTCAAATTCTTATAAAATCGGTCCTATTTGAGATAGAAAGATGATATTGGGTCAGTATATAGGTCTCTGGGAGTCTTAAACATTTTGTGAAAATAAATGTCATATGACGTCACGTGACGTCATTATATGATAATGAATTTCTAATTCTAACAAGATTATTTCTATATGTTGAAATTTTTGAAGGGCAATGCAAATTTAATGCTGTGACGTCATATGACGTCACATTTGAAATTGACTAAGAAAGTTTGTACACGGTCCAGAGCCATTATTAATGGGCCGATTTTCATCAAATTTTCACAGAATGTGTATATTAAGTTCTTATTGTGTATACCGGTGTTCTTTTTTCAAAATTCGAAAAGTCCATGGTTCTATAGCGAATCCAAGATTCGAACTAAGGTCGTAAATTTTTAAATGCTTTCAAAATCTGTCCTATTTAAGATAGAAAGTTGATATTTAGTCAGTATATAGGTCTCTAGATGTTTTAAAAATTTTGTGAAAATAAATGTCATATGACGTCACGTGACGTCATTATATGATAATGTATTTCTTATATTAACAAGAGTATTTCTATATGTTGAAATTGTCGAAGGGCAATGAAAATTTAAAGACGCATGTTTCAAAAGCTGATATTTCGATTTCAATGATTTTTAGAAGTTTATGACGTCATATGACGTCACATTTGAAAATGACTACAAAAGTTTGTACACGGTCCAGAGCCATTATTAATATGCCGATTTTCATCAAATTTTCACAGAATGTGTATATTACGTTTTTATTGTGTATACCGGTGTCCGTTTTTCAAAATTCGAAAAGTCCAAGCATCTATGGCGGATACAAAATTCGAACCAAGGTTGTCAATTTTTAAATGCTTATAAAAACTGTCCTATTTGAGATAGAACGTTGAAATTTTGTCAGTTAGTAGGTCTCTGGGTGTCTTAACAATTATGTGAAAAATAAACGTCATATGACGTCACGTGACGTCATTTTATTATTATTATTATTCTTTTCTTCTTCCTAACTAAACGTTTATTTTAATATGTTGCAATAGTCCTAGGACGATGAAATTTTTATGGGTTATTAGGCACGTGAGGAAATTTTGATTTCAATTATTGTCAGCACCTATGACGTCACATGACGTCACAACTAAAAACAGTGAAAAATGGTGTTCGCGCTCTACTGCTGCCATTTATGATCAGATTTTCTACAAATTTTTACAGATGGTACATCTTGAAACTAAGGTGTGAATATTTTGTCAGCTAACCATAATTCCGAAAAACCGAAGTATTGTGGCTGAAGTAAGATTCGAACATAGGACCAAAAATTTTATTTTAGGGTTAAAGAATTTCGGAATGAGATAGAAAGTTGAAACTTACACAGTTTGCAGTTCTGCATAATTTCTTAATATATTTTGAATGGTGACGTCATATGACGTCATAAACATACTACTACTACTTATTTTTTTTTCTTCGTAACTAAAGGCTTATTTTACGCGGAATATAATGTCAGTTATTCAGCATGAACATAAAATACTACCAGAGGTGAGTCATTACATGAAACTTCTATCTCCTGCATTTTGCATTAACGCAGGTTGCAGAAAGTCCTATCATTCGTTTAGACGAATGACATCTAATTATTATTATTCTTTTCTTCTTCCTAACTAAACGCTTATTTTTATATGTTGCAATAGTCCTAGGACGATGAAATTTTTATGGCTTATTAGTCACGTGAGGAAATTTTGATTTCAATGATTTTCAGCACCATATGACGTCACATGACGTCACAGCTAAAAATAGTGAAAAATGGTGTTCGCGCTCTACAGCCGTCATTTATGGTCGGATTTTCTTCAAATTTTCACAGATGGTACATCATGAATCAAAGGTGTGCATATCCTGTCAGCTAACCAAAATTCCGAAAGACCGAAGTTCTGTGGCTGAAATAAGATTCGAACATAGGACCAAAAATTTCATTTTAGTATTAAAGAGATTCAGGATGAGATAGAAAGTTGAATCTTACACAGTTTGCAGTTCTCCAGAATTTCTATACATATTTTGAGTCATGACGTCATATGACGTCAAGTGACGTCATAGGCATACTTCTTAATTTTCATTTAAGGGCAATGATTTCGACATGACGTCAGTTGTTCAGAATAATGAAAATTTCAGAGTTATGACAGTAAAGGATGCGCTATTGAATAAAAGCATCTTCAGCACCCTATGACATCACATGACGTCACAGCTAAAAATAGTGAAAAATGGTGTTCGCGCTCTACAGCCGTCATTTATGGTCGGATTTTCTTCAAATTTTCAAAGATGGTACATCTTGAAACTAAGGTGTGCATATCCTGTCAGCTAACCGAAATTTCGAAAGACCGAAGTTCTGTGGCTGAAATAAGATTCGAACATAGGACCGAAAATTTCATTTTAGGATAAAAGAGCTTCAGGATGAGATAGAAAGTTGAAACTTACACAGTTTGCAGTTCTGCAGAATTTCTACATATATTTTGATTCCTGACGTCATATGACTTCATGTGACGTCATAATCATACTTCTTAATTTTCATTTTAAGGCAATAATTTTGACATGATGCCAGTTGTTCAGAATAATGAAAAGTTCAGAGTTACGAAAGTAAAGTATGTGCTTTTGAACAAAAGATTTTTCAGCACCCTATGACGTCATTTGACGTCAAAGCTAAAAAAAGTCCATACGAAAAAAAAAAATAAGTAAAAGGTAGAGAATTTAATATATATTCTTTCTAACGGAATGAATCTTAATATTTTTCAATTTTAGCAGAAAGTCCTATCATTCGTATCAACGAATAAAATCTAGTTCTTCTTCTTCTTCTTCTTCTTCTTCTTATTATTATTCTTTTTTTCTTCCTAACTAAACGCTTATTTTTCTATGTTGCAATAATCCTAGGACGATGAAATTTTTATGTCTTATTAGTCACGTTAGGAAATTTTGATTTCTATGATTGTCATATCTCTATGACGTCATATGACGTCACACTTGAAATAAGCTACAAAAGTTTGTACGCGGTCCAGAGCCATTATTAATGAACCGATTTTCATCAAATTTTCACAGAATGTGTATATTAAGTTCTAGTTGTGCATCCCGGTGTCCGTTTTTCAAAATTCGAAAAGTCCAAGGTTCTACAGCGATTCCTAGATTCGAACCAAGGTCGTAAATTTTCAAATTCTTATAAAATCGGTCCTATTTGAGATAGAAAGAGGATATTGGGTCAATATATAGGTCTCTGGGAGTCTTAAACATTTTGTGAAAATAAATGACATATGACGTCACATGACGTCTTTATATGATAATGAATTTCTAATTCTAACAAGATTATTTCTATATATTGAAATAAAATTTAACCGCATGCTTCAGATGCTGAAATTTGATTTCAATGATTTCAGAAGTCTATGACGTCATATGACGTCACATTTGAAATTGACTACGAAAGATTGTACACGGTCCAGAGCCATTATTAATGGGCCGATTTTTATCAAATTTTCACAGAATGTGTATATTAAGTTCTTATTGTGTATACCGGTGTCCGTTTTTCAAAATTCGAAAAGTCCATGGTTCTATAGCGAATTCAAGATTCGAACCAAGGTCGTAAATATTTAAATGCTTATAAAATCGGTCCTATTTGAGATAGAAAAGTGATATTTGGTCAGTATATAGGTCTCTGGAAGTCTTAAACATTTTGTGAAAATAAATGTCATATGACGTCACGTGACGTCTATAAATGAAGATGTATTTCTAATATTAACAAGAGTATTTCTATATGTTGAAATTTTCGAAGGACAATGAAAATTTAATGACAAATAAATCAGATGCTGAAATTTTGATTTCAATGATTTTCAGAAGCCTATGACGTCATATGACGTTACATTTGAAATTGACTACAAAAGTTTGTACGCGGTCTACAGCCATTGTTTGTGAACCGATTTTCATCAAATTTTCACAGATTGTGTATATTAAGATCTAGTTGTGCATCCCGGTGTCTGTTTTTCAAAATTCGAAAAGTCCATGGATCTATAGCGATTCCAAGATTCGAACCAAGGTCGTAAATTTTTTAAATGCTTATAAAATCTGTCCTATTTAAGATAGAAAGTTGAGATTTGGTCAGTATATAGGTCTCTAGAAGTTTTAAACATTTTGTGAAAAAAAATGTCATATGACGTCACGTGACGTCATTAGATGATAATGTATTTCTAATATTAACAAGAGTATTTCTATATGTTGAAATTGTCGAAGGGCAATGAAAATTTAATGACACATGCTTCAATCGCTGAAAGTTTGGTTTCTATGATTTTCATATGCCTATGACGTCATATGACGTCACACTTGAAATATGGAACAAAAGTTTGTACGCGGTCCAGAGCCATTGTTTATGAACCGATTTTCATCAAATTTTCACAAAATGTGTATATTACGTTCTTATTGTGTATACCGGTGTCCGTTTTTCAAAATTCGAAAAGTCCAAGCATATATGGCGGATCCAAGATTCGAACCAATGACGTCAATATTTAAATGCTTATAAAAACTGTCCTATTTGAGATAGAAAGTTGAAATTTTGTCAGTTAGTAGGTCTCTGGGTGTCTTAACAATTATGTGAAAATAAACGTCATTTGTTTATTATTATTATTCTTTTCTTCTTCCTAACTAAACGCTTATTTTAATATGTTGCAATAGTCCTAGGACGATGAATTTTTTATGGGTTATTAGGCACGTGAGGAAATTTTGATTTCACCCCTACTGCATATATGTAGCCATATCTCAATAAATATCGATTTTTGTAAATATATGTATGAATAAGAATTATAGCTGAATAATTGACGTTTCCAAAGATATTTAGTTTATTAAAATTGGTTTACGCAATACAAAGTTATAAGCAAAAAAAACTAAATGAAATGAAGCTAATTTTGCTGATAATATGCTGTTTTCTTGAGGTTTAACAGTCAATATCTCAGAAACGACTGAAGATAAGTTATACATTATGCGTATAAAATGTAGCATGTTTTAGGAGCTTTCTAACGGTACCAAGTTTATTGAAATTGGACTTCATATAAGAAAGTTACATGGAAAATAAGATATTTCATAATCATGCATCATAAAAATATGGAAAAGGTCACGCGCAGGGGTCACCAAGCTTAAATACTTGCGCAACGACTTAAAAAAAATAAAAAAAAAATATCAAATTGCAATTGATGGGCTATATCTTGATTTTTTTTTTTGTCGAATGTTGACTGTTTCCAAAATAAGCATTGAAGTTAATACATGTACAACGGCACAAGACAAAAATCCGTATTTGCAACACTATGTAGCTAGCGAGCAGTTTGCAAGCCTTGAAAAATTCACACGCAGCCCCACATTTTAGACCATCTAAAAACTGCATTGTTATGCTAACGATATTCATATTGCATCAGTTTGTAGGCTGGGATGTTACCTTTCAAAATATCACCATAGTTCGAAATTCCAGGAATTTATCGCAAAACTACGGAAGCCCAAACACGCCAAAATCGCTAAATACGTTTAACTACGTTACAGGTGTCGAAAGGATATAGCACTATACAAATATTCAATACTTCTTCCTACTGAGGCTAAAATTAAACAAGGTTACAACTGAGCTGGAGTGATGAAATTCTATGTGTGATGAAAGTTAGAAACTTACATTTGAACACTGTTTCATTTTTCTTTCATGTCATATGACATAGTATAAATTTTGTATGTAAACTACATGTGCAAGATATGGGCGGACTTTTATTAAAAAGTTCTTATTCTTCTATATATGCTATATAAAGCAGATGTTGCAGAAAGTCCTATCATTCGTTTAAACGAATGACATCTAGTTATTCTTCTTATTAATCTTTTTTGCTTCCTCTTATATTTGTGTTAATTTCGAGGTGTTGCCATTGACTCAGAACAATGAAAATTTTATGGCATATATTTCAAACCATGAGTTTTCGGATGCAATAAATTTCATATTCATATGACTTCACGTAACGTCAGATTTGACGTCAGGTGAAAAAGTTTGTTCGCGGTCTACAGCCTTTATTTCTGGACCGATTTTCATCAAAATTTCACAGAATGTGTATGTTAGGCTCTAGTTGTGCATCCCGGTGTCCGTTTTTCAAAATTCGAAAAGTCCATGGTTCTATAGCGAATTCAAGATTCGAACCGAGGTCGTAAATTTTTAAATGCTTATAAAATCTGTCCTATTTAAGATAGAAAGTGGATATTTAGTCAGTATATAGGTCTCTAGAAGTTTTAAATATTTTGTGAAAAATAAATCAAGTTTAATTAAATTTGATTTCTATATGTTGAAATTGTCGAAGGGCAATGAAAATTTAACGACACATGCTTCAAACGCTGAAATTTTGATTTCTATGATTTTCATATGCCTATGACGTCATGTGACGTCACACTTGAAATATGCTACAAAAGTGTGTACGCGGTCTACAGCCATTGTTTATGAACCGATTTTCATTAAATTTTTAAAGAATGTGTATATTAAGTTGTAGTTGTGCACCTCGGTGTCCGTTTTTCAAAATTCGAAAAGTCCATGGTTCTATAACGAATTCAAGATTCAAACCAAGGTCGTAAATTTTTAAATGCTTATAAAATCGGTCCTATTTGAGATAGAAAAGTGATATTTGGTCAGTATATAGGTCTCTGGGAGTCTTAAAGATTTTGTGAAAATAAACGTCGTATGACGTCACGTGACGTCATTATATGATAAAGAGTATTTCTATATTTGAAGGGCAATGAAAATTTAATGACAAATGATTGAGACCTGAAATTTTTTATGACGTCACATTTGAAATTGACTACGAAAGTTTGTACACGGTTCAGAGCCATTATTAATGGGCCGATTTTTATCAAATTTTCACATAATATGTATATTACGTTCTTATTGTGTATACCGGTGTCCGTTTTTCAAAATTCGAAAAGTCCAAGCATGTATGGCGGATCCAAGATTCGAACCAAAGACGTCAATTTTTAAATGCTTATTAAAACTGTCCTTTTTGAGATAGAAAGTTGAAATTTTGTCAGTTAGTAGGTCTCTAGGTGTCTAACAATTATGTGAAAATAAACGTCATATGACGTCACGTGACGTCATTTTTTATTATTATTATTCTTTTCTACTTCCTAACTAAACGCTTATTTTAATATGTTGCAATAGTCCTAGGACGATGAAATTTTTTTGATTTCAATGATTGTCAGCACCCTATGACGTCACATGACGTCACAGCTAAAAATAGTGAAAAATGGGGTTCGCGCTCTACAGCCGTCATTTATAGTCGGATTTTCTTCAAATTTTAACAGATGGTACATTTTGAAACTAAGGTGTGCATATCCTGTCAGCTAACCGAAATTCCGAAAGACCGAAGTTCTGTGGCTGAAATAAGATTCGAACATAGGACCGAAAATTTCATTTTAGGATTAAAGAGCTTCAGGATGAGATAGAAAGTTGAAACTTACACAGTTTGCAGTTCTGCAGAATTTCTACATATATTTTGAGTCGTGACGTCATATGTCGTCATGTGACGTCATAAGCATACTTCTTAATTTTATTTTAGGGCAATGATTTCGACATGATGCCAGTTGTTCAGAAGAATGAAAATTTCAGAGTTATGACAGTAAAATATACGCTTTTGAACAAAAGCATCTTCAGCACCCTATGACGTCATATGACGTCAGAGCTAAAAATAGTGAAAAATGGTGTTCACGCTCTACAGCCGCCATTTATGGTCAGATTTTCTTCAAATTTTCACAGATGGTACATTTTGAAACTAAGGTGTGCATATTCTGTCAGCTAACCGAAATTCCGAAAGACCGAAGTTCTGTGGCTGAAATAAGATTCGAACATAGGACCGAAAATTTCATTTTAGGATTAAAGAGCTTCAGGATAAGATAGAAAGTTGAAACTTACACAGTTTGCAGTTCTGCAGAATTTCTTAATATATTTTGAGTCGTGACGTCAAATATCGTCATGTGACGTCATAAGCATACTTCTTAATTTTCATATTAGGGCAATGATTTCGACATGATGCCAGTTGTTCAGAATAATGAAAATTTTAGAGTTATAACAGTAAAGTATGCTCTTTTGAACAAAAGCATCTTCAGAACCCTATGACGTCATGTGACGTCAGAGCTAAAAATATCGAAAAATGGTGTTTGCGCTCTACAGCCGCCATTTATGGTCGGATTTTCTTCAAATTTTTACAGATGGTACATCTTGAAACTAAGGTGTGAATATTTTGTCAACTAACCTTAATTCCGAAAAACCGAAGTATTGCGGCTGAAGTAAGATTCGAACATAGGACCAAAAATTTCATTTTAGGGTTAAAGAACTTCGGGATGAGACGTCAGGTGAAAAAGTTTGTACGCGGTCTACAGCCATTATTTCTGGGCTGATTTTCATCAAAATTTCACAGAATATGTATGTTAGGCTCTAGTTGTGCCTTCCGGTGTCTGTTTTTTTCAAAACTTGAAAAGGTAATGGTCTCATCGCGAATCCAAGATTCGAACCATTGACGTCAAATTTCAAATGCGTATAAAATCGCTTACAGATGAGCTAGAAAGATGATATTTGAACAGGATGTAAGTCTCTACAATTTATTTACATTCTCAGAAGATAAACGTCAAATGACGTCATATGACGTCGTGAGGTGAAAATGAATTTCTAAATTTTACGTGTTAATTTTTATATGTTGATAACGTACGAGCACCTTGAAAATTTAATACCCTGTGCTTCAGATAGAACATTTTGCATTTCAATAATTTTCATTTGTCTATGACGTGTTTTGACGTCAAACTTGACGTCGTCTTAAAATATTTGTACGCGGTCTACAAATTATTTCTGGGCCGATTTTCATCAAAATTTCAAGAATATGTTGTTAGGCTCTAGTTGTGCTTCTGGTGTCCGTTTTTCAAAATTCGAAAAGGTAATGGTTTTATGGCGAATCCAAGATTCAACCATTAGTTTTGAATCGCTTAGAGAGGTTTAATCGATTTTCATAGTATATAAGTCTCCAAGTCTGCTTTACATTCTATGAAGATGAACGTCATTTGACGTCAATTGACGTCATAAGGTCAAAAAGAATTTCTGATATATATACGCGTTAATTCAAATATGTTGTTAACTTCCCAGGACCATGGAAATTTAATAGTTTATACATCAATCCATGAGCTTTAGAATGCAATGTATTCCATAATAATGTTACGTTTTATCACGTAAGATTTGATATCAGGACAAAAAGGTTTAACGCGGTGTACAGCCATTATGTTTGGACTTATTTTCATCAAATCTTCACAGAATGTATTTGTAACGCTCTTGTTGTGTATTCCTTGTCCGGTTTTCCAAATTCGAAAAGGCAATGGTTCTATGGTGAATCCAGGTTTTGAAACATTGACGTCAAATTTCAAATACGTATAAAATCGCTTCCAGATGATATAGAAAGTTGATATTTTTTTTAATTTTTTTATGTGAGGATTAACGTCATTTGACGTCATTAGACGTCTTAAGGTCAAAAAGAATGTTTGATATCTACGTGTTAATTTCTATATGTTGCAAAGTTCCAATGGGGCATGAAAAAATTACTTGATATATTTAAGATACTTAATATTTCATTTCATTGATTTTCTTATGCCTATGACGTCATATGACATCAAACTTGGCGTTGTCTACACAAGATTGTACGCGGTCTACAGCCATTATTTTAGGACGGATTTTCATCAAAATTTCACAGAATGTGTATGTTACGCTTTAGATGTGCAAACCCGTCTCCGTTTTACCAAATTTGAAAAAGCAAGGATTTTGTTGTGCATCCGTACTTTCGTTTTCAAAATATTGAAAAGACCAAGGTTCTGTGGTGAAACCAATTTTCGAAAATATGACCTCGAAATTAAGTTTAGTATTTCAGAGACCCTATTCGAGGAAAAAGCTGAAATTCACACCTGTTGTAATTCAAAACGTTTTCTTTAGATTTCCATAGGCTAGAGGTCATTTGACGTAATGGGATTATAATATGTTTTCATTTCTGGTGCAATAAATTCAATGTGATCCCAATGGTCCAGAATTACAAAAATATTATGGCATATGTTAAATATGCTGAATTTTCATATGCAATACTATTCTTATTCATATGACATGAGAATAGACGTCAGGTGAAAAAGTTTGTACGCGGTCTACAGCCATTATTTCTGGACCAATTTTCATCAAAATTTCACAGAATGTGCATGTTAGGCTCTAGTTGTGCAATTCGAAAAGGCAAACGTTTTATGGCGAATCCAAGATTCGAACTAATGACGTCAAATTTCAAATGCGTATAAAATCGCTTCCAGATGAGCTAGAAAGCTAATATTTGGACAGAATATTAATCTCTAGGTCTTATTTTTATTCTGAAAAGATGAACGCCAAATGACGTCACATGACGTCATAATGCAAATAAAACTTTCGTATTAAAACTTAATGGTTTTTAAGCCCTTTAGGCTTCATTTTTTGTATGATTTGCTTGAAATTTTGTCTGAAGATGCAGTATTAGATTCTATGGAGCCATGTCACTTTCGTTTCTGGCAAATCCCAAAGGTCAAGGTCATATATAAATTATCGGCTTTTTCTTCGGCCTTAAATATCTCGAAAACGGTAAATATTCTATCGAGACACTATGCATATAATTTGTAGTGCTTAGAAAGACCTTTCAGATGATATTTAGTTTTTGATGATCGGGGTTGAATTGGTTGAGTTATGGCGGAAAAAATGAAAATTTGGTAACCCCCAGTGTGTTTAACAGTTTATACCTCGAAAACCTTTGATTTTTCAAAATATGATGATGAATATTAATTGTAGAGCGATGTTTGGCCGTTCTTTTGATGCCTAAATTTTAATGATTGGCCAAAGATTGATGGAGTAATGGGAAAAAAACGAAATTCGTGTATGTAGCTTTGGTGAATTTTTCATTTTTCAGGTGGTTTAAGAGCTTGTATCTCAAAAAGTATTAGTAATATTCCAAACATAAAGCTTGTGAAATGTAGAGAATTTTCAGACATTATTTTGGTACCTTAAGTTTTGAAATTGAACAAAGTATAAGGAAGTTACATCAAAAATAATAATTTAAACATGTAGAATTTCAGCGATTCTGCCGTGTTGTCAAAGTTTTACGGCTTATATCTCAAAGCTCCCTAGAAATAAGTCCACACTTTAAGCAAGTGAGATGTAGAGAATTTTAAGACGATTATTTTGGTACTTAGAGTTTTAAAATTGATTAAAGTATAAGGAAGTTACATCAAAAATACGAATATAAACCCCAAGTGTAAGAATTTTCGAGAAATATCCTACTTTCGCTTTCACGTTAATTGAAGCATTTTCGGAAAATATGTAAGTTTAAAGCTATGTATTAGTCATATAAATTGCAAAATTTTTTTTACTTATATCATATTTATATTACTAGCTAAACAAGCGTACCCTTTCCGGTGGCCGAGTGGTTAGAGCGTCCGCCTCGGGAGCGGAAGGTCGTGGGTTCGATACCCGACCCGACATACCAAAGTCGTAAAAAATGGTACTGTTATAGCTCCCTTGCTTGGCGCTCAGCATATAAGGGTATTTGCAGGACTGGTAAACGCGGTATCAGGATGATGTGACTGGGTGTGGTATCATGCCACATGTCTACTGCGTGATACTGCAGTGTGGTAGTCCTATACCAGCATGAAGTAGACATCGTGACTGGCTGAATTACTGTCGGTGGGACGTTAAACCCAACAAACAAACTGATATCATATATGGCAGTATTTACTACACCGATCCCATCACACGAGGTGTGCACACTGGCGCATGTTGACGTCTATTGTAAACATTTATTAAAGTTGCTTAAATAATCATGTTTATAGATAAACATCTACATAAGAATGAGGAGTTTCGGAAATATTTTTTGCAAAGGGACTCCTAAGGAAAGAAAAAGATGCTAAATTAAATACTAAAATACAAGTATAGTTTATTAGGTTTAACGTCCCACCGACAGTATTTAAGTCTTTTGGAGACAATGTCTACTTGAGACAAATGTAGTGTTGTCACACTGCACAGTATCACGTCGTAGACAGTTGGCATGATACCACACCCAGTCACATTATCCGGACACCGGGCCATCAGTCCTGGAACTACCCTTATTAAGCTGAGCGCTAACCAAGGGAGCTATACCAGTACCTATGTTTACGAATTTGGTAAATACAAGAATTGAAATAATTGATATAACGTTTTTAAACAACTTACAGATCATGTGTTATTTCGTTTGATTTGGTATTTCCGGGGTATTCCTAGCCTTGATATCTTCCGGTGACACCGACTTTTTTAAACGATTATTTTTTACATATTTCGTTCTTTCCTTAATGTCAATCAGTTGATATTTTCTGATTTCTCAACTAATTAAAACAAGATAAATAAATAAAAAAACAGCCATCACATAAATTGATTGAAATCTGAAAAAGAAATGAACCGACGGTCAAAAAATGCGCGAAATTTATGTGTTACATCCATATTTGGAAAGCACGTGCACGTGTTTGAATACTTTAACAACACGCTGACGTAACACTTATATGGCGCCATCTTCTAATATAGCAGCATAACGTAGTAATAGGGCGGGGCAAACTCTAAGTTAGTCAGTGTTAATTAAGTATAGGTTAGTGTTTTTTTAGTAAGCATTAATGAAATTAAATCGGTGTGGCGCGGCAAAGCCGCGCGACCGATTTAATGGACTTAATGCTTACTAAATAACACTAACCTACATAGTGTTTGAAATGGCTGTGTGAAGTTGGCTCGACATACGACATACAACATACGACATTCAACTCTCACTATTCACGACATTGGACATTCAGATTTTGAATGTCGCACGCGACATTCACGACATTGGACATTCAGATTTTGAATGTCGCGGCACGACATTCGCGACATTGGACATTCAGATTTTGAATGTCGCACGCGACATTCACGACATTGGACATTCAGATTTTGAATGTCGCGGCACGACATTCACGACATTGGACATTCAGATTTTGAATGTCGCGGCACGACATTCACGACATTGGACATTCAGATTTTGAATTTTGTCAGCACGAATGTCCGACATTGGATATTCAGATTTTTAATATCTGAGCACCTATGTTGTAGCGTATGTCGAGCCAACTTCACACAGCCGTTTGAAATTATGTTTTGAAATTTAACGCAGTCGCACATTCCATATATAGTATTGATTTTTTAGACTCCGCCCTATCAACCTGTTCCCGGCGTGAATTACATCACGTGACATGTAACATGTTATATCAAAGGTCAATGCGTCGCTCTAGCTGTGTATATCTGTGTAAATCTACGCTCCAAATGAGCAATGAACCGGAAGCCGACTTTGATCTCTTCGGCAAAAAGTGGTGATTGAAATTTGAATAAAAGATACTGTTTAGAAAGGTTCATATATCTGCACCTATATATGTTGTGTTTTGGACATTATTTTTTATTTTTTATTTAAGTAACCCTTGTTTGTTAGTGTGTTTTTTTTCTTCTCTTCTCATTATTTATATACATTTTTCAATTTGAATTTATTTAATCGGATATTTACTTAATCGCTTTGTTTAGTAATTAGTTATATATTGCCCATTCTGTGTTAACATGTGTAGACATTGAAATTACACAAGTGTCTTTAAAGCGATGACCGATACTAATGTTGTTAGAACTTGTGGTCAAACCCTCTTACTTATTTCTTTAAAATCTTCAATGTTGTATCATCATTACTTAGGCAATAATACATGTTTAAACTAAACTAAGCGGAAGGGTAGAGTTCTTTTGTTATTTTGGATTAATTAGAATGCTGGTGAGTAAATGTTTGTTCTCTATGGTTGCTGTGTATTATTTTTTGTCGATGTTCATGCGTTCACATCAAAAATCCCCGTAACACGTTACACATGCGTGGACTAAGACCACAATTTAAATTTACTATATGTTCTATATAAGCATATATACAAATGACAATTTCTGTAAGGGACATTGGCATCCAAACTTACCCTCATTAGATAGATCTATTCAAGAGAAATAATTCTGTACATTTTAAACATGGAGTCACCCGACTACTTTTTGACCTATTTAAGGCCAAATAACATGCGTATAATTTGGGAACTGTCAATAAGGCCTCTTAGTAGACATTGCTAAATTTCTCTATCCCCCCCCCCCCCCCCCCAGTAATGCTAAAATATTACGATTGTTGTGCAATAAGGCCTCCAAATTGGGCATTTTATGACTATTTTAACTGTTCTATAGAATTCAATCCTTTATTGCATGTCTTTCTCACCTTAATTCAGCATTAAATAGGGTCACTTTTTTCTGTGTAGGCACATCCGGTAACCAAGGGCAGGTAATTGTGGTCTTAGTCTATTTTGGTGAACACATAAAGCTCCGCTTCTCGACACATCTTGACGCACATGCGCAGTGAAGGTGCTTGAAGCTGGTTTTAAATTGATCAGTTGATTTAGCGGAATAGTGTTTAGTGACAAGTTGATGCCGATTAAATGAATTAAATGGAGACAAAATTTTGAAAAAATAGAATGATTTCATTGGACAAAATATAATTTCAAACACTAAGAGAGAATTTAAAAGTTAAGAAGCCGTCACTCGCTTCGCTCGTTCTGGCTTCTTAACTGTTAAATTCTCTCTTAATAAACACTAACTATAACGTAATACAGTCGTCTCCATCGTATGTACAAGCATTATTGAAATTTAACTCATGAGGCTACACGCCTCGACGAATCTATTACATGGTAGCATTTACGGTTTTATTCCCGCGACTGTACACGAAATTAAAAAAAAAAGAATTTTGATATGCAGAATTTATAGGTTAAAGTTTAATTGCTTATATTTTGAAAACCTATAAAACTAGACCCAAATATGCTACAATTGAATTGAATTGAATTTCGGGACATTTATTTTGGTACCTAGAATACTAAACTTGGAATCTTTCAGCCCCTCACCGCTGTGGGTTCGAATTCCAGTAGGGACTTCGGATTTTTCATGTGAGGAAGCCTTCCAGCTGGCTTGCGGTAGGTCTGTGGTTATATCCGCGTATCTCTGTGTACTCGGGGTCTTCCTCCACATGTAATTAGCTGGACGTCTCTATATGATTGAAATACTATCACAGCGACGGTAAACCCCAATACAACAACAACAACAACTAAAATTGGTCAAGTTATAAGAAAGCGATATCAAAATAAAGATTTATTTATTTTCGACATATGGCTTACTTCACAAAGTTCATGCATGAGAAGTCCATACGAAAAAAAAAAAAAGTAAAAGGTAGGAAATATAATATATATTCTTTCTAACGGTATTAATCTTTGCATTTCAAAATGTTGCAGAAAGTCCTATCATTCGTATCAACGAATGAAATCTAGTTATTATTATTCTACTTTTTTCTTCCTTTTGAGGTTCAAATTAAAACAGGTTACCGACAAGGCAGCAGTATGAAATTTTACCAGTATGCACAGTGACTTTGGCGCTTTTGAGTGCAGCAATTTTTTTCTTCATATGATGTCACGTGACCTCAGGGTTGATAAAAGCTACCAAAGCTTGTACGCGCTCTACAGCCGTCATTTCTTGACCAGTTGACCTGATTTTTTCACAGAATGTATGGATTGCGACTTAGTTGTGCAGGATTATATACATTTTGCAACATTCAAAAAGACCAAGGATCTATGGATGAACCAAGTTTCGAACTTTGGACCTGAAAATTTATTTAAGTATTACAAAGCTTTCAGATAAGCTAGAAACTTAAAATTAGGACAGAACATGTGTCTTAACAATTTCTTACAGCTCTGTAAGGACTGACGTCGTATAACGTAAACTGACGTCATGACGCGTTAGCAAACTTTTAATCCAAAATGTAGGGTTTTTAGCCCTACATGCCTTAACTTTTGACCGATTTGCATAAAATGTTCACTGAATCTGCAACGTAGCATCTCATTTACCTTAGTCACTTTCATTTCCGGAAAATCGTTAAGGTCAAGGTCATATGTCAGTTATTGGTGATTTTATTCGGCAAGGTGTATCTCAAAAACGAAATAAAATCTACATGGACACTGTGTGTAAAATCTGTAGTGATTTGAGAGACCTTTCAGGTGATATCTAGTTTTTGAAGATCGTGGATGAATTGGTTGAGTTATGGCAGATAGGCGAAAATTGTACTTTTAACGAAATTAATACGCTGTAGCTTCATGAATTTTGAGTCAATTATTATGATTTTTTTCAGGATAAGTGATTCCGTCAAGAAACATGGCAGATATTCATGTTTTTCGGATGAGGGCTTGTATACGAAAATCTAGCAGTTTGAAGTAAGAAATGAAGGCGGTTATTTGGTTGGTTACGGACGTTCCTACGCAGGAAAGAGTGCCCGTGTTGAAAGGTGAATTGCGATGCGTATAAATTTGAGAGAATGAGGTGCATTCTAGGATGCAATGGTGTACACCTGGACCGATAAGCATATTGCCTTTGTTATTACGGCTTTCTTCAAACCTTTATTAGGGCTTTCTGTCTCAAGCAGAAAGACCTATTGGGTTTGTTATGTTTTTTCTTCTTATTATTATACTTTTTTCTTCCTTTTGAGGTTCAAATTAATACAGGTTACCGATAAGGCAGCAGCATGAAATTTAAACAGTATGCACAGAGACCTTGGTGCTTTTGTTTGCTGCAATTTTTTTCTTCATGTGTTGGAAGTTTGTGTTTGGGGTTGTAATGCAAAATAATGATTTGGTCCGCGATACATACCTATTATGTAACATTTTTTTTATTAGTGGGGTGTATTCTTATAGTATGACTGCACTAAATCTTATACACATATAACCAATCTATCAATTCACATGTATGTAAATCATTCGTTCCGTATCGACGTTGTACACGTAAGGATTCGAAACTGTTTATACCCTGACATTTATATATAAAATAAATGCTTTTGGAGGAAGTTATTTTTGGGAGAATCATATAAGGCCCCATTTTGTATTGTGTTGTAACTTTCCAGTTTGCATATTTCTCCTTGACATATTTTTCTCGGCGACGTTGACTCTTTTTTTGTACTATTTCACAAGTGAAATCTTTTGTGGCCCATATGACCGAGATTCGTACATTCTTTTCACATTCCTTTGACACGAGCAGTCACGATAACATGTAATTTGATAATATACAGCGAGGGTACGTTACTGTGTCAATGTATTCATATAGTGAAAACTTGATTGTAAATAATCTCCAGGGGTCTCTGGGGTGGAAACAAATACATACGGATAAAGATCCTGGTATTGGTGTTTCAAAACAAATCATGAAATAAATACACACGTATGCAAGGACATATATTTCAAAATGGCAGAATGTATTTACATTGTATTTACACCCAAGGATGTCAGTAAGATAGATGATAGATGTTGTAAGACACTGATAGGTCATCATCGTTCCGTTAAATGACTAAATAGTATTATTAAAATCATGTATTCTTTAGTGCATTGATGGTACAAAAATGAATTTATTGTTATATTTAGGTAAGCTTCGTTGTTAAATATAGAAGCAACAACAATACAACCATTAAACACCACATAGAACAATACAATTCGTTTATTTATTTATTCATTTTTTTTACATTTTACAGATGAACTAAATTTCAAGATTGTGTTGTTATCACGAGCCAGTAAAATGTTACCCTAAGATATATAACTTGAAATGGACAGGAAGTTTACATGAGCATGCAATATGTGTGGGTAATATTGACATTACAATACCAAAGTAGTTCAACCTCCTTTGGGCAGAGAAACATTGACACACATTGAAAAGTACCCTGACGCGTAAAAATATTTATGTTATATGAGAGTTTTGTTTTGCAAGCGTCTGCATAAAAATTACGCCATGTCATGGCAATGTTTATAAATAAAAGAATGGATTTCTGAAATATCACTAAACCTTTACAAGTATAATCATTCCAGTAATATGAGATTTTTGTTTTGCAAACGTACACCAAACGCTAGGTCAAAGTATTGTCTGACGATAGCTAGAGTTATCACTAAAGGTAACTAATACTCCCGATTCTCACCTTGTCTTTGTTATATCTGACCATGAAAGAAGAGGGCCATGGTTGCCTTAGAGTATCATTAGCCCAATTAAAACAATTCAGGTCATTTGATTTTACCTTGTAAGCTTCAGCAGCTTTGATTCAAATTCCATATATGTACATAATTCTAAAGAATACTAGTCAATCATTATTCTGCAGACCGAATTTTCAAGGAATCAACTTTATTTTAGCAATGTTAGTAGAACAAATTTGTGCCCAATGAAATTAAATTCTGACTATTTGTTTGATAAAAGAATTTGAACTTTTCTATATAGAGAAGTCTCATTTTCCAAGGGATCAACTTTATTTAAGCAATAATGGTAAAGCACTTTGGGCTGACCATTTGTACCAAATGACAAGACAAAACGTATTTTGAAATGTTTTGTATAGAGTATAAAAGAAATAAGGCTGTAGAGCGCGAACACAATTTTTCACTATTTTTAGCTTTGACGTCACATGACGTCATAGGGTGCTGAAGATGCTTTCGTTCAAAATCGCATACTTTACTGTCATAACTCTGAAATTTTCATTATTCTGAACAACTGGCATCATGTCGAAATCATTGCCCTAAAATTAAAATTAAGAAGTGTGCTTATGACGTCACATGACGTCATATGACGTCACGAATCAAAATTTTTGTAGAAATTCTGCAGAACTGCAAACTGTGTAAGTTTCAACTTTCTATCTCATCCTGAAGCTCTTTAATCCTAAAATGAAATTTTCGGTCCTATGTTCGAATCTTATTTCAGCCACAGAACTTTGGTCTTTCGGAATTTCGGTTAGCTGACAGGATATGCACACCTTAGTTTCATGATGTACCATCTGTGAAAATTTGAAGAAAATTCGACCATAAATGACGGCTGTAGAGCGCGAACACAATTTTTCACTATTTTTAGCTGTGACGTCATGTGACGTCATAGGGTGCTGAAGATGCTTTTGTTCAAAAGTGCATACATTACTGTCATAACTCTGAAATTTTCAATATTCTGAACAACGGGCATCATGTCGAAATCATTGCCCTAATATGAAAATTAAGAAGTATGCTTATGACGTCACATGATGTTCTATGACGTCAGGACTCAAAATATAATGTAGACATTCTACAGAACTGCAAACTGTATAAGTTCCAACTTTCTATCTCATCCTGAAGCTCTTTAATCCTAAAATGAAATTTTCGGTCCTTTGTTCGAATCTTATTTCCGCCACAGAACTTCGGTCTTTCGGAATTTCGGTTAGCTGACAGGATATGCACACCTTAGTTTCAAGATGTATCATCTGTGAAAATTTGAAGAAAATCCGACCATAAATGACGGCTGTAGAGCGCGAACACCATTTTTCACTATTTTTAGCTGTGACGTCATGTGACGTCATAGGGTGCTGATGATGATTTTGTTCAAAAGCGTATACTTTACTTTCATAACTCTGAAATTTTCATTATTCTGAACAACTGGCATCATGTCGAAATCATTGCCCTAAAATGAAAATTAAGAAGTATGCTTATGACGTCACATAACGTCATATGACGTCCCGACTCAAAATATTTGTAGAAATTCTGCAGAACTGCAAACTGTGTAAGATTCAACTTTCTATCTCATCCTGAAGCTCTTTAATCCTAAAATGAAATTTTCGGTCCTATGTTCGAATCTTATTTCAGCCACAGAACTTCGCTTAGCTGACGGGATATGCACACCTTTGATTCATGATGTACCATCTGTGAAAATTTGAAGAAAATCCGACCATAAATGACGGCTGTAGAGCGCGAATACCATTTTTCACTATTTTTAGCTGTGACGTCATGTGACGTCATAGGGTGCTGAAAATTATTAAAATCAAAATTTCCTCACGTGACTAATAAGCCATAAAAATTTCATCGTACTAGGTCCATTGCAACATATAAAAATAAGCGTTTAGTTAGGAAGAAGAAAAGAATAATAATAATAATAACTAGACTTCTTTTGTTCTGGACAAAAGAAAGGGCTTTCTGCACCAGAAAAACATGGCCGCCAGGGGCTGGGCTTATTTGCCTAATATGTATATAGAGAAACCTTTAAACAACATCTCCTCTGAAACCACTCGACAGAATTTGATTAAACTTAGCAGGGATGATCCTTGGGTCAACCTTCACAAAAATTGCTAAAATAAACTTGATCCATGTAGAACTCTGGTTGCCATGGCAACAAAAAGAAAAACAAATGAAAAATTTAAAAATCATCTTCTTCAAAACTACTGGCCAGATTTTAAAATAAATTGGTACAGATGTTCCTTGGGTCAACCTCTACCAAAGTTGCTAAAATTATTCCGATCCGTAAAAAAACATGGCCACCAGGGGCTGGGCTTATTTGCCTAATATGTATATAGAGAAACCTTTAAACAACATCTCCTCTGAAACCACTGGACAGAATTTAATAAACTTAGCAGGGATGATCCTTGGGTCAACCTTCACAAAAGTTGCTAAAATAAACTTGATCCATGTAGAACTCTGGTTGCCATGGCAACAAAAAGAAAAAAAAATGAAAACTTTAAAAATCATCTTCTTCAAAACTACTGGCCAGATTTTAAAATAAATTGGTACAGATGTTCCTTGGGTCAACCTCCTCTGAAACCACTGGGCAGAATTTGATTAAACTTGGCAGGGATGATCCTTGGGTCAACCTTCACAAAAGTTGCTAAAATAAACTTGATCCATATAGAACTCTGGTTGCCATGGCAACAAAAAAAATTGAAAACTTTAAAAATCATCTTCTTCAAAACTAGTGGCCAGATTTTAAAATAAATTGGTACAGATGTTCCTTGGGTCAACCTGTTTGTCTCAGGTGAGCGATTTAGGGCCATCATGGGCCTCTTGTTTATGAAACTTAAACCTCGTTTATAATGTCTTTTGACATTTTGTACGTTAAAAAATAATTGAGTTACAAGGCAGCGGCGGGGGATATAGCTGTCCTTTGAACTGCCTTGTTCGTTTAATTTTGAACATTTTTCTTGTCCGAGACATAACTGCTAAAGTATTTGAGATACACTGATTAAACTTCATACATGGATAAATATCGATAACAGGAAGTGAATGAATAAAATATTTAATTCTATTTTTTATTCTTTTAGAATTATTTCCCAAGATTACCTTGTACTAGAAACTTTTTGTCAGCAGCATAGCTTCTAAAGTATTGTAGACAAAATTGTGAAAGTTAACTCATTGAAGAAGTTGGTAAAAGGAAGTGCTGTCAACATGAGCTATAATGCTAATTCTGTATTTGAGGAAGTAATCCCCATTTGTTACTTTACTTAAGTATTTCCTTGACATTTAAATACTATGGAAATTTACATTGTTAACGGGTGTAAATCAATTGATTTACAGATTATTCAATTGTAACATGGGGATAATAGACTGTCAATCGTTGACTTAGTTTACACAAAAGATGAAACAATTGTATTTGATACTGTTTATGTGATGAGTTTCCCTCATCATGGTTGATAAATAATCCTTAAACCATTACCAAGCTTTATTCATTGATTTGACTTGTTTGTATTATAGTATTTTTGGGTTGCCTAATCATGAGGTCTGTGTAAAGTCATGTAAGCACTCATTGATACCAGGGCTAGTACACTTGATATAGAACCAGGTCAGCATAAAGCCATCTTCAGGCTGATCATATTTCTGTTCTCTGTAGATAATGCTTCCAAACTGGCCAAAATATCATCGTCTCTTTATTGATATAATATGATACTGATGGGTGACTACAGGCAGTTTTAATATCTGCTGACATTTTACCGCATGAAAGATATAACTATTAAATAAACAAGACTGTAAAATATTTCTATTGGATTTTCTTTGCTTGTTGGGTGTAACGTCCCACCGACAGTATTTCAGTCATTTGGAGACTTTGTCTACTTGAGACAGATGTAATGCTGCCACACTGCAGTTATCACGCCGAGGACATGCGGCATGATGCCACACCTAGTCACATTACTCGTATCCTGATACCGAGCCAACCAGTCCTGGAACTACCTTTATATGCTGAGCGCCAAGCAAGGGAGCTATACCAGTACAAAGTTTTGCGACTTTTGTATGTCGCGGCCAGGGATCGAACCCATGACTTTCCGCTCCCATCCACTGGATTTAATAAGCACATTTAGCTATAGGGGGATGTCAGCAAAATACTACTCTTAACATTAATTCAGAATATCATTTTCATTATACATTTGTGTACATTTAAATTCAATCATCCGAATACATGAATTCATCTTATGTACTGTGATTATCACAATTTCATTTAAATTTATAGTAACGTGTGGTAAGTATATACAACAAGATTATATAGTGTTGAAGCGCTGTAATTGTTTAATTTATTTGACAAATGATGACAGTATAAAACTACATATATATAATGCTTTATTTTACTCAAAAACCAATGGACACCCTTGAATTTGATGGGAATTTCTAACGAATGCAAATAATACAACTGCTGGAGATAACTCTCCTTAACCCATCCCCCAGGCAACCATGTCTCCAGAAAATAAATTTTCCGTAGGCGGAATGGCGCATATTTCTTCCACCAGTTGCCTGTGCCTTCCCAACGTATCCTTATGGTAGGCCTAGCCTATGTGCAATACCTACTCATCTAGGCACAGACGATCCATTTGAAAAATACAAATAAAACTTATCTTAATTATTTTATAAAATTGTTTTAATGTCAAAAACAAATACTGTAGCCACTGTTGTTCATATATGATATAGAATAATACACATTTAAATCTAATCTGAAACTCTGGAAAATCAATTTATTGCATACAAATTAGAAGATTTGGAAGACGGAATGTGATAATATGAATCCATTTCAAATATTTATTGGATCATTGTGTATATTTAGTTTGGGAATGATATGATAATGCTTTTTAATGAGAAAGTGATACGTTGAGATTTATAAAAATTATATATTCTTTATTTGTAAACAGTAAAACTTCAGAAAGCAGCCATTTTTAATTTGATATTTAGCATTAAAATATTTGATAAAATACGTTGCAACGTTCATGAATACTAGTAAAATTAAAAAAAACAAAAACAATTGCAAACCAACAAATGTTGCTTTTTAAAATATCATTCAAAGTATTAAATGTGAATTTCATGTATAATTTAGGAATGATTATACCTTTAGTATTAATATCTTACATTGAAAAGTGGTATCAGAAAATTTAGTTTTTTATGTATTGATATATTGATTTTCATTGATGGTCATGAATACTTTCTAAAAGTTAAGCATGATAATGAATATATGAATGTTTAAATAAGCAATGCACATTCTTTAAAATCCATATCGGCAAATTTTTGTTACACTAATATATGTTTTTATTTACATATGGTGAATTAAAAAGTTTAAAACTATATGTGCTTTCTATTCAACCTATTAATAAGACTTCTTACATCCCCTCTGGGTTACACAGTGTTGTGACTGCACCCACATTATCTTTCAAGCTCAGTTGGCGTATCCACAAAAACAAATAAAAGAGCCCTGTTCCTCGATTCACAAGCTGGAGCACAGTTACACATAGGCACTCAGCATCCATCTCTTGGACAGAGAAATGCCGCAATGTATTCTGCCCAGTGGTTTCAGAGGAGGTTGACCCAAGGAACATCTGTACCAATTTATTTTAAAATCTGGCCAGTAGTTTTGAAGAAGATGATTTTTAAAGTTTTCATTTTTTTTTCTTTTTGTTGCCATTGCAACCAGAGTACTACATGAATCAAGTTTATTTTAGCAATTTTTGTGAAGGTTGACCCAAGGATCATCCCTGCTAAGTTTAATCAAATTCTGTCCAGTGGTTTCAGAGGAGATGTTGTTTAAAGGTTTCTCTATATACATATTAGGCAAATAAGCCCAGCCCCTGGTGGCCATGTTTTTTTACGGATCGGAATAATTTTAGCAACTTTGGTAGAGGTTGACCCAAGGAACATCTGTACCAATTTATTTTAAAATCTGGCCAGTAGTTTTGAAGAAGATGATTTTTAAATTTTTCATATTTTTCATTTTTTTTTCTTTTTGTTGCCATGGCAACCAGAGTTCTACATGGATCAAGTTTATTTTAGCAATTTTTGTGAAGGTTGACCCAAGGATCATCCCTGCTAAGTTTAATCAAATTCTGTCGAGTGGTTTCAGAGGAGATGTTGTTTAAAGGTTTCTCTATATACATATTAGGCAAATAAGCCCAGCCCCTGGCGGCCATGTTTTTCTGGTGCAGAAAGCCCTTTCTTTTGTCCAGAACAAAAGAAGTCTAGTTATTATTATTATTATTCTTTTCTTCTTCCTAACTAAACACTTATTTTTATATGTTGCAATGGATCTAGTACGATGAAATTTTTATGGCTTATTAGTCACGTGAGGAAATTTTGATTTTAATGATTTTCAGCACCCTATGACGTCACATGACGTCACAGCTAAAAATAGTGAAAAATGGTGTTCGCGCTCTACAGTCGTCATTTATGGTCGGATTTTCTTCCAATTTTCACAGATGGTACATCTTGAATCAAAGGCGTGCATATCCCGTCAGCTAAGCGAAATTCCGAAAGACCGAAGTTCTGTGGCTGAAATAAGATTCGAACATAGGACCGAAATTTTCATTTTAGGATTAAAGAGCTTCAGGATGAGATAGAAAGTTGAAACTTACACAGTTTGCAGTTCTGCAGAATTTCTACAAATATTTTGAGTCGGGACGTCATATGACGTCATGTGACGTCATAAGCATACTTCTTAATTTTCATTTTAGGGCAATGATTTCGACATGATGCCAGTTGTTCAGAATAATGAAAATTTCAGAGTTATGAAAGTAAAGTATACGCTTTTGAACAAAATCATCTTCAGCACCCTATGACGTCACATGACGTCACAGCTAAAAATAGTGAAAAATGGTGTTCGCGCTCTACAGCCGTCATTTATGGTCGGATATTCTTCAAATTTTCACAGATGGTACATCGTGAAATTAAGGTGTGCATATCCTGTCAGCTAACCGAAATTCCGAAAGACCGAAGTTCTGTTGCTGAAATAAAATTCGAACATAGGACCGAAAATTTCATTTTAGGATTAAAGAGCTTCATGATGAGACAGAAAGTTGAAACTTACTCAGTTTGCAGTTCTGCAGAATTTCTACAAATATTTTGATTCGTGACGTCATATGACGTCATGTGACGTCATAAGCATACTTCTTAATTTTCATTTTAGGGCAATGATTTCGACATGATGCCAGTTGTTCAGAATAATGAACATTTCAGAGTTATGACAGTAAGGTATGTGCTTTTGAACAAAATAATTTTCAGCACCCTTTGAAATCATGTGACGTCAGAGCTAAAAATAGTGGAAAATGGTGCTAACGCTCTACAGCCGTCATTCATGGTCGGATTTTCTTCAAATTTTCACAGATTTTACATCTTGAAACTAAGGTGTGCATATCCTGTCAGCTAACCGAAATTCCGAAAGACCGAAGTTCTGTTGCTGATATAAGACTCGAACATAGGACCGAAAATTTCATTTTAGGATTAAAGAACTTCAGGATGAGATAGAAAGTTGAAACTTACACTGTTTGCAGTTCTGCAGCATTTCTACAAATATTTAGAATCGTGACGTCATAGGACGTCATAAGCATACCACTTAATTTTAATTTGGGACAATGATTTCGACATGATGCCAGTTGTTCAGAATAATGAAAATTTCAGAGTTATTGCAGTAAAGTATGCGCTTTTGAGCAACAGCATTTTCAGCACCCTATGCCGTCACCTGACGTCAGAGCTAAAAATAGTGAAAAATTGTATTCGCGCTCTACAGCCGCCATTTATGATCAGATTTTCTTCAAATCTTTACAGATGGTACATCTTGAAACTAAGGTGTGAAAATTTTGTCAGCTAACCTTAATTCCTAAAAACCGAAGTATTGTGGCTGAAGTAAGATTCGAAAATAGGACCTTTATACTAGAAATCAAGTTTGCAGTCATGTCCTGACGTCATATGACATCATGTTACGTCACAAACTAATACTTAGTTCTTATCATTTGCACTAATTTCGGAATATAATGTCAATTGTTCAGCATGAACATGAAATACTACCAGAGGTGAGACATTACATGAAACTTCTATCTCCTGCTTTTTGAATTAACACAGCTTGCAGAAAGTCCTATCATTCGTTTTCACGAATGACATCTAGTTATTAGGGCTTTCTGCCTAAAGCAGAAAGTCCTATTGGGTTTGTTATGTTTTTTATTATTAGGACTTTCTGCCTACTGGCAGAAAGTCCTATTGGGTTTGTACTGTTTTTTATTATTCTTATTCTTCTTCTTATTATTATTATTCTTTTTTCTTCCTCTTATATTTGTGTTAATTTCGATGTGTTGCCATTGACTCAGAACAATGAAAATTTTATGGCGTATATTTCAAACCATGCGCTTTTGGATGCAATGAATTTCATATTCATATGACGTCATATAACGTCAGATTTGACGTCGGGTGAAAAAGTTTGTACGCGGTCTACAGCAATTATTTCTGGACCGATTTTCATCAAAATTGCACAGAATGTGTATGTTAGGCTCTAGTTTTGCATCCCGGTGTCCGTTTTTCCAAATTCGAAAAGGCAAATGTTTTATGGCGAATCCAAGATTCGAACTAATGACGTCAAATTTCAAATGCGTATAAAATCGCTTCCAGAAGAGCTAGAAAGCTGATATTTAGACTGAATATTAGTCTCTAGGTCTTCTTTATATTCTGAAAAGATGAACGCCATATGACGTCACATGACGTCATAATGCTAATAAAACTTTCGTATATAAACTTAACGGTTTTTAAGCCCTCTAGGCTTTATTTTTTATATGATTTGCTTGAAATTTTGTCTGAAGATGCAGTATTAGATTCTATGGAGCCATGTCACTTCCGTTTCCAGAAAATCCCAAAGGTCAAGGTCATATATAAATTATCGGCTTTTTCTTCGGCCTTAAATATCTCGAAAACGGTAAATATTCTATCGAGACACTATGCGTATAATTTGTAGTGCTTGGAAAGACCTTTCAGAAGATATTTAGTTTTTGATGATCGGGGTTGAATCGGTTGAGTTATGGCGGAAAAATGAAAATTTGGTAACCCCCAGTGTGTTTAACAGTTTATATCTCGAAAACCTTTGATTTTTGAAAATATGATGATGAATATCATTTGTAGAGCAATGTTTGACCGTTGTTTTGATGCTTAAAGTTTAATGATTGGCCAAAGATTCCTGGAGTTATTGGGAAAAAACGAAATTCGTGCATATAGCTTTGGTGATTTTTTCATTCTTCAAGAGGTTTAAAAGCTTGTATCTCAAAAAGTATTAAAAATATTCCTAAACATAAAGCGTGTGAAATGTAGAGAATTTTCAGACAATTATTTTGGTACCTTAAGTTTTGAAATTGATCAAAGTATAATGGAAGTTACATCCAAAATAAGAATTTAAACATGTAGAATTTCAGCGATTCTGCCGTGTTGTCAAAGTTTTACGGCTAATATCTTAAAACTCTTCGAAATAAGGGCTCACATTAAGCGAGTGAGATGTAGACAATTTTAAGACGATTACTTTGGTACTTAGAGTTTTAAAATTGATTTAAGTATAAGGAAGTAACATCAAAAATAGGAATTTAAACCCTATTGTAGAATATTCGAAAAATATCCTACTTTCGCTTTCACCTTAATTGAAGCATTTTCGGAAAATATAAGTTCACAGATATGTATTAGTCATATAAATTGCAAAATAAACTTTTTACTAATATCATATTGATATTACTAGCTAAACAAGTGATGACAATAATTTAATGGTGTTTCAATTCTATTCTTTATCAATATAGTATACCCTAGTACATTACAGTACAGTACACAGAGCTACCCAAGATGTAAACAAAATGGTCGCCCTCGTGTAAAAGGGGTTTGCAGATTAAAACTTTTAAAAATACTATGTTCTACCAATAATCAAACGGATTTACTTGGCATAAACCTTAATTATAACTTGTAAAAGTGAATCAAGCTGGAAATGACATCTAAATCATACTGAAAATCTAAATACAGACATTACACATATGGATTACTGTAGCCTACATCAGTACATGGCATGTTTACATCGAGACAGATTGCAAATGTGACACGGAGGTGAAGAGATTATTCCTGGCGTAATGCATTAATTTGGCTAGTTTGCTGGCAGATAAGTCAGTCAACTGTCAAAATTTATGTGATTTGTCAGAGACGCTGCAAATAGCAGATACAAATTGATCCAACCCAAAGACAAATACAAAGGTAAGAAAAATTAGTAATGCTTGGGCATTACATTATTGTGTTTTTCAAAACCTGAATTCATTTTTTCTTATATATTCTTATATGGTAAAATTCTTTTTTAAATTTGTTTATTTTTGTTTATCAAAAAATAGGACAAGAATGCTGAACAGATGTAGAAAAGATGGTATGTGTAGGCAATTTGAAATAATGTTTAACCCATTGGTCTTTCTTTTTTACATCTTGTAGGTTTTGATTTTGAACATAATTATTCTGTCGTAATGCGACAACCATCAAATTACAGGTCATCTTTACTTAACAAATGTCCAATTATACTGCTAGTTCATTGGTGTTAAAATTTACATGAACTAAGTTTACTCCAAAATATAACGAAACAGTCAAATCTCTATTGAAATACAGCTCCGTTAAGATTATATAATAGCAAAGGATTTCAATCATGTACTTGGAGAATATATACACACGCGTGTGTATTTCAGTGCATGTAAACATAGGTCCCAGTAGGGATTATGATATGTTGGCAAATAAAAGCTTGTTGCCCATCAACAGGCTAGTCGCAAGCGCATGGGGAAAACCCATTATGAAACCATTATGAAGTTGAACTGAGTAAACGGTTAAGACAAATCATTAACCATGATAATTTGAGTTTCAATGTATGAAATATTCATGCGTCCGAGGAGACGCACATAATTTTAATTTTTAAAGTGTGTGTCCTCGAGAGAGATCTGATTTACATGTAACTTAGTGTTTTATATATTTACGCACACATGTACTTGAATTACTGATTTTCATTATGGCAAAAATATGTACGCTTAATATTGCAAAAGAAATTAAAAAAAAAACAATTAGCTGTAAAAAAACAAAAGGAAAAAAAAAAGACTGGGACTCAAACCTTCAATTTATATATTGTCGGCTATTGCTGGAATTTCCAGCCAGTTATGGTTCGAAATATCTAAGCATGAATTGGGAATTTGCCTTCTGCATAATTATTATCTATTTTCATTACAGTTTATTAAATACAATATCTCCAGCATCTATTTTCAATACATTTTTTATTTAGTTTTAATCGCAATCGTTCTGAGTCTGAAATAAACATGAAAATTGTCACCATAAAGTGTTAAGAGAGAAAATAAATTTTGGACTTTTTTCTCTGTGTATAGTAAAAAAGAGGGAAATCTATAAATAAAAAATTTCTTAATATAGCCCCAAACTGTTGTCAAATCCAAAATGTGCGCTTCCTTAGAACAGTTTTGCAAGCAACCCTGTTCTAAAAACCTTAAGATTTTATATTAATTAATATGATACTAGGTTTTTATTGATTTATTTTTGTTTTGAAATGAAAACCCCTGTATACCAGCACAAATGGAAGAGAATCACCCTGTTGGTGGGTTGGTTGGTCAGTCGGTTGGTTGATCAGTCGGTCATGCGGTATTTAAGCAAAATCTTGTCCGGTACTTTCAGCCATTTCACCTAATACTTGGCATAGATATTTATCAGAACAGGGCTACAGAGAAGGTTTGAGGTCATTTGGGTATTTACTCATCAATTTTTCAAGGAATTGGGTTTTCACAATTTTAATTGAGTAATGAAAATATGGTTCCTCCATCAAATTTAAGTCAATTGCTTTTTTTTCATCAACTTAATTTTGGAATTGAAATAACAGTACATGTTCTTACTGGTATATATGCCTGCTGTTCTTGTATGCAACAATGTCAGTTTAACAATTATCATATGCAGGATTTATCATTAGCTCCTCAGCAATTAAATAAAACAAAAACATTCAATCATATTTGATCTTCCTGATCCAAAGATTTAGCACTTTTAAATATTGAATTAAAACAAATTATTTACTGGTTAACATGGAATTGGATGCTATCAACTCTATCTCAACTTCCAGATCGTCAATTATTGTGACACAAATGCCTGATGTTTGGTTTGCAGTGCTAGGTATCTACTCAGTGTTGTTTTTAAACGTTTACCCTTTTTCAATCATATTTGATCTTCCTGCCTTATGTAACCATATTTGAAGCAAACAAATGAAAAGAGCAAACAAATAGAAAAGCGTCAGATGAACAAATAAGACAGACTGGATTTATGTTTTACTTGAATGGAACCCAAAGTAGGAAATTACCGGAAATCGTTTGAAGACTATTTTGTGGATTCGCAAGTAACCAGTCAAACATATTCGAGTATTTGTAAACATCACTCGGTTTCAAAATGTTGCATGCCAGTACGCTTTAATATTTTGGATATTTGAGTAATCTAATTTTAATTGCTTTTTGATACGCTAGAATTTTAAAAGAATTGGGATTTTATCTATTTTATTTGTGTAATTACACAAATACGCAGCTTATCTTGACCCCTGACAGAAGAACTAAATGTGCTTTCAATTTCAGTCTGATTCATCTAATACTTTGCAAAAAATGTTCTTCATTAGCAGTAGATGCACAAGACGCAAAATTCACTTCGTTCCCACGAGGATTACGGAGTTATTGCCCCTGATTTGACTTTAAATATCTTGTGATGCGAACTACATTTCTTAACCAACTCGGTTCAAATGTTGTGTGTGAATTGATAATCAGGTGGATAGGTGCATGTCATAAATTTCACTTGAGTTGTTTCAATTATTGCCCTGGTTTCATTTTTGCATTATCTCCCTTTGGTTAATTTTGTTTTTCTTGTCCGGAACATTGCTCAAATATTATACAATGTATTGACTTGAAATTTAAAATGTAACCAGAATCTGATGGCAACTAGGAAAACTGCAGTGTCCAAGTACTGTAACTCTACCTGGTCCCATTTTAAGCTCACCTGAGCACAATGGGCTCAAAGGTGAGCTTTTGTGATGGCCCTTCGTCCGTCGTGCGTCGTCAACAATTTGGCTTGTTTACACTCTAGAGGCCACATATTTAGCCCAATCCTCAGGAAACTTGGTCAAAATGTTTCTCTCCATAAAATCTTGGACAAGTTCGAAATTGGGTCATGTGGGGTCAAAAAGTAGGTCACAAGGTCAAGTCTTATAAAAACCTTGTTAACACTCTAGAGGCCACATTTTTGGCCAAATCCTCAGGAAACTTGGTCAAATGTTTCTTTCCATAAAATCTTGGACAAGTTTGAATTTGGGCCATGTGGGGTCAAAAAGTAGGTCATGAGGTCAAATCTTAGAAAAACCTTGTTAACACTCTAGAGGCCACATTTTTGGCCCAATCTTTATGAAACTTGGTCAGAATGTTTTTTCCATAAAACTTGGACAAGTTCGAATTTGGCGTGGGGTCAAAAAGTAGGTCATGAGGTCAAATCTTAGAAAAACCTTGTTAACACTCTAGAGGCCACATTTTTGGCCCAATCTTTATGAAACTTGGTCAGAATGTTGTTTCCATAAAATCTTGGACAAATTCAAAAGTGGGTCATGTGGGGTCAAAAAGTAGGTCAATATGAAAAATCCAACATATGTTGCTCATTTATAATCAGGTGAGCGATTCAGAGCCATCATGGCCCTCTTGTTTAATTATCTCCCTTTGTTAAATAGCTTTTTTTTCTTGTCTCAACATTAACTTGAATATTATACATGGTATTTACTTGAAACATAAAATGTAAACAGATGGCGACTAAGAGAAGTGCAATGTCTAAGAACTGTGACTACACTTTTATACTGCTGTGCCAAATAACCATAACTGATTCTCTATCCACTTTAAAAAATGACTTTATTTACTTATTGATTGCTATCATATATAATCTACTATGTATACAAGTGCTTATCTATGCTCTGCCTGGAGTCTGGCTTCTCCTGTATCAAAGCATTTTGTGGAGGTATTAATCATCCACAGTGCAGACATAGGTGCCGATATCAGTGCTATATTGGCCCGATAACTTCTGCCAACTGGGTATATTCTGTAGTTAAAGACAACTAGCATATCATATGACATCATAGACGCTAGATTTGACGTCAGTTAAAACGTTTGTACGCGCTCTGTAGAATTTATTTTTGAATGGATTTTCTAGTAAATTCACAGAAGGTATAAGTTAGGATTTTGTTGTGCATCCTTACTTTCGTTTCCAAAATATTGAAAGGACCGAGGTTCTGTGGTGAAACCAAGTTTTAAAAAAATGTGACCTCGAAATTAAATTTAGTACAATCTGACTAAAGTACACGATCTTCCTACAGTCTTATGTAGCGTTTATATAGGAGATGACTTTAATCAGAATGAGTACTCCATATGAGATAAAAAGATGAAATTCACACATATTGTAATTTTAAAGGTTTTCTTCAGATTTGCATAGGCCGGACGTCATTTGACATCATGGGGTTATTATTTGTTTTCATTTCTGGTGCAAGAAAATTCAGTGTGATCCCAATGGTCCAGAACTACAAAAAATTTAGGGCATATATATTAAATATGCTGAATTTTCATATGCAATTATATTCACAACCATATGACTTCAGAATAGACGTTGGATCAAAAAGTTTGTAAGCGATCTGAAACATTATAAATTGATGAATTTTTTGAAAATTTTCAAAGAATGTATAGGTTACAATCTAGATACCTAATATTTTCTGCGTATTCCGTATAAATAATTTTCAGTTTGATTGAGTTTTAAGCGGTTTGCAGAAAGTCCTATCGTTTGCCGTGCAAACGAAATCTAGTTATTATTATTATTTGTCCTCCTTTTGAGGTTCAAATTAAAACAGGTTGCCAATGAGCCAGCAGCATGAAATTTTAACTGTGATCAGAGTGAATTTGGCCCTTTTGAATGCACTAATTTTCATCTTCATATGACGTCATGTGACGTCACAGCTAAAAATAGTGAAAAATGGTGTTCGCGCTCTACAGCCGTCATTTATGGTCGGATTTTCTTCAAATTTTCACAGATGGTACATCTTGAAACTAAGGTGTGCATATCCTGTCAACTAACCGAAATTCCGAAAGACCGATGTTCTGTTGCTGAAATAAGATTCGAACATAGGACCGAAAATTTCATTTTACGATTAAAGAGCTTCAGGATGAGATAGAAAGTTGAAACTTACACAGTTTGCAGTTCTGCAGAATTTCTACAAAAATTTTCAGTCGTGACATCATATGACGTCATGTGACGTCATAAGCATACTTCTTAATTTTCATTTTAGGGCAATGATTTCGACATGATGCCAGTTGTTCAGAATAATGAAAATTTCAGAGTTATGACAGTAAAGTATGCGATTTTGAACAAAAGCATCTTCAGCACCCTATGACGTCATGTGACGTCACAGCTAAAAATAGTGAAAAATTGTGTTCGCGCTCTACAGCCGCCATTTATGGTCGGATTTTTTTCAAATTTTCACAGATGGTATATCTTGAAACTAAGGTGTGCATATCCTGTCAGCTAACCGAAATTCCGAAAGACCGAAGTTCTGTGGCTGAAATAAAACTCGAACATAGGACCGAAAATTTCATTTTAGGATTAAAGAGCTTCAGGATGAGATAGAAAGTTGAAACTTACACAGTTTGCAGTTCTAGAGAATTTCTACAAATATGTTGAGTCGTGACGTCATATGACGTCATGTGACGTCATAAGCCTACTTCTTAATTTTCATTTTAGGGCAATGATTTCGACATGATGCCAGTTGCTCAGAATAATGAAAATTTCAGAGTTTTGACAGTAGTGTATGCGCTTTTGAACAAATGCATCTTCAGTACCCTATGACGTCATGTGACGTCAGGGCTAAAAATAGTGGAAAATGATGTTCACGCTCTACAGCCGTCATTTATAGTTGAATTTTCTTCAAATTTTCATAGATGGTACATCTTGATACTAAGATGTGCATATCCTATCAGCTAACCGAAATTCCGAAAGACCGTAGTTCTGTGGCTGAAATAAGATTCGAACATAGGACCGAAAATTTCATTTTAGGATAAAAGAGCTTCTGGATGAGATAGAGAGTTGAAACTTACACAGTTTGCAGTTCTGCAGAATTTCTACATATATCCTGAGTCGTGACGTCATATGACGTCATGTGACGTCATAAGCATACTTCTTAATTTTAATTTTAGGGCAATGATTTCGAAGTGATACCAGTTGTTCAGAATAATGAAAATTTCAGAGTTATGACAGTAAAGTATGCGATTTTGAACAAATGCATCTTCAGCACCCTATGACGTCACATGACGTCACAGCTAAAAATAGTGAAAAATGGTGTTCGCGCTCTACAGCCGCCATTTATGGTCGGATTTTCTTCAAATTTTCACAGATGGTACATCATGAAACTAAGGTGTGCATATCCTGTCAGCTAACCGAAATTCCGAAAGACCGAAGTTCTGTGGCTGAAATAAGACTCGAATATAGGACCGAAAATTTCATTTTAGGATTAAAGAGCTTCAGGATGAGATAGAAAGTTGAAACTTACACAGTTTGCAGTTCTGCAGAATTTCTACAAATATGTTGAGTCGTGACGTCATATGACGTCATGTGACGTCATAAGCATACTTCTTAATTTTCATTTTATGGCAATGATTTCGACATGATGCCAGTTGCTCAGAATAATGAAAATTTCAGAGTTTTGACAGTAGTGTATGCGCTTTTGAACAAATGCATCTTCAGCACCCTATGACGTCATGTGACGTCAGGGCTAAAAATAGTGGAAAATGGTGTTCACGCTCTACAGCCGCCATTTATAGTTGAATTTTCTTCAAATTTTCATAGATGGTACATCTTGATACTAAGATGTGCATATCCTATCAGCTAACCGAAATTCCGAAAGACCGAAGTTCTGTGGCTGAAATAAGATTCGAACATAGGACCGAAAATTTCATTTTAGGATTATAGAGCTTCTTCATGAGATAGAGAGTTGAAACTTACACAGTTTGCAGTTCTGCAGAATTTCTACATATATCCTGAGTCGTGACGTCATATGACGTCATGTGACGTCATAAGCATACTTCTTAATTTTAATTTTAGGGCAATGATTTTGACAAGATGCCAGTTGTTCAAAATAATGAAAATTTCAGAGTTATGACAGTAAAGTATACGCTTTTGAACAAAATAATTTTCAGCACCCTATGTCGTCATGTGACGTCAGAGCTAAAAATAGAGAAAATCCTTAGTTCTTATCATTTGCACTAATTTCGGAATATAATGTCAATTGTTCAGCATGAACATGAAATACTACCAGAGGTGAATCATTACATGAAACTTCTATCTCTTGCTTTTTGCATTAACACAGCTTGCAGAAAGTCCCATCATTCGTTTTTACGAATGACATCTAGTTATTATTAGGGCTTTCTGCCTCAAGCAGGTTTGTACTGTTTATTCTTCTTCTTCTTCTTCTTCTTATTATTATTAGGACTTTCTGCCTACTGGCAGAAAGTCCTATTGGGTTTGTACTGTTTTTTATTATTCTTATTCTTCTTCTTCTTCTTCTTATTATTCTTTTTTTCTTCCTCTTATATTTGTGTTAATTTCGAGGTGTTGCCATTGACTCAGAACAATGAAAATTTTATGGCGTATATTTCAAACCATGAGCTTTCAGATGCAATTAATTTCATATTCATATGACGTCATATGACGTCAGATTTGACGTCGGGTGAAAAAGTTTGTACGCGGTCTACAGCCATTATTTCTGGACTGAATTTCATCAAAATTGCACAGAATGTGTATGTTAGGCTCTAGTTGTGCATCCCTGTGTCCGATTTTCCAAATTCGAAAAGGCAAATGTTTTATGACGAATCCAAGATTCGAACTAATGACGTCAAATTTCAAATGCGTATAAAATCGCTTCCAGAAGAGCTAGAAAGCTGATATTTAGACTGAATATAAGTCTGTAGGTTTTCTTTATATTCTGAAAAGATGAACGCCATATGACGTCACATGACGTCATAATGCAAATAAAACTTTCGTATAAAAACTTAACGGTTTTTAAGCCCTGTAGGCTTTATTTTTTGTATGGTTTGCTTGAAATATTGTCTGAAGATGCAGTATTAGATTCTATGGAACCATGTTACTTCCGTTTCCGGAAAATCCCAAAGGTCAAGGTCATATATCAATTATCGGCTTTTTCTTCGGCCTTAAATATCTCGAAAACGGTAAATATTCTATCGAGACACTATGCGTATAATTTGTAGTGCTTGGAAAGACCTTTCAGAAGATATTTAGTTTTTGATGATCGGGGTTGAATCGGTTGAGTTATGGCGGAAAAATGAAAATTTGGTAACCCCCAGTGTGTTTAACAGTTTATATCTCGAAAACCTTTGATTTTTGAAAATATGATGATGAATATCATTTGTAGAGCAATGTTTGACCGTTCTTTTGATGCTTAAAGTTTAATGATTGGCCAAAGATTTATGGAGTTATGGGAAAAAAACGAAATTCGTGCATATAGCTTTGGTGATTTTTTCATTCTTCAGGAGGTTTAAAAGCTTGTATCTCAAAAAGTATTAAAAATATTCCTAAACATAAAGCGTGTTAAATGTAGAGAATTTTCAGACAATTATTTTGGTACCTTAAGTTTTGAAATTGATCAAAGTATAAGGAAGTTACATCCAAAATAAGAATTTAAACATGTAGAATTTCAGCGATTCTGCCGTGTTGTCAAAGTTTTACGGCTAATATCTTAAAACTCTTCGAAATAAGGGCTCACATTAAGCGAGTGAGATGTAGACAATTTTAAGACGATTACTTTGGTACTTAGAGTTTTAAAATTGATTTAAGTATAAGGAAGTAACATCAAAAATAGGAATTTAAACCCTATTGTAGAATATTCGAAAAATATCCTACTTTCGCTTTCACCTTAATTGAAGCATTTTCGGAAAATATAAGTTCACAGATATGTATTAGTCATATAAATTGCAAAATAAACTTTTTACTAATATCATATTGATATTACTAGCTAAACAAGTGATGACAATAATTTAATGGTGTTTCAATTCTATTTTTTATCAATATAGTATACCCTAGTACATTACAGTACAGTACACAGAGCTACCCAAGATGTAAACAAAATGGTCGCCCTCGTGTAAAAGGGGGTTTGCAGATTAAAACTTTTAAAAATACTATGTTCTACCAATAATCAAACGGATTTACTTGGCATAAACCTTAATTATAACTTGTAAAAGTGAATCAAGCTGGAAATGACATCTAAATCACACTGAAAATCTAAATACAGACATTACAAATGGATTACTGTAGCCAACATCAGTGCATGGCATGTTTACATCGAGACAGATTGCAAATGTGACACGGAGGTGAAGAGAATATTCCTGGCGTAATGCATTAATTTGGCTAGTTTGCTGGCAGACAAGTCAGTCAACTGTCAAAATTTATGTGATTTGTCAGAGACGCTGCAAATAGCAGATACAAATTGATCCAAACCAAAGACAAATACAAAGGTAAGAAAAATTAGTAATGCTTGGGCATTACATTATTGTCTTTTTCAAAACCTGAATTCATTTTTTCTTATATATTCTTATATGGTAAAATTCTTTTTTAAATTTGTTTATTTTTGTTTATCAAAAAACAGGACAAGAATGCTGAACAGATGTAGAAAAGATGGTATGTGTAGGCAATTTGAAATAATGTTTAACCCAAAACAGCATTGGTCTTTCTTTTTTACATCTTGTAGGTTTTGATTTTGAACATAATTATTCTGTCGTAATGCGACAACCATCAAATTACAGGTCATCTTTACTTAACAAATGTCCAATTATACTGCTAGTTCATTGGTGTTAAAATTTACATGAACTAAGTTTACTCCAAAATGTAACGAAACAGTCAAATCTCTATTGAAATCAGCTCCGTTAAGATTATATAATAGCAAAGGATTTCAATCATGTAATTGGAGAATATATACACACACGTGTGTATTTCAGTGCATGTAAACATAGGTCCCAGTAGGGATTATTATATGTTGGCAAATAAAAGCTTGTTGCACATCAACAGGCTAGTCGCAAGCGCATGGGGAAAACCCATTATGAAACCATTATGAAGTTGAACTGAGTAAACGGTTAAGACAAATCATTAACCATGATAATTTGAGTTTCAATGTATGAAATATTCATGCGTCCGAGGAGACGCACATAATTTTAATTTTTAAAGTGTGTGTCCTCGAGAGAGATCTGATTTACATGTAACTTAGTGTTTTATATATTTACGCACACATGTACTTGAATTACTGATTTCATTATGGCAAAAATATGTATGCTTAATATTGCAAAAGAAATTTAAAAAAAAAACAATTAGCTGTAAAAAAACAAAAGGAAAAAAAAAAAAGACTGGGACTCAAACCTTCAATTTATATATTGTCGGCTATTGCTGGAATTTCCAGCCAGTTATGGTTCGAAATATCTAAGCATGAATTGGGAATTTGCCTTCTGCATAATTATTATCTGTTTTCATTACAGTTTATTAAATACAATATCTCCAGCATCTATTTTCAATACATTTTTATTTAGTTTTAATCGCAATCGTTCTGAGTCTGAAATAAACATGAAAATTGTCACCATAAAGTGTTAAGAGAGAAAATAAATTTTGGACTTTTTTCTCTGTGTATAGTAAAAAAGAGGGAAAAGCCCCAAACTGTTGTCAAATCCAAAATGTGTGCTTCCTTAGAACAGTTTTGCAAGCAACCCTGTTCTAAAAACCTTAAGATTTTATATTAATTAATATGATACTAGGTTTTTATTGATTTATTTTTGTTTTGAAATGAAAACCCCTGTATACCAGCACAAATGGAAGAGAATCACCCTGTTGGTGGGTTGGTTGGTCAGTCGGTTGGTTGATCAGTCGGTCATGCGGTATTTAAGCAAAGACTTGTCCGGTACTTTCAGCCATTTCACCTGATACTTGGCATAGATATTTATCAGAACAGGGCTACAGATAAGGTTTGAGGTCAATTGGGTATTTACTCATCAATTTTTCAAGGAATTGGGTTTTCACAATTTTAATTGAGTAATGAAAATATGGTTACTCCATCAAAATTATATTCTATTTATCAACAATTAAATAAAACAAAAACATTCAATCATATTTGATCTTCCTGATCCAAAGATTTAGCACTTTTAAATATTGAATTAAAACAAATTATTTACTGGTTAACATGGAATTGGATGCTATCAACTCTATCTCAACTTCCAGATCGTCAATTATTGTGACACAAATGCCTGATGTTTGGTTTGCAGTGCTAGGTATCTACTCAGTGTTGTTTTTAAACGTTTACCCGTTTCTTCCTGCCTTATGTAACCATATTTGAAGCAAACAAATAGAAAAGAGCAAACAAATAGAAAAGCG